>OZ012738.1:397828721-398174443 GCA_963859935.3 Lathyrus sativus | reverse complement strand
ACAAGTTGTTATGACACAAATAAAAAAACATATGAGAGCTGTAAAAATCACAATAAACTAGTGGAATTTTGTGGTAAAGGTATAATAAGAGGAGGAAAGATAATTTCCTCCCCATTGATGACACGAATAATATGAATGGTTAACTTTTTTTTCTATTTAAACTTATGAGAGAGATTTTTGATATAATTACTGTAAAGATTTATTCTATATAATTAAATTAATTTTGTATCATAATTACAACATATTTTAAGCAAACACTAATATATAGAGTATGTATGAACATTTATCAATGCAAATAAAAAAAATAGCAATATAATCTTAGATAAGAAATTTTAATGAGCATAAACACAATAATCATAAGTCCATTAACAGCAGAGAATATATGAGTTGGATATTCAAATAATCTTATATTAACATTAAATTCGTTGTATTTTATATTAATTATATGCATATCAACAATACTATCTCTAGTAAAAAAAACGTAGAGATGTAAATTTTTGTAATTGACATTCTTTCTTATATTTTTTTAATATAGATAAATTATTTAATTAAATTTTATTTATATTAATTTATTCAAACTAAAATAAAGAAAAATAATAAAATATTAAAACAAAATATGAAAATTTAAAGATTTTAAACGAAGCAATAATTCAATCATCAATGAAAATCATTTTCATTGTTTCATATCTTCTTTCATTCTCTTTCTTTTGCAATTTTGTTGTCCATCGATTATACTTCTTTTGCGATTAACTAGCTTAATATTAAACTAATTCTTCTTATTTTAATTAATTCTTCTTATTTTGTTGTTTTTCCCCCTTTAATTATTCTTTTTAATACTTTATCCGATCTATTTTGAAGTGTTCATGCAAAATAAAACAATAAACTCATTTTAAAAAACAAATTTCAATATTGAATACAAATTTCAAGTCAGAAAACTAAAATTAAATATTATATAAAAACCTCATGTTAAAGACAAAAGTCAATCTTTCAATCTCATTGGAATATATATATATATATATATATATATATATATATATATATATATATATATATATATATATATATATATATATATATATATATATATATATATATATATATATATATATATATATATATATATATATATATATATATATATATATATATATATATATATATATATATATATATATATATATATATATATATATATATATCACGAAAGTTCATGAAATTGTCGTAATCGATTTTGTGCAGGAAAGACTCAATCTGGTCGTTCGAAGTACATTTTAAATCGCACGATTAGGCTTAGGTTATGATGACTCATCGGCAAGTGTATCGATAATGTCGTAATAATAATTAAGATCGAATCCACAGGGATTGCTTTTTAACAAAACAAAAATCGTGCAATGTGTATAAAATAGTAAATGGGGGTTTTCAAGTTTGCAATGCGAAAAGGAAATAAATTTTTAAACATAATTACAAAGGTTGCCAGGTGGTGTATTGAATCCATTGTCTCTCTATTATTGATGTTTGATGTCTTACATCAATAATCTTATCACTATAATCTCACGGAAAATTAACGAAATTGATATAATCAATCCCTTGCGAAATAGCTCACTAATCACATCGGAGTTTTATATCACTAGTCCACCAGCGTAAACAGGATCAAGCGATGCGCATAACATTAATTTACTATGTCACTACTTGGGGTCTCCTATTCCTATTCAACCAGCGTAAGTACAACAATTGCTCTAGATTTAACACATAGACTAATAGTCAGTATTCCTTATGTGCCCAAAATCAGATTAAAAAAGTATCTCACATAATAAGCATTAAGAACAATAAGTATAGATCAAAGTATTCACGCAAAATCAAATTAACATATTACCCAACAATATTGAAACATGTTCATCTCACACAACCTAACCTAGAGGAGTTTAGCTACTCATAATTCAAATTACAATACCAAAAACAATTAAGAAGAATTGCATATGAGGTCTCTTGAAGGAATTGTAAGAACACAGATTGTTTCTTAGTAATATCTCTATGTTTTGATGATAACACTTATGAATTTTGTATTCAAGAATTATATACTCTAAATTTGTTCTAGACTGTTTGCTACAGGTATTAAAGAAAATATTCTTAAAGAGCAAATTTGGGTCTGAACAATGATATTATGAAAGGCTTCAAAGGTTCAAGAGCATCTTAAATGAAGATCTGAACGTTGTCTCTAGAAGAATCTGAATGCTGTCTACTAACGATTCTGAAGCAGAAGCCTCTAAAGAATAGAAGACTCTGAGAGTTCAGAAGCTTAGTCATCAGAAGACTCTGAAGATACTGCGCTGCATAGTATTGAGAATCTGATATAGAAGACTCTGTTCTGACAAAACTACACGCTCAAGCACAGAAGCTGCATATACTCTGATTCAGCATAATCTGAAGAACATCCAAAGACTCTGAAGATCCAGAAGATCTCTACTCTGGAGATTCTGAAGATCCAGACTCTGATGTTGATAGCTGAACTTACTTAGTGAAGAAGATTTGAATATGTCTGTTGGCATATCTCAACAGCTCTTTCCTCTTTTATGCTAGACACAAGAACACAGATAAAAAGGTTTTATCTGTGCATTCCATTCTAAGGAAAGGTTTTGCAACGTAAAGACAAAAGGCACCAGGCTTTTTCAGCCCAGCCTCCAACGTTGAAAAGACTTCATGGATCTAAGTGCCTATATAAAGAAGTCCACTCCATCTTCTTCAAGAGACGAAATTCTTGCAAAAATCACTTATCAAAGTTAATCTCTCAAAAGCTCTTATATTATATTTACTGTAACATTGTTCTTAAAACTTAAGAGAAATATCACAGGTGTGATAATAGCTTTTTAGAAGCATTCTTACTCTTGTAATAGTTTTACATTGATTGTAAAAGGTTTCCTTAAGAGGATCCAGTTGGGATCAGTAGCTCTTGAGAAGACTAAGAACAATTGTTCTTAGGTGTTACTATTGTAATCTGTTTGATTAAATAGTGGATTAAGTCCTTGACTGAGAAAGGCAAATCACTCTTGAGAGGGTGGACTGGAGTAGTTGAGTTCAACGAACCAGGATAAAAATAACTGTGTTTGAATCTTTGATTATTTGTCATACTTATTCAACCCCCCCCCCTTCTAAGTATTTTCTCACCTTCAGTTGGCATCGGAGCTCCGGTTCTGCGTGTGCTACCACTTAACCGTGTCAGTAAAGATCCAGTGAGAAAAGTTACTTTGATATATATTTGTTTGTCATTATGGGTGATGCTTCTACATCCAACTGTAACAAATATGAAGGGGATAGAATCAGCACAAAGCCTCCTATGTTTGATGGAGAGAAATTTGATTACTGGAAGGACAGGATAGAAAGTTTCTTCTTTGGTTATGATGCTGATTTGTGGGACTTGGTCATTGATGGCTATGAACATCCTACAAATGAGGATGGCAAGAAAATTGATAGAAAATCAATGACAGAAGCCCAGAACAAGGATTTCAAAAATCACCATAAGGCTAGGACAATATTGCTTAATGCAATCTCTCATACTGAGTATGAAAAGATTACTAACAGAGAAACAGCTCATGGAATGTTTGAGTCACTTAAAATGACTCATGAGGGAAATTCTCAAGTGAAGGAGACCAAGGCTCTGGCGTTTATACAGAAGTATGAAGCGTTCAAAATGGAAGAATCTAAAAATATAGAAACTATGTTTTCTAGATTTCAGATCCTCACAGCTGGTCTAAAAGTTCTGGACAAGGGATACTCCACATCAGATCATGTAAAGAAAATCATCAGAAGTCTACCTACCAGATGGAGACCAATGGTGACTGCCTTGAAGATGGCTAAAGATCTGAACAAGATCTCTTTAGAAGAGCTCATCAGCTTATTGAGGAGCCATGAAATTGAGCTTGAGGAAGATGAACCCCAAAAGAAAGAGAAAGGTAAATCTATTGCTTTAAAATCTAATAAATCTGCTAAAGCTTTGCAGGTTATTGAAGAAAGCTCTGAAGGATCTTCTTCTGAAGAAGAAGATGAATTATCCATGCTGTCCAGAAGGATCAACAAACTCTAGAAGCACAAGGGAAAGAAGTTCAACAACTTCAGAAAATCTGATCATAGAAAGGAATCTTCTGGGCACAGAAGATCTGGCAAGAAAGAAGTTGTATGCTATGAGTGCAAAGAACCTGGGCATTACAAGAATGATTGCCCCAAACTTCAAAGAGAAAAATCCAAGAAGAAGTTTGACAAAAAGAAGAAGGTTCTGATGGCAACGTGGGATGACTCAGATGAATCTGAATCAGAAGAAGAATGTGCTAATGTTGCACTGATGGCCAGCATAGAAGATCAGGAGGAAGGAACTTCAGGATCTGAATCTGATTCTGAATCTGACTCTAACGCTGAAGAGGTAATGGCTAAACTTACTAAAGAAGAACTTATCAAAGTGTTATCAGAAGTTCTGAAAAGCTATAACAATATCAAACTCAAATACAAGAAGCTGAAAAGCAATCTTGAATCTGAGATTGATCTTCTGAAGATAGAACTTGTTGAGCAAAAAGAAATTAATCTGAAAATCAAAAATGAATTTGAAGTAGCTCAACAAGAATCTGAATCTGAGACTAAGTCATGTGAAAACATTTTAGAAAAATATGACTCTAGATTTCAGAGATTCCTTACTAAGAGCATAGACAAAAGCAAGATGGCTTCTATGATCTATGGTGTTAGTGGGAACAACAGAAGAGGTATTGGATATGAATCTTCCTCTAGAAGTAATCCAAAATCTGTTGACAAACTCTTCATCAAGAAGACACCTCTGTACTCTCAATTTAAGTTTGGTCACTTAAATGACATTAAACACACAAGCTCTGAGAAGAATACTTATGTGTTTAAACCCAAGGCAAGTCAGAATAAACATTATGTTGAAAAACAGAAGTTTAGACAAACCTACAAACCAACTAACACTAAAGGACCCAAGAAGATCTGGGTACCTAAGAGCAAAATAATCCCTGTTGCAGATGTTCTTAGCAGCAAGATCAGGACGCCAGTCATGGTACCTGGACTCTGGATGCTCACGACACATGACAGGAGAAAGGTCTATGTTCCAAAGCCTGGAACTTAGATCTGGAGGTGACGTGAAGTTTGGAGGGAACCAGAAAGGCAAGATCATTGGATCTGGCACTATTGGAAATGGTAAACTTCCCTCTATAACTAATGTTTTACTTGTTGAAGGCTTAAAGCATAACTTATTGTCCATAAGTCAATTAAGTGACAATGGTTATGATATTACCTTTAATCAAAAATGTTGTAAAGCTATTAGTCAAAAGGATGGCTCTATCCTATTTAGTGGTAAGAGGAAAAACAACATTTATAAAATAAATCTTTCAGAACTTAAAGTTCAGAATGTTAAATGCCTCTTGTCTGTTAATGAAGAGCAATGGGTCTGGCACAGGAGATTGGGGCATATTAATATGAGACGTATATCTCAGATTAATAAACTTAATCTTGTTAGAGGACTTCCTAATCTGAAGTTCACCTCAGATGCTCTTTGTGAAGCATGCCAAAAAGGGAAGTTTTCAAAATCATCTTTTAAATCAAAAAATGTTGTTTCTACTTCCAAACCACTAGAATTACTTCATATTGATCTGTTTGGACCAGTGAAAACTGCATCCATCAGAGGCAAGAAGTATGGATTAGTCATTGTTCATGACTATAGTAGATGGACATGGGTAAAGTTCTTAAAACACAAGGATGAGTCACATTCTGTGTTCTTTAACTTCTGCAAGCAAGTCCAGAATGAAAAAGATTTCAAAATTATAAAAGTCAGAAGTGATCATGGTGGTGAATTTGAAAATAAATATTTTGAAAAATATTTTAATGAAAATGGCATTGCTCATGATTTTTCCTGTCCTAGAACTCCACAACAAAATGGGGTTGTAGAGAGGAAAAACAGAACTCTGCAAGAAATGGCCAGAACCATGATCAATGAGACAAATCTGGCAAAACACTTTTGGGCAGAAGCAATCAACACAGCCTGTTACATTCAGAACAGAGTGTCTGTAAGACCTCTTCTGGAGAAGACTCCATATGAACTGTGGAAGAACAGAAAGCCCAACATTTCATATTTTCATCCTTTTGGATGTATTTGTTATATGTTAAATACTAAAGAAAATCTGAACAAGTTTGATTCCAAAGCACAGAAGTGTTTCATGCTTGGATATTCTGAACGCTCTAAAGGCTACAGAGTATACAACACTGAGGCACAGATTGTGGAAGAATCTATTCATGTCAGATTTGATGATAAGCTTGGCTCTGAAAAGCCAAATCAGTTTGAAAGTTCTGCAGATAGAGAAGTGATTCTCACAGACTCTAAAGGCTCAGAGGCAGAAAAGGCTAAAGAGAAGGAATCTGAAGCAACTCCATATGCTATTCCCTTATCTTCTCAATTGGACAACTTACACATTTCTGAAAGACCAAATGTCAGAGGATCTTCTTCCAGAATCAAGGCATCTCACCCAGAAGATGTGATTATTGGAAAGAAAGATGATCCAATCAGGACAAGATCCTATCTCAGAACATCTGAATCTTCATTGTTTGGCTTAGTGTCAATAATTGAACCAACATCTGTGGATGAGGCTCTGAAAGATAATGAATGGATTATTGCCATGCAAGACGAGCTAAATCAATTCACCAGAAATGAAGTTTGGGATCTGGTTCCTAGACCTAAAGGATTCAACATTATTGGAACAAAATGGGTCTTCAGGAATAAGTTGAATGAAAAGGGAGAAGTTGAAAGGAATAAGGAAAGGCTGGTTGCTCAAGGTTACAGTCAGCAAGAAGGAATTGACTATACAGAGACTTATGCTCCTGTTGCCAGGTTAGAGTCTATACGTTTACTCATTTCTTTTGCTGCACAGAATAACATCACTCTATATTAGATGGATGTTAAAAGTGCCTTTCTTAATGGTATTATAGAAGAGGAAGTATATGTCCACCAACCTCCTGGTTTTGAAAGTGAAAACTTTCCAGATCATGTTTTTAAACTAAAGAAATCTCTTTATGGTTTAAAACAAGCTCCCAGAGCTTGGTATGAGAGGTTGAGCAATTTCCTTCTGGAGAAAAATTTTATCAGAGGAAAAGTGGATACAACTTTATTCTGTAAAACTCTTAAGAAAGATCTGTTGATTTGTCAAATATATGTAGATGATATTATTTTTGGATCAACAAATATTATGCTTGGAAAGGAGTTTGCTAAATGTATGCAGGCAGAGTTTGAGATGAGCATGATGGGAGAATTGAGATTCTTTTTGGGAATCCAAGTCAACCAGACTCCAGAGTGCACCTACATACATCAGACCAAATATGTTAAAGAGCTTCTGAAGAAGTTCAACTTGGTTAATAGTAAGATGGCAAAGACTCCAATGCACCCTACAAGCACTCTTGGTAAGGAAGAGGTAAGTAAGAAGGTAGATCAGAAACTCTACAGAGGTATGATAGGATCTCTTCTATACTTGACTGCTTCTAGACCTGATATTCTGTTTAGTGTCTATTTATGTGCAAGATTCCAATCAGATCCTAGAGAATCACACTTAACAGTTGTTAAAAGGATTCTAAGGTATCTGAAAGGTACTACTAACATGGGTCTGTGTTACAGAAGATCTGATGAATTTTCATTAGTTGGATTCTGTGATGCTGATTATGCTGGAGACAGAGTTGAACGTAAAAGCACTTCTGGAAGTTGTCAGTTTCTTGGAAGTCATCTGATCTCATGGTACAGCAAGAAGCAACCCACTATTGCATTATCAACTACAGAGGCAGAATACATTGCTGCTGCTGGATGTTGTACGCAGATGCTCTAGATGAAGAGTCAGCTAGAAGACTATCAGATCTATGAGAGTAATCTTTCTATCTTCTGTGATAATACTTTTGCTATATGTTTGTCAAAAAATCCAATCTTACACTCTAAGGCTAAACATATAGAAATTAAACATCACTTCATCAGAGACTATGTTCAGAAGGGTGTAATAAACCTAGCTTTTATTGATACAGATCATCAATGGGCTGATATTTTCACAAAACCCCTTGCTGAAGATAGGTTTAAGTTCATTCTGAAAAATATTTGTATGGATTTTTGTCCAGAGTAATATTTATCAGAGGCAACTTATCAAATGCAAAATGTTTAAAGATCTGAAGTATCTCATCTGATTATTTGTTCATTTATCTTTGATTGATTTATTTGTGTGAAACTCTGAACTAACAAACTCAGAAGATATGAACGTTGGAAACGTTTCATTTCTTAAGAGACATCAGTTGCACATACAAGCAAACACGTGTCACTCAGAATCTGAAAAGATGGAGTGCTCTACTGAATTGACGTTTGAGGTATTGCTTTGAAAATCTCATTTTTCTTGGATTTCCCCTCATTTGTCATATCTTTAAATTGAAATGATTATTTTCATTAAATGCTATGTGTAAACGTGTGTATGTGTCTATTGATGTGCCCAATGTTTGATTTTTTGGTTTTCTATAAATACCACCTATCACACCATTTTCACACTTTTCACACTCACTACACTTATGCATTTTTGCTTACTCTTCAAACTCCACCAAAACCCTAAACCCAAATCAAAATCTTCATCTTCATCAATGGCTTCTTCATCAAATGCTGCTGAAATCTCCAACAACAATATAATGTACAAGAAACCAGTACGCACTCTATTTACTCCAGTTGTGGATCTTGAGGTTTTGTGCGAGAGTTTCGTTGATCTTGGATCAATAGAAGAAAATGGGTTTGACCTAACAACTGCCATTAAAGCTCAAGGATGGGAGAAGTATTTTGATAGACTGATGGGTCCTGTGTACCCAACTCTTGTGAAGGAATTCTGGATTCACGCTCATGCTGGTCCTAAGTTCATTCACTCATTTGTCCTTGGGAAGGAGATAGTGATCACTGAGAAACTGATCAGGCAGTTGTTTAGTTATAAAGAATCTGATGGTGTTACAAACCTAGCCTCTGCACGCATTGATATGGCTATGGTGTATGAAGAGATTACTGTATCTGGAACACAAACAAGCAAGGTTAAAGATCTGAAACCTGTCTATAGGATCTGGGCGAAGATATTTATGAGTACAATCTTTCACAGAAAGTCATCCAACTCACCAGACTATGTGAGTACAGAGCCTCTGTACTTCATGTACTGCATCAACCAGAATACTAAGGTGGATCTGCCCTATCTGATTTTTAGTCATCTTCTGACTCATGTCAAAGAGACTAGAGAAGAGGTCAGAGCTAAATCTGGGAAAGTTAGAACTTGGATACCTCTGGGAAGACTTATTTCAGACATCCTTACAGAGAATCAGTTGGTGAAGCATCTGACAGATGCAAAAGTGACAGAGGATCTGTCCTACATCATTGGATCTGAGATAAAGGGACTTACTCTGAAAAGAATGAAGATCATTTCAGAGCTGAATGGTAAACTAAGGAAGATAAACTCTGAGGAGGTCAATGGCAGAAGGATACCAATAGAAGATTTTCCAATGTTCAGCGCAGATGAACCAAAAGGTATTGTCTGGGCTTACATTGCAGATTGTTTGAAGAATGGAATTCCTCTACCTGCTAACCTTGTTCAGAAACAAGGAGAAGAATTGCCCAATCTGATGAAGGAAAGGCGTAGTAAGAGAAAAGCTGAAGAAGGCTCTGTTCAGAAGAAAAGGAAAGAATCTGAAGTTCCAAGGAAGAAGAAGAAAGGAGTAAAGAAAGTCATAATCAATTCTAGAGATGCTACTCTAGAAGAGATAAGAGACACTATTCATCAGGTATTAACATCTGATCCTACCCCTGCTGTTCATTCACCCCTTCCATCTCCAACCCTTAGACATAGAACTTCTAAACCCCAACCATCTGCAAACCTTTCATCTGAACCACCCCATCTCCCCCAGTACATTCACAACCATCTTCTGTACCAACAACCTCTGACCCCCAACCTCATACTACATCTGAACCCCCTCAACCTACTTCACCAGAAATTCCACAACCAGAAATTCCACAACCAGATATAATCATCTCAGAACCAAACTAACCAGAGAATGTTCAATCTGAACACTCTGAACAACCAGCTCCACCAGAAGATTCAAATCTTTCTGAAGATATTCTGGATATCCAACCCCTGAATCAATCCATTAACATTTCTTCAACATCTGTTCACTCAGAAGAATCTTCTGATTTTGAATCATCTGATTTTGAACCAGAGTCTCTCAAACAAGCTCGTTCTGACATTGCTATGAAGGAACACGTTAACATTTCTATGTTTCATACTCCACCCAACTCCCCACCTCAGATAACCATCCCTCAACCATCTGAAACTCATTTATCTGAAACCCAAACCATCCCTCAACCATCTGAAACCCATCTATCTGAAACCCAAACCATTCCTCAACCAACTGAACTCCCTCAGTCTGACACCCAAACATCTCAACCAACATCACCTCAACCACAACCATCTGAACCTACTCCTGTTAACACTCATAATCCTAAACCCTCTGAACAGTCAGATCTAGGATCATGTGTTAATACTATGTTTGAAATATTCAAGAAGGAGATAGATTCTGAGTATGCTCGTGTTAAGGAAGTGTGCTTGTCAAGTGTGGATTCGGTTGTTTCAAATGTTTCTTGGAAACGTTTCATCTGGATGTTCAACAAAGCTGCTTTAAAAGTTAGAGCTAAATGTTCTAAGCTTGCAAAGACTCAGTTTGCAGAGTTAATCAAGATAACTCTGATGAACATTCCTCCTCCTCCTCCTCCTGTGTTGCTTCTGGAAGCTGCTCCTCCAGAGGCTCCTGCATCTGAATTGGTTGAACAAGCTTCTGAAGAGAACCAATCTGACAAGAATATTGCTGCTACTGCATCTGTTTCTTCTTCATCTGTGGTCACAGAGCTTGTGAATGATGTCAAGGAAATAAAAGATTGGATGGTACAACAAGAGAAGACAACTGATGAAATCAAGACCGGATGTCTAAGCAAGAAGAGTCAACATCCAAAATAACAGAGCTTCTGACCCTTATTGCCTCACGCCAAACTTAGTTTTATTTGATGTTTTTGCACATATTATTGCTTCTGTTGTTTTCTTATTGTTTTGTTATGCTTTTTGGCATCTATCTGTTCTTTTGTGACTCTGTTTGATTGTGAACTCTGATCTGTTTAAATTAAAGTTGATGTTTTTGCTTCTATATGCTTCTTTTCTTCTGTATCTTTATGTTTTTAAAAATCTTTTTGATTATGACAAAAAGGGGGAGAAAAAGAGAATCTGATTGTTCAACCTATAAGCAATTACTAAAACTGAAATTCAGACATTTTATTAACTTACTTTGAATTTAAGTCTTTCAGATTACATTGATATATCTGACATAATTCATTGAAGTTACCCTGATACTTTTCCAACCAGAACCTGATCTTCCAAAGCAAATCTGAGTATTCAATCAACTCTGATATCTTACTCTTATACCTTTACTCTAAAAGATAATTCAAGCAAGATGATAACCAGGCGCTCTGACTGAAGGAAGTCATAATTATCTGGTATCAAGATTTGATTCTGAAAATCAAACCTCTTGCATCAGGCTCTGAATCTGACATATACTTAATCAAAAAGGGAAGTGTTTTCTTCTATTAGAGTATTCATTTCAGGGGGAGATTGTTAATCTCAGGGGGAGTTATAATTCATACTTTTTATTGAACAAAATTTCTCATGTTTTGTCATCATCAAAAAGGGGGAGATTGTAAGAACACATATTGTTTCTTAGTAATATCTCTATGTTTTGATGATAACACTTATGAATTTTGTATTCAAGAATTATATACTCTAAATTTGTTCTAGACTGTTTGCTACAGGTATTAAAGATAATATTCCTAAAGAGCAAATTTGGATCTGAACAATGATATTATGAAAGGCTTCAAAGGTTCAAGAGCATCTTAAATGAAGATCTGAATGTTGTCTCCAAAAGAATCTGAATGCTGTCTACTAACGATTCTGAAGCAGAAGCCTCTAAAGAATAGAAGACTCTGAGAGTTCAGAAGCTTAGTCATCAGAAGACTCTGAAGATACTACGCTGCATAGTATTGAGAATCTGATATAGAAGACTCTGTTCTGACAGAACTACATGCTCAAGCACACAAGCTGCATATACTCTGATTCAGCATAATCTGAAGAACATCCCAAGACTCTGAAGATCCAGAAGATCTCTACTCTGGAGATTCTGAAGATCCAGACTCTGATGTTGATAGTTGAACTTACTTAGTGAAGAAGATTTGAATATGTCTGTTGGCATATCTCAACAGCTCTTTCCTCTTTTATGCTAGACACAAGAACACAGACAAAAAGGTTTTATCTGTGCATTCCATTCTAAGGAAAGGTTCTGCAACGTAAAGACAAAAGGCACCAGGCTTTTTCAACACAGCCTCCAACGTTGAGAAGACTTCATGGATCTAAGTGCCTATATAAAGAAGTCCACTCCATCTTCTTCAAGAGACGAAATTCTTGCAAAAATCACTTATCAAAGTTAATCTCTCAAAAGCTCTTATATTCTATTTACTGTAACATTGTTCTTAAAACTTAAGAGAAATATCACAGTTGTGATAATAGCTTTTTAGAAGCATTCTTACTCTTGTAATAGTTTTACATTGATTGTAAAAGGTTTCCTTAAGAGGATCCAGTTGGGATCAGTAGCTCTTGAGAAGACTAAGAGCAGTTGTTCTTAGGTGTTACTATTGTAATCTGTTTGATTAAATAGTGGATTAAGTCCTTGACTGAGAAAGGTAAATCACTCTTGAGAGGGTGGACTGGAGTAGTTGAGTTCAACGAACCAGGATAAAAATAACTGTGTTTGAATCTTTGATTATTTGTCATACTTATTCAACCCCCCTTCTAAGTATTTTCTCACCTTCAGGAATGACCTCCAATGGCTTCAAACGCTTTTAAAATCACCTCTGATATTGTAAAAATCGCACTTGCAATGCCAATTTTCGTAACCCTTGTAAAAGTTCATAAAGTCTCTTAAAAAAAGCTCAGAATGGATCAGAATACGTCAGAAAAAGCCTAGAAAAAAAGATCATCGTGTGCGCAGTGTAACTAATACAGATCTATCGTGTGCGCGATGTTGCGCTAGATTATTCCAGCATTTGCACGCCTTTACTCCCTTTTCGCCTAATTTTTCACTAAGTCTAATTTCTTCACTTAGCTATTTTTTCCTTATTCTTTTGTCTTTCTTCTTCATTTTAGCTCCTCTTTAACTTGTTTAGATCTGATTCTTCGACTAAATTCATGCAATGACATGTTGTCATCAGGTTACCCTGCTCAAACTGGAATCCATGACTTGTTTCATTTAACATATGTGGCCTGACATGTGAAGTGTCCAAGGAGTAATGGTCTAAAAATATTTGTCAAAAGGAAAAATCATCTCCCTCAATGATTTAAGTAATAATCAGTCTTCTTTCACTCTCACATTTTTGATTAGAAAACTAATCACTTTTTCTCTTAATTTTTTATCCCAATCCAAAGAATATTATATAAATATCGCAACCTCAAAATATATTATTTCAAATATCTAATTACTATATATTTCGTTAAAGAACTTAAGAGATCGAATGTAAATTTTTTGGATGCTTTCTTAAATGTATTGGATATACCTTCAGAGACTTTGTCTTCATCTCATGCTCTTATAGATGTTCTCATTTTATTTCTGAATGCAACCCAGAGTTCATTCGATGTTTTTCCGAGTGTCTCTGGTGTGTTTCAGAGTTCATTCGATGTTCTTTCGGATGTTTCTAATGTTTGTTTCTCCCTGTATATTTTCCGACGATTTCTGAAGATCCCGCTCGATCTCTTCATTTAAAGGAATGTCCCAACAACTCCAGCACTTTCCATTTACCTAGTCCCACCGCCGTGTGGGTCCTGTGTTACCGTTTCATCCTAAAGTGACAACTGGTCGTGCTTGCACCGGTTGATCCATCACTTTAGAATTCTCCAGTGTCGCGTTGTTTCACCAGTGCGTCGTTGTCCCCAGTGTGTGGTTTGGTCGTCGCGTATGTCCCTCGAGTCGTCGTATCGTCTATATCCTTGCATTTATCATTTCCATCGTACGCATCATATTAGATTCATGGCACTGTTAAGCATTATAATTCGTCTCGTTTCGTCCGTAGCATTGCATGTCGCTGCATCTAAGGGCAAAATTTCTGGTTATCTGTATTTAAATCTCGTTCACCATGATTTCTCGAACCTTCGTCGCTCAAATCGTCCGGTGAAAGCTATTTAAATAGGGGCAATTGTCATACCTCAAATTTTACCCTTAGATTATTATGGTCATTTCGCATTTCATTTCATTCTGCATTACGTTTAACTAACTGCTAACCGGTTTGTTCAATATGTTGCTGTTGCAGGAAAATAACGTTGGGTGCGCTTTAATTTATGAAGGGCAGAAGGGTCGTTATCATAAACCATATGGATTTAAGGGCGCTGAAATGTAATTGAATTTAGGTTGAATCAGTGCGAGAATCGGCGGCAAGGAATTTATTCTGGCCAGAGCACAATTTCTTGCTTTCTGCTACCTACTAGTCGATTTTTAAAGAAAATAATGGAATTTTGGTGCGCGTTGAATTTATAATGAATATCTGTTGTTTTGATCATGATTGTTAGTTGAGCTGATTCAGGTTACCAAGTTAAATCATTCGAGAGGCAGTTTGAATTTTCAATACAGAAAACATTTTGATTTGTTGTTTAACTGAATTTCTCTACTTATCTGTTCGAGGTCATATTCATTGACTTTATTATCGGGATGATTAATTGTCAAATTCAGAGTTTGGAACGCCGAAGCATAATCGGATAATTTTCATTGGATGGATTTAATCAGTTGAATTTATGGAGATTGGACGAATTTAATCGGACGAATTCATTTAGACGAATTTATTTGAAGGAGCTTAACCGATTAAATTTAATTAAATGAAGTTAGTTGTTTGAGTTTATTTGGAGGAATTTAGTCAGATAAAGTTAATTAAATGAATTTGTTCGTTTAAGTTTAATCAGATGAGTTATTTGGAGATTTTTATCGGAGGAGTTGAATCGAGAAATAAAATCGGTCCATTGAAAGTGGGATTTATTTATTTAAATTTCTATATTTTCTACAAAGTACAGGAAGTAATTGGAAAATTGAATTTATTTATTAAATTCTATTTTTACAAAAGAAATTACAAAAATAAATTCCTAAGTACTAAAATCATATTTGCTCTAAAAGTGTCTTCACGACCGTTTCTTCGACTTTTATCCGTCCAAACCTGCACAAAAGAAATCGACAAGGAAAATAGTGTTAAAGTTAGAATTAATTAAAGTTGGTTTTTCGGTCCCGATACTCTCAGTTAACTATCATCATCGGGTACGTCAGGAGGGTAACAGAATATTTCGCCGCCAGCTCCCGACTCTATTTCTGACCCCGGCACGGATCCAGAAGATTTCTGTTCTAATTGTTCCAAGAGAGAGAAAAGTGATTTTTTGGAAAAGTGATTCTGAAAAAAGTGCTTTTGGAAAAAGCACTTATTTCCAAAAATGTTTTTTGCCAAATAGGGCCTAAATAGCATTTCCCAAAAATTTCTAACCCACAAACGGATCAAATCACACGCAAGCAACCACAATTCCCGTAAAATCCTGTAACCACATCAAAACAACCTTTTTCAAAATCACTGCAACTCAAAAAAACGTAGCAGCAGTAACAATTTTCGCAACAACGAATTCTTAAAATTCGTAGCCACAATAACAAATTCAGCAGAAAAAATCATGGATCCAAGCCCACAAATTAAGAACAATATAAGTTCACCATCATAAATCATAAAAAGGGACGAAGTTCAAGAACCCTAAAGAGGATCACCAAACAGCGGCAAGAACGGGAAGAGATCAAACCATCATCATCGTTCACTCTCACAGAACTACATCAAGGATCTAAAACCGCTACACATCAACGGATAGTCCACCGCAAACTCAGACAGAGGTTCCTCGTCATCATCGTTCTTCCGGAAACACACCACCGCCGCCATCTTCGCATGCAACAGCAACTCAATATCACCGTCTCAACCTCATCATCATCATCATCATCATCATCATCAGGAGAAGAGAGAATAAGAGGGAGATTCACCAACATCACTGCGTCAATAGGCAAGAGGGTAAGCTCTTTAACATATTTGTTTTTATTTTTTTTCAGTGGCACAAATGCAAAGAAGAGGAAAAGCTCAAGGCATGCAACCATGGAGGCCGCCACCGGCAAGCAGGAAGGAGAAGAAGACGTAAAACATGAAAATCTAAAATGACTCAGCCAACTCACCCTCCCCTTTTTATTCTTTTGTCTTTCTATTTTCTTGTTTTCTTTTTCTTTTTATTTCCTCACTTATTTCTTTATTTATTTTTAGATTCACGGTGTAATAACTGTAAGTTAAAAATACCTTTAATTAAAATTAGACCCATTTTTATTATTAAGTTATTCTTTAAAAGTGAAAACCATTTTTTAAACCATCTTAAATCTTTTCTAATTAAAACCCTCTTTTAGTGAATTAAAATTAAACCATTCTTTTAATTAAAAATATATTTTCAAATTAAAACATTTTTTCCTAATTAAAACTTTTTTCTAATTAAAACTATTTTTAAAGTTAAAGTCAATTTTAAACCATTAAAACATTTTTAAAAGAATTTTAATATTCATAAATTGAAAACATTTTATTAATTTAAAAGCCACATTTTACTAGCTTAGAATTAGAACCATTTTTTTTTTTTGTAAATTCTTCAATGCACTTCAAGTGTTTCTTAAAATGCGGCGAACATCTCGATTTCGGCTTGCGAATTAATATTGCCCGCTAATTGCCCTGTCAAAGTTATATAACGCTTATGTCGTTCTTCCACTGTTTCCCAGTTGTATAATTGCTAAATCCCCTGTACCTTTTGCATTTCCATTTTTGGATTGTAATTTACGCGAGGATATCGTCGCTTTGCCTTTTTTACTATTTTCATACTTTCCTATATTTCATTTCTGCCATGTAACTAATTCATCATTTGCACTATTCACCAATAATTCCTTCCGAAGGAATAGGTCTATCCGTTTGACCGCCGCGACCATAGTCCTTACCTTTGACCCGTTCACATTCCAAACCCTACTTGCCTAGGCGTCCCGTCGTGGACTAAATTACCCTCTACCCTAGCATTAGGTTAAGGAGTCTTCGTACTTCGTATTAGGTTTCGCGCCGTGGAATACCCATTTTACCCTTTTTTCAATTCAACTTTACAACCTAGAGAATTCAAGTCGCCGTACTCATATTTTTAGGCGTCCCGCCGTGGACAAGTTTACCTTTTACCCTAGCATTAGGATAAGAAGTCGTCGTACTCCATGATTACGTTTTCCGCCGTGGAATATTTTATACCTTTTCTAACTCAACTATTTCAACGTAGAAATAGGAGTCGCCGCACTCCACGTAAGCGCTTCCTTAAGAACGCTTATTCTCCATTAAAACCTTGACCACAGTCAAGAAGTTTCTCTTCCTCCCTTTCGAGGGGAACTACGATTACTCTGATTTCATCCCCTACCTCGGATACGTAGGCACAAGATGCGAATCTTGACGAGTAAACTTAGGACTAACCCTTAGGTCTCTCTTTCACTTCTAACCCTTAGTATATACCCTCAAGCAAATAATCAAGCAAAATAGTAAACTTTAAACAAGAGGTTCATGTAGAGTACTACAAAAGTTTAGGGTGCTAATACCTTCCCTAAGTTTAACCAACCCCTTATCTAGATCTCTCCCTGCATTGTGTTTACGATGCAAAATTAGGTTTTTTCTTTCTTTAACCTTTCCTTCGGATAAATCAAAGACCGGTTGTGAATTAAAGATGTGATTCAAATTAATCAATAATTTGATATCCTATTCTCACCGCAATAGTTAGCATATAACAGTTAGCATTATTAAATAAGACATAGCAGACAATAACAATAAACATACCACAAAGTTTCTGCATCCCCAAAATAACTTTCCAAAATTTCGTCCTATCTTTCTCATTGTTCATATGGCTGCAGTTGCTCCACAAGCACACCTAGGTTTGATTTCCCCATGAATTGCACTCGAAATCAAGGAATTATAGTTGGGACTGCATGAATTTGACAAGTTTGTACCGTATGAAGCCATTGTTGGAAAAAGGGGAAGAAGAACTCGGTTGGGAGATGATGACGGGTTCTAGGGATTTAATGAAAAAGAAAGTGATTTTTTTCCAATTACTTAAAATAATATCCAAGTAAATGTCATCTCAGCAACGTTATATCCACATAAACACTGTTATCGACAGTTGTGCATTTTTAGAACCAAATCGTTAAAAAAGATCAACGATATAGACGTTATATAACTTAAAGGATTAACTTGTAGTAAAAAAGAAACACAGAACCAACATGTTACAATTAATTATCATAAAAGATCTCTGATATGATTTTGTCTATCATATGCGACTTGTTTTATTTCAAAAAATACGAGATGTAATTTATAAATTTAAAAAGACGTTGATATAATTTGAAAAATATTTAACGCTAATTAATATAAAAAAGCAGGACATTAATATTTGTTATCGATAATTATAACAAAAATGAAATACTAAAAAAATCAAAAACAAATATTTTTCATTGCCACTATTTAAAAAAGCAGGACAAACATTTATCATTATACATTATAAATATTTGATACATCATTAACCTTAATTTGTACTTCAAACTTCTGTGCTTTTGTGATGAATGTATAATAACATGCAACTTTATTCGCTCTATATATAACCTGAGTATATAGCAAAAATATATAAACCTATAATCTACAAAAGAAAGAAGATGAGGTAAAACTATCTGTAACAAAGAATTATTTTGATTTGGATGAACACTTGGAAGGTATATAACTACCATTCAAGGGTCGAAACTTAAGGTAACAATTCAAATGACAAGAATATTTCACAGAACCAAAAGGCCCTACCTTCCACCTAGTCCTACCAGCACCTTTAAAATCAAAACCAATTTCATTTCTTTTCCAAGACTCGTCAACTTTCTCCATTTGATCCGGCGTCAACGGTATCGATGATGACTGAACAACATATCGAAGAACATTCGAACTGTTCTTCGGCACATCAAACGAATCGGCAACAAGCACTGCAATTCCTTGACCTTGAAAGCTAAGACTAAATGTCATCTTAGAAAATTTCGCATGAGCTTTTGCATTTCCATTGTAAGCAGTCACAACAATGCTTAACTGAGTTTGAAGTAAACCAGCATAATCATTTCTTAGAAGATCTAAATGAGCATTGGTGACGCTGATTGTAGGCACTCTTGGATGGATCATTATGTAACCAATGAACATCATAATGCCAGTAACAATCACAGCGATAGCAAAAATTGTGCAGATTATAGCTGCTAACCAAACTAATGGGTTGGTGTGGCCACCAGAATCCATTACAGGTTTTCTCTTGAATGCAACCATAGTGTACAATAGTAGTGATAGTAACAATAAAGAAATGACATTAAAATTTGAGAGACTAATATATATCTATATATAGTTCCATATTTTTTTTCAAATTTATGATGTTGAAAAAGGGTACAAAGTTTTTCTTGAGAATCTTAACAGAGAATTTAACCTCTTTTGGTTATAATTGGCTTGAAGGTTTGGTATCATCCTTTGCTTGTAAAGCATTTGATTTATATATATAGTTGCACGTACGGTTTAAGCTTCTAAAGAACAAAGAATCTTAGCCACTGTTTAACTTGTAAAAAGTAAAATACCAAACTTGCATTACTCAAGGGTATAATTCAACAAAAATTCGAATCACAATCGGTCCTATCTATAGAAGAATCGTGCTTTTAATCACAAGCTTGTCATGCAAACTCATCACTCAAGACACTTTACGCGTGTCATATGACAATTGTAAAACAAATGCATTAAAGTTACAAGGAACTAAGATTCGTAAGTATGAAAACCAAAAAACACAGCTTTTGTAGCAGAACCAATTATCTGTCCAATATTTGAGAGAATTTTCAGAGCTTACAGTCACAGTAAAGGAAGAATAATTTACATGATCTGAAAATGTAAAAGGGATTGTTGCACAAATTCTTTGTAATACACAAAAGAACTGCTGTTATTGCAGGCATTGGAAGAACATTTCTGGTAAAGCAACATCAGAAAGTAATTTTGAAAAACACCAAAAACTGAAACTGAGACACTGATACACCTGAAAGCTAATTAGCTAAGGTAAAGTGCAATCACTTTTAAAATAAAAACTGAACACAATAGAATTGCCAAACATAGGAAACAGACAACTAAGAATCACTGCCTTCTTTGCATGTGTATCCAAATGCTTCAATGAAAAATACAAAAAATGCGACTTCCACAACCAATAGTCCAATACATCTGCCGCAACAAGCAGAATATCAAATCATTGTCCTGTGCAGGGTGTGATACTATTAATGATAAAATAAAGAGTTGGTGTATTGCTTCGTGAAATATAACATCAAAATTTTTCACAAAATAATTATAAACCAAATATTCCAAGTCCTCTGATAAACACTCAAATCGCGGGAACACTCCCTTGAAAGCTAGATAGGGGAATTACCAAACAACTTAAATACTTTACAAGCATCTTAGACAACTTGATGTGAAACTTATCACTAATATACCTTAACTACTAATTAAATTGGTCTCTCAGACACCGCAGAATGACAAATCGCATCTATCACTTCAACCTTCATATGAAGGTCAAAATAACAAAGGGGAAAAATAAATCCATAAAACATTGTAGACGCTGAACGCGACTATTGCCATCACAGAAGAAGTTGCTGTCGCCATAAAATTTGTTGTTGTCTGAAAAAGTGAAAAGGTGCGGCGCTTGGTTGAGTGTCATCGTCACAATGGTTTGTCTTCTCACTTGAAAGAGAGAGGCAGAACAGAATTCTGTGTTTAGATTTGAATGAGTGGGAAGAGTAGTAAACATATTATAGTGAAACTAACAAATAACTCCCGTAAAAAATAAAAATAAAAACAAATAATATCAAAGTAAAAGCAGGGTATTGTGAATTGTGTCCAAAAATAGCATGGTGTTGTGAACCCTATCATATATGCAGTTGCGAAACCAACCGCTTTCGTCACAACTGTTGAACGCATGTAGTCGTGAAAGCACGTCGCAGCGGAGCCCAAAACTGCTCCACAAAACTACTATAACATTGCTCTACGAGACCGCTATTGCATGTGATCACGATGCTATTGCCATCATGGTACATGAAGGGTGTCTTTCCTTACAAAATAAAGACTTGTCTGAGCAAGACATGTCTCTCCATTCCAATTATAATGAAATTGTCATTCTATGTGCAAAACTGACCAAAATAGTGTAACAAAAAACATACCATGACCGAGTAAGATATATTTCTCCTTTTATAATGCATAGGTAAATAAAAACACCTCACTAGACAGAGCTTTATCATTTAACTCTCCAGTTTGGAAGATTGCAGTGGTCCATCAAACTATGGCCTCCTCAACACCACCATCAACGCATTGACATCCATAATCGAAGTATAAAACATGACAGAAATAGCAAGATGAACGTGCATTCAAGCCTTTATGCATTATAAAAAATTTAAGTAGGAAAATGGAACAAGCAGAATCAAGTTGCAGCTTTATGGGTGTACTAACTTTCATGAAAAGCCCAAAAAATAACTGCTTGTACCAGAAAATATGAACCATAAATCAGGGAGATGTTGCTGGGACGGCTGACAATCATAAACTCAAACAATAGAGGTATTTGCAGAAAACTTTGAGGTTATAATATTTGTTTTATTGTATGAAAATAATTCTGTTATGAGCACTTAACTCTAAAAAACTGCATGCAAATCAGCTACAAGCCCTACAATTCATGAACAGCAACTTCGTCTCAAATAGCAGAGTGTGACCAACCTCACAAATATCAAAATAATATTTTATAAGGAGAAGACAATGAATTATACAGAAAAGAAACCTGGTACGACAAAAGGTTGTCAAGGAAATTCTACCATGGACTTGGAATGATAAAATTTTTAGAACATTGTTTACAGGGCAAAGCCAAGTCAAGAACAAGTAAAATCCGCTTGTCTCTGACACAATAGACACTAGCAGTTAAGTGTAAAACTATTAAAACATGAAGGAAAGAAAAAGAATTCTAGATTACAACTTGACTTGAGCTTTCCATCTCCTGTAAAGAGTATCAAATTTGTCTCTTGCACTTCTACCATCCTTGCGGAACACTTCCTTCAACTTGGTCATTGTAGATTCATATAAGACGATCCTTTTATCAAGCATTTCTTCTGCAAACCTTCTCACCTCTGACAATCTACCTAATTTACAAAGACCAATGAGCAAGATATTTGCACTCACCTCAAGTACCCCGACATGGGTTTCAACCATGTAATTCCAAATCTCAAGTGCTGCATCAGGGTCATCACAATCAAAAAACAATTCGATGGCCACAGCACAATTAGAACCTGTGGGCAGCCACTCATTCTTGATCATCTCGGCAAAGAACCTCTCCGTTTCACGAACCTTTTTGTTCTTCACCAAGCACTCAAAAATCATGTTATATGTCAAAGAGTCGGGAAAAGCTCCATGGAGAACCATCTCATCGAGCAGGCGAAACGCGTGATCAATCTCGCCATTGTTGCAAAGCAACCCAATCATGGCATTGTACATGATCAAGTTAGGCAATAAGCCACTAACAACCATGACATCCCACAAAGGGATAGCATGAACAGCATCATTTCGCTTAACAAGCACATCAAGAGCATTGGTAAAGAATTTCAAACCTGGAAAGCAGTCATTATCCTTCAGAACTTTAAGAAACGTCACAACCTCATCAAACTGCAAAGCTCGAAGGAGAGTCATCAAAAACGCATCGTAAGCCGCTACATTATCCTGACTCCAACCAATGCTAATCACCATCTCACCAAAAGTACTCTTAGCTTTAGCAGGATTCCCTTCCTTCTCCCATCCTTCCAATAATATCGCAAAACTATCCCCATCCAAATCAACCTTCCCCTTAACCTTCTCCAAAAACTCCACACCCGCCGAAGTCTGATTCTCCTCGCGACAAATTGCACTAAGCAACGAATTAACCGCCACAACATTCTTCTCAACCTCATACCTATCCATCACATCAAAACTCATAACAGCCTCATTAACCCTCCCAGCCATACAATAACTCTGAAAAACCGAAACAAAGGTGGGCAAAGATAGCACACTTTCCTGCTTCATTGTCCTAACAGCATCCCACATGGGCTCGAAAAGCTGATTCCGGCCCAATAAATCAACCATCAAGTTCCAAGCGTGAGCAGAGTGTTTTCTCAAACTCCCGGCCCACCGGAAAAACTTGATGGCCGAAGAAGGGTAATTATAAGAAAGCTTAAGAACCTCATGAACACATTCTTCAGAAGGATGAATCCCAGAAGAGGATAAAGCGGAATCAATCTCCTGAGGGGATGTTCGGGTGAGTAGATTGCAAAGGGTTCGAGCTGTTGATGATACGTTTGGGGTATCAAGATGAGGTGAATGATTAGGTTTAGCAATTGGGGTTGACTGTCTGTTAGGGTTTTTCGATGGATATTTCGCAGCTTTTGTTCTAGGGTTTTTTGAGACTGGTTCCATGATGAAATTGATGAATTAACTGAAAATTAATGGGTTTGGAACAGAGCGATGAATGTTGAAAACTGAATCAACATAAAAATAAGTGGTTTTTTGAATTGGTGAAATGTGAAATTGAGTGGAGAAAAATTGAAGTACCTGATGAGAGTGCGGTTTTGGTTGATCAAGTTCAGTTGAGTGATGAGTCACGGGAAGAAATTGAGAGACGTGCGTGCGTGCGTGGATGGAGATTGGAATTGATGAGTTTTCATGCCCAGAAACATGTTCTTAGATTTATCTGGCCCAAAACTAAAATTGCCTATATTAACATAAAATTTGAAATT
The DNA here is from genome assembly GCA_963859935.3 of Lathyrus sativus. Taxonomy (NCBI): domain Eukaryota; kingdom Viridiplantae; phylum Streptophyta; class Magnoliopsida; order Fabales; family Fabaceae; genus Lathyrus; species Lathyrus sativus. Next base: position 398,150,422 of record OZ012738.1, on the reverse strand, counting down.
TTCTTATGAATTAACTTTTTTTTTTTAATTGTTGTTGTTTTTTTTACCAGAGTAGATTATCCATAATAGATATCATATATATCTACCATATAAATCTTTATTTTGCCCTTTTGTTCCCACAAACAAGCACGTGGGTAGTCTTATAAATTTTCAGTTTATGTTTTGTTAAATCGTTTATAAATCTGTTTGGCTATATGTATCAGAAACCTGTTCTGCTACTCTCTCCTTCTCTTTTGTCCTTTCTCTCTATCTTCTTCTTCCTTTTCCTTTTTCGTCTACTTTCTCCCTCTTTTTCTTCCTTTTTCTTCTTCTTTGCGATATCGTTAAAATTCTTTCAATAACAAATTTAGATTCTTACTCGGTAACACCTCCCTAACGAAATTCTAACCGAAGCCAATAAAGCTATCGATCCCGATTCTACAGATGTGATTTTGTATCTTTGCAAAGCTACAAATGTCTTTGTTTTGTCATTTCGTATTTGACTTTTTGTTGTTGTTTTTCAGGAAATATTGAATTGGATTTCGACGGGTAAGTCAATGTTGTTAAAGTATGTAATTCTTTGTTTTAGAAAGATTATATTTGATTTAAAAAGATTAGATCTGATTTAGAGGGAAAGTTGCCAGCAAACTCTGTTGGGGATTCTGGGTTCGTTCCCCAGCAAAGTGGCCAGCTGTTGCACCTCGAAAAATACGACCTTCACGCAAAATGCATGGAAGAAATTGGTTCGAACAGAGTCGCCATCAAACTTTATTTATCCCAAAAGAGGGAAAGGAAAATATTGAGAAAACCTTTAAGAGATAAGAACATGGTTATCGCAATCCCATTCTAGGTTCGGGAGTCGGTTACGTAAGGGGAAAGTATTAGCACCCCTCACATTCGTTGTACCCAACGGGAACCTCTTACTTCGATTTATGATGAATATTATCTAAGCTTGTTTGTTTTCTTCTAAGCAAGTAATGCGGAAAGATACGAGAAATGAGTTTGACTGTTAAAGGGAAATGAGTGGTTTTAGGATATGGTGCTCGCAAAGGATTGGGGCCCTTGTGCTTACGTATGCTCATTCGAACGAGAATGAGGAATCAGAGCGCTCATAGTTTAGACTACGGGGAGGTTTAGATAGGAGAAAAGGAAGGTAGAAAACAACGGAAAAATAAAAAGGTAGCTTGCCAAGGATTGGGCCCCTTGTGCCTACGTATCTTCATTCGGACGAGAATGGAGAATCAGAGGCTTTGTAGTTCGTGGAGCTACAGCTTGTTGGGTTTGAGTCTTAGGAACGAAAGATTGAATGACAAACTGTAACACCCCAAATTTAATTGGAATATTTTAATTAATTATTTAATTAAGAATATTCGTATTTTGGTCGTTTTCGGTGGTTTTATAGATTATTTGGAATTATGCGTTTTTGGATTATTTATTTAATTAATAGTATACAATATGGAAATATTAGTATTATTATTAGTTAAAATAAATATAAGTGAAATAAGGGTAATTTGGGCATTAAGAGGAGTTAGTAAGGGTATTAAGGGAAAAGTCCAAATTTGTGAGGCTCAAGTCTAGGTTTAACAAAAAGGAAAATATGATGGAATTAAGATTCATTTGTTAGACCGTGAAAAGAATGGAGGTCATAGCTCTGAAAAGGGAGATTGGAGGCAAAAGCTTCGGAGGATTCCCGAAGACATTTGAGAGGGCTTTGATCGATAATTAAGGTATGGGGAGTATAGCTTTTCATGATTTTCCATGTGTAACTTTCGATGTAATTATGGTTGATTTACGGGTTTACGGGTTTTATGGAGAATTATGAGAAAAAGGGATTTTTGGCCCATCAAAGCTTCTCACCCAGAAGAAATGATTACTGGAAAGAAGGATGATCCCATCAGAACAAGATCCTTTCTAAAATCATTTGGAACATCATTGTTTGGTTTAGTATCACTTATTGAACCTACCTCTTGTTAGAACACAAATTGGTTCTTAATTTTATCTCTATGTTTTGATGATAACTCTTACGAAATTTTGTATTAAGAAATTATATACTCTAAAATTTGTTCAAGTATGTTTGCTGCAGATATTAAAGTGAATATTATTCTGAAAGCAAATTAGATCTGAACATGGAATTATGCAAGGCTCTGAAGCGTCAGAAGCATCTATTAGAAGAATCTGAACGCTGCCTACAAAAGATTCTAAGCGCTGCCTACAGAAGGATCTGAAGCAAAAGCTACAGAAGAATCTGAAGCAGAAGCTACAGAAGCATCTGAAGCATTGAAGACTTTGTGTGAAGAGTTTCAAGCACAGTTATTCAGAAGACTCTGACAGTACTATGCTGCCAGTACTGAGGATCTGATTCCTAAAACTCTGCTCTAATGAAATTACACGCTGAAAGCACTCTTGCTGCAATGCTCTGATTCAGCAAACTCTGATGAACATCAAAGACTCTGATCATTCAAGGCTCTGATGTCATGTGCTGAGTATTAGAAACTTGTTGAAGAAGAATTCAAAGTTATGTCCGTTGGATAGACCAAACGACTCTTTCCTCATTTATGCTAGACACTAGAACACAGGCAAAAAGGAGTTACCTGAACGTTCTACTTCTAGGAAAGGTCAAGTGATGTGAAGACAAAAAGGTTCCAGCTACTTTGCAGACACGGTCTTCAAATCATGCAACGTCTTGGATCTTCAAGCCTATAAAAGCAAGTCTCCATCTCTCTTTTTCAGTTGACGAAACATTGAAAGAATTCAAAGAAAAGCTCTCATACAATTTATTCTCATTGCTGAATTTATTTCATAATTCTTAAACTTAAGTGTAAAATCATAGTTGTGATATAGCTTATTTAAAAGCATTCAAACACTTGTTTTAGTTTTACATTTGATTGTAAAAGTTCCTTGAGAAGACCCAATTGTGGTCAGTAGTTCTTGAGAAGACTAAGAACAATTGCTCTTAGTGCTTGCTATTGTAATCAGTTTGATTAATAGTGGATTAAGTCCTTGTTGAGAGAGGAAAATCACTCTTGAAAGGGTGGACTGGAGTAGTTGAGTTCAACGAACCAGGATAAAAATCTTTGAGTTTTTATTGCCATAATATTTTCTACATACTTATTCAACCCCCCCCCCCCCCCTTCTAAGTATTTTCTCACCTTCAGTTGGTATCAGAGCTCCGGTTCTGTGTGTGATACCACTTCACAGTGACAGAAAAGATCCAGTGAGAAAACTTTGATATATATTCTTGGTTGTTATTATGGCTGAAACTTCAACATCTAACAGCAACAACAGATATGAAGAAAGGGATAGAATCAGCACAAAACCCCCTATGTTTGATGGGGAGAAATTTGACTATTGGAAGGACAGGATAGAGAGTTTCTTCCTTGGTTATGATGTTGATTTATGGGACTTAGTCATTGATGGGTATGTTCATCCCACTGATGGGGATGGCAAGAAAATGGATAGAAAATATATGACTGAAGCCCAAAAGAAGGAGTTCAGAAATCATCACAAAGCTAGAACAATCTTGTTAAATGCAATATCTCATACTAAGTATGAAAAGATCACCAACAGAGAAACTGCATTTGACTTGTTTGAGTCTTTGAAGATGACACATGAAGGAAACTTACAAGTTAAAGAGACCAAGGCTCTGGCGCTAATACAGAAGTATGAAGCGTTCAAAATGGAAGAATCTGAGTCTATAGAAACTATGTTCTCTAGATTCCAGATCCTCACGGCTGGTCTAAAAGTGCTGGATAAAGGCTACTCAACTGTTGATCATGTGAAGAAGATCATCAGAAGCTTGCCCATCAAATGGAGACCTATGGTCACTGCTCTGAAGCTAGCTAAGGATCAGAACAAGATCACATTGGAGGAACTAATCAGCTCACTGAGGAGCCATGAAATTGAACTTGAGGAAGATGAGCCTCAAAAGAAAGGTAAGTCAATTGCCTTAAAATCTAACAAATTTGTGAAAGCTTTGTAGGTGTTAGAAGAAATTTCTGAAGAGTCTTCTTCTGAAGAAGAAGATGAACTGTCCTTGCTGTCCAGAAGAATCAACAGACTCTGGAAGCACAAATAGTGGAAGTTCAAGAACTTCAAGAAGCCAGATCAGCGCAAGGAGTCCTCTGGACCAAAAAGATCTGGAAAAAAGGAAGTTGTTTGTTTTGAATGCAAACAACCTGGCCATTACAAGAATGAGTGTCCAAAGCTTTAGATAGAAAAGCCTAGAAGAAAGCCTGAGCATAAGAAGAAGGTTCTAATGGCAACCTGGGATGATTTAGATGAATCTGGATCTTCATCAGAATCTGAAGATGAATGCGCCAACATGGCTCTGATGGCAGGTGTGGAAGATCATAATGAAGGATCATCGGGATCTGAATCTGATTCTGAATCTGACTCAGAAGAGGTACTTTCTGATCTCACTAGGGAAGAGCTTATTAAAGTTTTATCAGAAGTCCTGAAAAACTATAACCAGATTAAGCTCAAATGCAAGAAGCTTAAATGCAATCTTGAATCTGAGAATAATCTGTTAAAGTCAGAAGTTGCTGAGCTAAAAGAAAACAATTTGAAAATGAAAACCAATTTTGAAAAAGCTCAACAAGATTCTGAATTTGAAACTAAGTCTAAATGCAAAAATATTTTAGAAGAATATGACTTCAGCTTTCAAAAGTTTCTGGCTAAAAGCATAGATAGAAGCAAGATGGCTTCAATGATCTATGGAGTTAGCAGAAACAACAGGAAAGGTATTGGATATGAATCTTCCTCTAGAAAGGATTTAAATCCAATGCCTGTTGATAAACTTATTATTAAGAAAACTCCCTTATACTCTCATTTTAAGTTTGGTCATCTGAATGATATCAAGCACACACGTTCTGATCAGAACGTTCCTGTGTTTAAACCAAAAGTGAGTCAGAACAAAACTATTGTAAAAAGACAGAATTTCAGACAATCTTTTAAGGTAACTAACCCAAAAGGACCAAAAAAGATCTGGGTACCTAAGGATAAGATAATCCCTGTTGCAGATGTATTTAGCAGAAAAGTCAAGACGCCAGTCATGGTACCTGGACTCTGGCTGCTCACGTCACATGACGGGAGAAAGGTTTATGTTCCAAAGCCTGGAGCTTAAATCTGGAGGAGAAGTGAAGTTTGAAGTGAATCAGAAGGGCAAGATTATTGGCTCTGGTACTATTGGCAATGGTAACCTTCCCTCTATATCTAATGTTTTACTTGTAGAAGGATTAAAGCATAATCTATTGTCCATAAGTCAATTAAGTGACAATGGTTATGACATAATCTTTAATCAACAATGTTGCAAAGCTGTTAGTCAGAAGGATGGCTCAATCCTATTTAATGGAAAGAGGAAGAACAACATTTATAAAATCAATCTTTCAGAACTTAAGGTTCAAAATGTTAAATGCCTTTTGTCTGTTAATGATGAGCAATGAGTCTGGCACAAGAGATTGGGGCATATTAATATGAGACGTATATCTCAGATTAATAAACTCAATCTGGTCAGAGAACTTCCTAAGTTGAAGTTCAACTCAGATGCTCTTTGTGAAGCATGTCAAAAAGGAAAATTTTCAAAATCTTCTTTTAAAACTAAAAATGTTGTTTCAACTTCAAGACCATTAGAATTACTTCACATTGATCTGTTTGGACCAGTGAAAACTGCATCCATCAAAGGCAAGAAGTACGGATTAGTCATTGTTGATGACTATAGCAGATGGACATGGGTGAAATTTCTAAAACACAAGGATGAGTCACATTCTGTGTTCTTTGACTTCTGCAAACAAGTCCAGAATGAAAAAGATTTTAGCATTGTTAAAGTCAGAAGTGATCATGGTGGCGAATTTGAAAACAAATATTTTGAAAAATATTTTAATGAAAATGGAACTGCTCATGATTTCTCCTGTCCTAAAACTCCATAACAGAATGAAGTTGTAGAGAGGAAAAATAGAACTTTGCAAGAAATGGTCAGAACCATGATCAACGAGACTAATCTGGAAAAGCATTTTTGGGCAGAAGCAATAAACACAGCTTGTTACATTCAGAACAGAGTGTCTGTAAGACCTCTTCTGGAAAAGACTCCCTATGAATTGTGGAGGAACAGAAAGCCCAGCATTTCTTATTTTCATCCTTTTGGATGTATTTGTTATATGTTGAACACTAAAGAGAATCTTAACAAGTTTGATTCTAAAGCACAGAAGTGTTTCATGCTTGGCTATTCTGAACGCTCTAAAGGTTACAGAGTATACAATACTGAAACACAGATTGTGGAGGAATCTATACATGTTAGATTTGATGATAAGCTTGACATTGAAAAGCCAAAGCAGTTTGAAAGTTCTGCAGATAGAGAAGTAGTTCTCACAGACTCTAAAGGCTCAGAGGCAGAAAAAGCTCAAGTGAAGGAACCAGAAGCAATGCCAGATGCAATTCCTTTAGCTTCTCAAATGAACAACTTGAACATTTCTGAAGAGTCAAATGTTAGAGGATCATCTTCCAGAATTAAGGCCTCTCACCCAGAGGATGTGATCATTGGAAAGAAAGATGACCCCATAAGAACAAGATCCTTCCTCAGATCATCTGAAGCATCATTATTTGGGTTGGTGTCAGTTATTGAACCAACTTCTGTGGATGAAGCTCTACAAGACAATGACTGGATAATTGCCATGCAAGAAGAGCTCAATCAGTTCACAAGAAATGATGTTTGGGATTTAGTTCCAAGACCAAAAAGATTCAACATAATTGGAACTAAATGGGTCTTCAGAAATAAGTTGAATGAAAAAAGAGAAGTTGAAAGAAATAAAGCAAGGCTTGTTGCTCAAGGTTATAGCCAGCAAGAAGGAATTGATTATACAAAGACTTATGCTCCTGTAGCCAGGTTAGAGTCTATTCGTTTACTCATTTCTTTTGCTGAACAAAATAACATCACTCTATATCAGATGGATGTTAAGAGTGTCTTCTTAAATGGAATTATAGTAGAAGAAGTTTATGTTCACCAACCTCCTGGTTTTGAAAGTGAAAAATTTCCAGAACATGTTTTTAAACTAAAGAAATCTCTTTATGTTTTAAAACAAGCTCCCAGAGCTTGGTATGAGAGATTAAGCAATTTTCTTTTGGAGAAAAATTTTATCAGAGGCAAAGTAGACACAACACTCTTTTGTAAAACATTTAAGAAAGATCTGTTAATTTGTCAAATATATGTGGATGATATTATATTTGGATCTACCAATGTTATGCTGGGAAATGAGTTTGCTCAATGTATGCATGCTGAGTTTGAGATGAGCATGATGGGAGAATTGAGATTCTTTCTGGGAATTCAAGTCAACCAGACTCCAGATTGCACTTACATTCATCAGACCAAATATGTTAAAGAGCTTCTGAAGAAGTTCAACATGACTGATAGTAAGATGGCAAAGACTTCTATGCATCCAACAAGTACTCTTGGTAAGGAAGAGGTAAGTAAGAAAGTAGATCAGAAACTCTACAGAGGTATGATAGGATCTCTTCTCTACTTAACTGCTTCTAGACCTGACATTTTATTCAGTGTATGCTTGTGTGCAAGATTCCAATCAGATCCTAGAGAATCACACTTAACAGCTGTTAAGAGGATTCTAAGGTATCTGAAAGGTACTTCTAATGTGGGTTTGTGTTACAGAAGATCTAATGAATTTAAACTAGTTGGATTCTGTGATGCTGATTATGCTGGAGACAGAGTGGAAAGAAAAAGTACTTCTGGAAGTTGTCAATTTCTAGGAAGAAATTTAATCTTCTGGTACAATAAGAAACAACCTACAATTGCTATCAACTACAGAGGCAGAATATATTGCTGCTGCTGGATGTAGCACGCAGATGCTCTAGATGAAAAGTCGGCTAGAAGACTATCAGATTTTTGAGAGTAATATTTCTATATTCTGTGATAATACTTCTGCTATATGTTTGTCTAAAAACCCCATTTTACACTCTAAGGCAAAACATATAGAAATTAAACATCACTTCATCAGAGACTATGTTCAGAAGGGTATTATAAACTTAGCCTTTGTTGATACAGATCATCAGTGGGCTGATATTTTCACAAAACCTCTTACTGAAGATAGGTTTAAGTTCATTCTGAAAAATATTGGTATGGATTTTTGTCCAGAATGATATTTATCAGAAGCAAACTTGTCAGATGCAAAATGTTTAAAACTCTGAAGTATTTCATTTGTCAATTATTTGATTTCTTGAGTTATTATTATTTGTGTGTATCTAAACTAACCAATCTTAGAGGATCTGAACGTTGGCTAACGTTTCATTTCTCAAAGAGAACTCAGAAGCACATGCAAGCAAACACGTGTCACTCTGAATCTGAAAAGATGGCGTGCACATTACTGAAGAGACATTTGAGGTATTGTTTGAATAGTTAAAATCTTGGTTCCCCCCCCCCCCAAATTGTCAGCATCAATTAATGTTTTGAAATGATTATTATTCTTTTCATTAAATGCCATTTAATGCTAAGTGAGTGCGTGCTAAATGTGTCTGTTTGTGTGCCCTAATTTCTCTTTATAAATACCACAAATCACACCATTTCACACTTTTCACTTCACAAACAATATATGCATTTCTGTTTGCTCTTTGGTCTTCATCAAAACCCTAAACCTTCATCCAAATCTTCTTCATCTTTAACAATGGCAACATCATCCTCAACTTCTGCTCAGTTTTAATCATCAATGGCTGCAGTTGCGTCATCAAACATGGGAGCTACTCCATTTAAGGAACCTGAGAGAACTTTGTTAACTCCTGTTGATAAACTTGAAGTTCTTTGTGAATCCATGGTGGAATTTGATTCTCTGGCTGACAATGGATTTGATTTGCGTTCTATTGTTGATGCACAAGGCTGGGTTAAGTATTTTGATAGATTATTTGGACCAGTGTATCCACGCTTAATGAAGGAATTTTGGATTCATGCATCTGTTTATCCAAAATTCATCCTCTCTTCTGTTCTGGGAAAAGAGATCATAATCACTGAAGATCTCATCAGAAAAATCATTGGGTATGAGGAAACTGATGGAGTTTTTCATTTGCCAGCTGGGCGTGTTGACATGGAAGAAGTTTATGAGGAAGTTATTGCATCTGGACAAGCTTCAAATAAGTTCAATGATCTGAAACCTGACTACAAAATCTGGGCAAAGATTTTTCTGGGATGCATCAATCACAGAAAATCCACAAATTCTCCAGATTATGTGAACAATGAACAACTCTATTTCATGTACTGCTTAAGTCAGAGTACCAAAGTGGATCTGCCTTACATTCTCTTCATGCATTTGTGGAATCACATTAATGCATCCAGAGAATCCATTAAGACTAAGGGACAGAAGATCAAGACGTGGATTCCTTTTGGAAGATTGATCTCAGACATTCTGATAGAGAATGGTCTGGTAGCTGCTCTTTATGAAGCTGGAGTTAAAGAAGAGCTTGAGACAATAGTTGGAAAACCTTTGAAGGGAAAGAGTCTACAGAGACTAAAAGTTGTGGATGAACTCACAACTGCTCCTAAAAAGCTAAATGTTACTGAAGTAAGTCAGAGAAGGATTCCAGTCCAAGACTTTCCAATCTTTGGTGCTGAAGAACCTAGGGATATTATTCTTAGGTATATTGAAATGTGCAAAGCAGATGGAACACCTATTCCTGCTGATATTTTGATTCGTGCTAGAGAACCTATTCCAGATGTTTATGAAGAGAACATGAGGAAAAGAAGACAATTAGAGGCAGACGAAGCTGCTGCTCAGAAGAAACAGAGAGTTGCTGAAAAACCACAGAAGCAGATAAAGAGAAAAGCTTCTGGAGAAGTTCCCTCTGTTCCTACCAAAAGAATCAAGATAAAAGGTACTAAATCATCTTTACCTTCTATTTCTAAAATTGCTGTAAATGTATCAACAATTAGTTCTATGCCTGACCCTCCTCCCACTCAAAATCAAACAATTCCTGTTCCATCTCAAACATCTGAACCACTCACTATTCCTACTTTACAAATTCCATCTGATCTTGTTCCCACAACACCATTTAAATTATCTGACATTCCTCAATCAGAACCACAAAAAAACCAGCAGAACAACCTACAACATAACAACAACCTGAAATTCAACAACCAGTTGCATCTGAAACTTTTGCATCTGAACCAGTTGCATATGAACCAGTTGTATCTGAACCACCAACATCCAAACCTTCTAATCCTCAACCAGAACCATCTAATCCTACTGAATTTAACATACCTGATTCTGAGATTTTGGATGTCCAACCTCTCAAGACTGTGTTTGATGTATCTTCCATATCTTGTACCCCAACCACCTCATCTGATTCATCTGAATCTGATGTTCATCCAGATGTTACCTCACCCCCTTCTCTCAGAGAATTTGAATCTAAACAATCTGATCCACCTATTTCATATAAAACTATCATTCCTGAACCCACTCTAAGACCTAAACCCAGGACATCTGAGTTTGTTTCAGTTGCATCCTTTAAACCACAGCCCTCTGATCCCCTTCCTTCTGGTCTAAATATTAAAAACTTCTATACCAGAATAGAACCATCTGACTCTACCACTCCATATAAACCTAAGTCTTCAACTATTTTACCATATGTACTTCAAACCTACTTAAAAGAACTGCCAGATATCATTTCATTAGAACCTTTGTTGTTTGATAAATATGTTTTCATTCCTTACACTTCCACTACATTTGATGTCGTTCCCTCTGCATCACGTGTAAAACCACCTCTGGTTCATGCCTTATCCAGATCCAAAACTGCTACTTCACCATCTGACCATCCATCTTTTCCTTCCTACCTTCGTCCTCTAATCATCATTCCACATTTCACCATACCAAAACCTCCCAAACCATCAAATCTTGAAGCCCTTCTCAAACCAAAACCTAGGCTAAATGTTGATAGTCTATTTGCTAATTTTCTGAAAGAAATAAAGATGAATTTAGGCTCTGTACAGAAGAGATACGTGTCAACCATGAATGCAGAAGAATCTGATGCTATCTGGAATAGCATCATTTCCAGATTTAATACAGTTGCTTCAAATTTGAAGAATATCTGTTCTGATGATGCGAAGATCAGATTGGCTGAGACTGCCAGAACCATGGTATGGAACATGAAAAGATCTGCACCTTTGCTTCTTGAGGATGTACCTTCATCTTCTGGAGCATCTGCTACAGAAACTTTTGTAGAATCTGCTTCTGAAGAAAATCCATTGGCTCTGACAATTGTAAACCAACCCTCTGCATCTGTGGCTCCAGACTCTGCATCCCCAATGGGAATTGACTCTGCCCCTGCACCAGAATCTACCCCACCTTCTTCATCTGAGATCAAGAAAGAGAATCTAGATTTAGAAGATAAGATTGCAGTATTGGAAGCTGGGCAATCTGAAATCAAGTCATGGATGGCTAAGCAAGATCAGAAGAATGAGAACATGGCAAAATGGATGACAAAGCAAGAAGAATCCTCATCTGAGATCACTCACCTTCTGAAGATGATTCTTTCCAAGCAAACCTAGTTTATGTTTTCTGTATTTGATGTTTGTGCACCTGTACTTGAATTTCTTATCTGATGATTTGTCTGTTTTTATCTGAATGAATGAATGACTCTGATGTTTTCTCTATATGAATGTATATTTTCTCTATTTTCTTTTAATTGTCTTTAAAAGTTTTACTTTTTGATTATAACAAAAAGGGGGAGAAAATGGATCTAACTGTTCAAATAAACTCTACCTAAATGAAACTCATACATATCTAATTATAACTAACGTGAACTCTTAGTATTTCAGAACATTTGAAAAATCTGACAAATTCTTTAAAAGTAACTCTGAGATCCCAATATCAAGTTTAACCAATCAGGCTCTGATTCTGAAACGTTCATCCAAGTCAAGCTCCAATCTTTTGGATCAATCAGGCTCTGATTCTGAAAAGAATACTCTTGCAAAAACGAAAGTTTCTATTCCTTCTAAGTATTCAATTCATGGGGAGATTCATAATCTCAGGGGGAGTTATAATTATTTTTTTATTGAACAAAATTTCTTATGTTTTTGTCATCATCAAAAAGGGGGAGATTGTTAGAACACAAATTGATTCTTAATTTTATCTTTATGTTTTGATGATAACTCTTATGAAATTTTGTATTAAGAAATTATATACTCTAAAACTTTTTCAAGTATGTTTGCTGCAGATATTAAAGTGAATATTATTCTGAAAGCAAATTAGATCTGAACATGGAATTATGCAAGGCTCTGAAGCGTCAGAAGCATCTATTAGAAGAATCTGAACGCTGCCTACAAAAGATTCTGAGCGCTGCCTACAGAAGGATTTGAAGCAAAAGTTACAGAAGAATCTGAAGCAGAAGATACAGAAGCATCTGAAGCATTGAAGACTTTGTATGAAGAGTTTCAAGCACAGTTATTCAGAAGACTCTGATAGTACTATGCTGCCAGTACTGAGGATCTGATTCCTAAAACTCTGCTCTAATGAAATTACACGCTGAAAGCACTCTTGCTGCAATGCTCTAATTCAGCAAACTCTAATGAACATTAAAGACTTTGATCATTCAAGGCTCTGATGTCATGTGCTGAGTATTAGAAACTTGTTGAAGAAGAATTCAAAGTTATGTCCATTGGATAGACCAAGCGACTCTTTCCTCATTTATGCTAGACACTAGTGTTGCACCCCAAATTTTTACCCCTTAGATCCTCATCTTCATTGTAGGATCATATTCATTTGATTAACTAACCTTAACCCATTTCCAGTTTATCTTTGTCAAGATGCAGATGAATTAGGGTTCCGTGCCGTCAAAATCGAGGCTTCGATGGTTCGATCAATCAATGTTTTGGATTGACTCAATTTCAAACAAGATCAAGGATACTAAATTGGGTCAAGTATGAATTCAATTTGGGGTGATCACCCGGGAATTGAGAACAGTGCAGTTCAAGATACCCGATTAGGGTTTTTGACCAAGAAAAGTCAACTGTAGTTTGACTTTTGATTCAAAAGGTGTTTCAATGGTGGGATCAAGGTCCATTAAGCTCCTATGGCTTAGTAAAGTCTATCCAAATAGTTTCAAGTCCTCAGAATACCCGGAGCATCAACAGTCGACTCGGTAGTCACCGATTTATCGAACGGTTGACCGAAACGTTAACTCTTCAACAATAAGGAATTTGACTTCAAGATGTGAATCAAAAATGTTCCTTATGTCATATTACACCTTCCCATAAAATTTCATGACCATTGGATCAAGGGTTAAGAAGTAATTGCAAAAATCGGGAATTAGGGTTTCAAAAGGGGCAAGAGCATAACTCCTCAACCACACATCCAAATGAAGTGGTTCAAAACTCATTGGAAAGCTATTGACAAATACCACAGAAGCCTTAAAGTGTTCCATGACCAAAAAATGCATAGATTGGGAGTTATGACAAGATTCATTTTAAGAAGGGAAATAACTTAGAAAAATTCTAAGTTATTTAGCCTTTTTAAGTGGTTTTTTCAGCAACTTGGAAGGGTTTTTCAACCTAGTTCCATAAAGAATTTGGAAATCCCCAAAACATGAAAGTTATAGAGATACTTGAGGGCTTTCTAAATTATGGTAGAACTCCTCAATAGCATGTGTGAGCAGGGAGTTATGAATCATGGAAGTTAGGGCCGTCAACACTTGAAACCACAATCCAACACTTCTCAAAAATCAGATTTCACAACTTGAGACATCCTCAACTCTTGGATCATGATTAAATATGATATTTATATGTGTGGAGGAAGGAAAATGCAGAAAAATGAGATGTTTGAAGAGAGAGGCAAGTTACAAGCTTTGTGCATTAAAATATTCAAATGTGTAAGAGGAAAGAGAAACTTTTTCCTCCAAAACTGTTGCAGCTGCTCACCCTACACTCTAAGCTCACCTCAGTCACTTCATGTCCATCTCCACTTGATTTTTCTGATCTTCTTTGAACCATGGAACTGATAGGAGAAGATCTTGGCAAGATTTTTCAAAGAACTTCATAAACTCCCTCCAAAAGTGGCAAAGTACCAAGCTGCCCTCACTCTTGCTTTCACTATAAATAGAGGCCTCTTCATTGATGTTAGATACACCATAGAAATCTCCAAAACCAAGAGAAACAATAGCTCTCAAGTTTCTCTCATTTCCTCAAGAATCTCAATTTTCAAAACTTCCATTTTTCACTAAAAAGTTGTCTTGAGCAAAACTCTGCTCAAGCTCAGTTCTACCATTTCTAAGTCACTCAAAACCATCTACACAATCCATAAACATTGTGTAGAAGGTGTCCATACATTCAAACCACTCAAAAATCTCATTTTCATAAAAGTCAACCTTCACACCTTAATAGTTTGACTTTCTTGCACTTTGAAAGCCAAATCCTCACTCAAGGCATTTCCCACCATTCTAACACTTTCAACACCTCAGATACATCATATCTCAACTGTCCAAGCTCTAAAAAACCAGCTGGAAATCACACAACTCCAACTGTCTTGAAAAGTGGTTTGTTGCTTCAAAAGGAAGCAAGCTTCAATTCTTTGCTAAGGAAGAAAGTCTCTAGGTTTCTCAGCTTTTTAGCTTGCTCAAGATTTGTCTACAAGAGGTATGTGACATTCAAACTCTTTGTTGATCATACATTATCATGTTTTATCATTTTGAGGTGATTTTGTGAAAATGTAGTCTTGCTGCCCCATTTTAGTTCTTTGTCAAGAACTCTTGTTTCATGGTCATGATATTTGTTTTTGTTAATGTATTTTCATTTGTAAATGGCTTGTTGATAATGTGTTACAAGATTGTACTTTTATATCATGTATAACTTGCTTGTGAAGATTTTGGTTATGTGGTAGTTTTAGGGATCCAACATTGAAATGTGGTATGCTTGCCCTAGATACTTTAGCTTTGGTTCATTAGTGAGATTTGGATAACTTGTAATTTATTCATAGGATCCCCCTGCCCTTGATCATGTTTGAATCAAATGTGGCTCTTGTTTTCACACTTATGCTATTTTTGTGTCATTCTAGCTTTATCACTATTGAGTTGTATATGGGACTGTTGTGCTTGCCATGCTTGTATCTCAATTGTTCTAAATCATTGTTTAATGCTTACATGATCTTGCTCATGATGTTTGATTGGTTGAAATGTGAGAAACATGTGATTTGCCATTAGGGCCTGTCATGAGATATTGTTGTTTTTGCTGTCAAATTTGGATCAACATGTCAGTCCTTATTAGGAGCAGTTGTTGTTTGTTTTTAAGTTTGAGAATCATTTGTCATTATGTTTTAAGCTTGTATGAGATGCTTGTAAGTTCAAAATCTCCTTGTTCAAAATGCTTTAGCATCCTTCCAACTGCATTTTCAAATATCATGATGCCAAACATGTATCACATTCTGTTTCCATTGAGTTCTGCCTTATGCATGAGTATAGAATCACTAGCCTACATAATTTGAACTTGTGTGTGATATTCAATTGTCGCAATCTGCCATGGACTGGCCAGCTGCCCTAGTATGTTGTCGTTTGTGCATTTCTTAAGCCTCAATTTGCTTCCTTTTGTATGTTGATAATTTGAACTGGTTTGTGAGCATGGAAGTGTCTATTATCATGTATATAATATGTGTGGATGTTTATTTTGGTTTGAAACTTCACAATTTGAAAAGTGCACCTGCTGCTACATAAACTTGCCAAGGCAGTTTTTCACACTTCCTACCACAACATGTTTCTTTGATCCAACTGTCATATGCTCATTCTTTGAGTTGAAACTCATACACCCTCATGATTTTGATGTGTGTACTTGGTTTATTTGATCTGTTCTTGCTTACTTTCTCACTTCACTTGCAAATGCACTTTCAAGCCAAATTTACCATGAATGTACCAAATTCTTCCCTGCTTGCAATATGATGTTTTTCTGAGTTGAGACTCATTTGTCTTTACATTTTAAACATGTATCTGCTATCCCTTTGACATGAGACCATTGATTCATAGTTGGACTATGTTTGTACCTTTTTGCTGTCAAACTGTTTTAAAAGCCACTACCACACACTTCACTTTTTTTGTGTGTTTGAATTGTCTTAAGTCAGTTCATCTAGCATTAGATCTCTAGTGATAATTAGGACCTGTAGGTGCATGAATCAATCAGCTTTGTGTG
This sequence comes from Lathyrus sativus, assembly GCA_963859935.3. Lineage (NCBI taxonomy): Eukaryota > Viridiplantae > Streptophyta > Magnoliopsida > Fabales > Fabaceae > Lathyrus > Lathyrus sativus. The sequence goes on along the minus strand of OZ012738.1, from coordinate 398,134,290 downwards.
TGCATTACTTCTCTGTCATGACAGATTGCCTCCATGTTTGATATAATTGAAGCTTAATAGCAATTTTCTGGTTCTGTGCATTTCATGATCATCTCAAGTGCTAGCATCATTCCTTAATGCATTTGAGACTTGTGTGTGGCATTTTCCTGACCTCAATCTGTTTCAATTCAGCTTTGTTTCCAATGTTGCAAATTTATGAGTGTTTGAGCAGTTGACTTATGACTTTCAATTCCATGATGTTTGTGAACAATTTTGAAGGGTGGACACACTTCATATGATGTTTTGAGGATGAATGCAAGGTCTATTCATTTCAATTATGCTTGTTACTTGACTTGGTCTCAATTTTTCACTTTCCTCCAATCTCACTTGTTAGGGCATAACAGTCATGTTTTGTGTTTGAGTTTGGTATGGTAACTGGTGTATGCTTGCTCCTCATTGCATTTCCAATATGTTGGTGATTGTCTCATGATTTCCTTGTCTTGTTTGATCAAGTTTTGATGTATACATCTATGATTAATCTATTGTTCCCATTCATCCAATATTGCTGCCATATATGCATCCTACTTCTTTTCTTTGCCTAAGTGTTGTTGTTTGATTTATTGAACTTGGAGAACATCATCATGAGTAGAATTGTTAGGCCATATATGCATGACTATGTCTTCCATCTGTTATCACAGCCTGCCTCATTCCCACACCACAGTTGCAATCCATGAATCACTTTCCTTCTTTTTAATTTATGTTTGAGCCATGAGTGTAAAGTATTTCTGTTATGACTTAGGTAACTGGTGTGCATTACTTGACATGTGTTTAAACTCATAGTGGATGTTGGTTTCCCAAATGCATCTCATGTGCATAATCGCAGCTTTCCCATCTGTTTTGACAGTATTTTTCATTGCTTCATTTTGCAATTCATGTACCTGTCGCTACTGCGAAAATCGGCGCCGGCTGACAGAAGAGTCGCCACCGTGCGTTATTTATCCCACGGGAGGGAAAGGAAACGCTCAGAGTAAACCTCACACAACATGGGAAAGGTATGGTCGTCGCAACCAAAACCTGGATTCGGGAGTCGGTTACGCAAGGGGAAGGTATTAGCACCCCTCACGTCCGTCGTACTCGACGGGATCCACGCTTGTTTTCGGGTATGGATTGTTATTCTATCTAAACTATAGGTCAAGGGGTTCAAAAGAGAATAAAATGAAAATAAAATGACTCGGCAAAGTATCGCACTTTATGCCTATGTATTCTCGTCTGGAACGAGAAATCAGAGTCAACGTAGTTCGCCTACCTACGGGAAAGGAGGGGAATGTTGCTCGCTAGGATATCGCATCCTATGCCTACGTACTTTCATACAGCATGAAAGATCAGAGCAAACGTAGTTCGGGCCACGTACGACACAAGTCTGTCTTGGTTGATTTTATTCCTTCTGAAAAAGGTTTTCTTGATTAGCAGTCCCGGCGGACAAAAATGACGTCTTGATGAGTTCACATTCTTTTACGGAAGAAGTGTCTTTTATTGTATTTGAAATCTTATTGTGTTTTTCTGTTTGTTTTGAGAAATAAGAGACAGAACTCTAACCTATGGTTGCGAAGGGAAACAAACTAACCTAATGTTATCATGCATGGGTTAAGACCTAGTGTCTATCATGCTCCTCTCTTGCGCAGAGAGAAACAGAGATCCTAAGGGAATAGACGGGAACAGAAACAATATCAGATATATACAGTAAAACAGTAAAATGCATGAATGCAACAATACAAGCGAGGCAAGGGAGTCCCACTCAACCTCGAACCTGGAAAACAATGGGCAAAAGTGAACAGACTTCACTTTCAACCCAACAGGGTAGACAGCAAACAATACAGTCAGGAAAACCAATCAATACAACAGAAATGAAATACAGCAACATAAACAGCCACAGCAGCTCTGCATCAATATCCATCTTCAAGTCATCTCCAATCAGCTACAAGCTTCAGTCAGCAGCAGTCTCTATCTTCACAGTCTTCAAGCAGAGGCTTTGGTTGCCAATCTTCAGTCTACAATGGCTTTTCTTCAAGTCCTATCCTCCAAGCTGAGGGATCAATCACCAGAGTGGATTGGGTGTTAAACAATTAGTTGACTACCAATGGTGGTAAACCAACTGCTATTAACACATAAGATATTTTCTCTCAAGAGTTCTATCCCCTAGACAATAGCACCAAGCCTTCCAAAGGAAGGGGGTGAGTGTCTTAGAGAGACTCTGTATCACAGAGAGGAATGGAGGCAGTCAAAACCTTCCATGTTTGAGAATCAAGCTTTCTAACCTAGAGCTCTGCCTAGCTCCTAAACCCTAATCTCCTCAGCAGCTGCTAGCAAGAATCTCCTCATCCACTCTGGAAGTTGATCTTCAATCTCTGGATCTCCAATGGCTTCCACATCATCAGTTTTCAGCTTTCCCAATCCCCCAAACAATCCCAATACCCACACAGACAAACAGCAATCCCCAGAGGGCACACCACACCAATCAATCACATCTCACAGTATATACTAATAGCAGTAGGGGATCCTGATGATTTCTAAGGGGATCTATCCTATACCCATAGCCCCTATAGTCCATACCCAAAAATCAACTGAAAACTATCCTAAAAGAATTAAACTATTTCTCCTAAGTTGGTTTAAAACCCTAATTTGGTCATGTTGTTTTCACCTAAGCTAATCACCTAAAACTAACTCCTAAAAATAGGAATTAAATTGTATGTACAAGATAACAATGCCTATTAATCAACCTAAAAAGAATGGACAAAAAATATTAAAGCATTGGTTAGAACAAAAATTAACAAATTTATGTATGAAATGAAACTATTTAAAATGCTATTTATTTGGAAAATATGGGAAAAATATCAAATGAAAAATAAAATGCAATTTTTATTTTTTATAATTTTCTAGACTCTTTAAAGAAAATTATGCAAAAAGAATTATTGAAAAATAATGTTTTTTCAATTTATTATGATTTTTAGAAAATGCATGAAAAATGAAAAAGAAATTAAAATGAAAATATAAAGAAATAAAGGGAGGGGGTAAGAATAGCAAGACCAAACAGTTCAAATTAGTGGGCTTTCACACGCGTGGGGGTGCCAATAGAATCTGAGCCCATTTCCCTCTACTAAATGAAATGGTGCGTTTCATTATTTTAAATTTCCCACCAATTCTCAGATCGAATGTGGATCGTTAGATCCTTGGTCCAGTCAAAGCTTTCCAACAGATCCAAGGGCCATTGTATCTTCTTCTTCCTCCAGCCATTAGGGTTTCAGAAAATGATCCCCATGCAAGCACTTTCGTGCTCATCGTTCTCCCTCCACAGGACATGAAATCACATACTTAAAGAACCAAATCCACTCCATTTCTTCCCCTCTACACGATCATGCCTTTAATTTCACCTAATTCTCAACCTACATTTAAACCCTATGATTGGAAGTTCTGGACACCATTGATTGCACCTGGTGTGCATGATCACCAATCTTACTCAAACTAACCTAGAACGATCTACAAGCCATGGTGAGTGTTCTGAGCCAAACATCTCACATTCTCTTGCCCTAAATCAGGAGTTCTAGATCATCACAGTTTCATCACTCTGCCCTCAAACTTCATATAACCTTCTCTAGTTTTCATGAATTAATTCCCTATGGTCTCTAATCAATCCTATCTTAACCACATGATCTATAACAGCATAACTAAGGAGATTCGAAGGGTTTTGCATACCTTGCAAGTGATGATGGTAGAGGTAGTTGTGCTGCAATTCAAGACTTGTAATGGCTTCTAGATGCTCCTCCAATGATGCTAATTCTTCTGTTTGCAATGGTAGTTGCTCAATCTTCTTGAATTACTCCATCCCCCTCTTTATGCAAGTTGGAGTGTAAGCTTGGATCACCTTCACCAGCCACGAATTCCTCCCAATTTTCTTTGCCAAATACTCTATGATAATGGTGGATGATGATGATAACAGGAATTGAGATGATTGATGAAGCTTTAATGGAGTTTGGATAGAAAATGCAAATTGGAGAAAGTGTGTATAACTTGGGGTTTTGAACAAATGGAATCACCAACCATGGCATGAACTATCCCTTATCAATATATAGGTGAGGTTAGAACCTCCTAGAAACTTGGAGAAGTTTCCCTTGCATTCTTTCCCTTGAATTTGGTTTATGCACCTTCCATTACAAGCAACCATGAATAACTCACAAATTATGAACTAAGCTCAAAATTATACTTTAGCCAATGTCTTTAAAATGGTCTTTCCATTCAAAATGACCTATAATTTTGCTTCATTTGGCCAAGATATGAAAAATCTCATTTTTAAGGCCATTTTTATTCATTAAATCCAACAATTATGAAACCTTGTGCTATGAATCTTTCCAATCTCTCATGGTCACTTTTCTAGACTCAAAATGTCATTTGGAACAAGTTTGATGTTGTAAGTTTTTTCATTTGAAGCATCCTTATATGAGTTTTGGGCATAGGTTGAAATGACCTGTAATTCTCAAATGACCAAAATACCCTTTGCTTTCCAAGACCATAAATAGAGTTCCACACATCATATGAAGGCATACTATACCATTATAGAAAGCTAAGACAATGAGGAATAACTCTTATGTAGACCAGAAATTCATTTGAAATCTCCTTGAGGGGTAAAAATTGCTTTGAAGTCAAGTCACTTTTACAGACAAAATTTCAAATACCTCAGATGACCTGTAACTTGCAAGGACCATAACTTGAGTTCTATAAATCTCCTTGATGTCTTCCAACACTCAAATTAAAGGTCTTGAGATCCTATACATGTTTCATGTTGGCCAAGGATCCATTTGAAGCTTGCATTTTGACTTATCTTTCTTGGAAATTTGTCCTAAACTAGGGGATTTTACATAGAAACCCTAATTTAGAACCTCCTCTTCTCCTTGATTTCTCTTGATTTCTTCTTAGCATAACAACATATCCTTATTCTCCATGTCAAATGATGAACCCCACATTTCTTCAATAGCCCCTAATGCCTTTCAAACAATCCTTTGACCTAGGGTTGACCCAGGGTTGACCCAGATGAAACCCTAGTTGACTGTCTTCCTCCACAACTCTTGTGACTACACCAATGACTTGTCTCCATCTCCAAATGACTTTCTAAGTCCTCCACGATGTCTAGATACTCTCCATGCCTTCAATTCACAACTCACAACTCCCTTGTTGATCCTCAGATGCCCTCAGATAGGAGATAGACTCAAAGCTTGATCTATTGAACTCTCTGCTTTCAAATTCTTTTCTGATGACTTGAATGGGATTGAATTAGGATAACAACCTCTTGATAGGCTCATAGAGATGAGAATAATGATTGGTCCCCTGTTGGCTGACTTGCTATGCTTATGCTATGCAGATGTGTAGACTATGTACATGACTCTTTATGCAAATGCTAATGATATTGAAACATAAACCAAGTGAATAAGGTTGAGCAAGTTTTAGGGTGCAACAGCTGCCCCTATTCAAGCGACTTGGACCCGATTGGGTGAAGAGCCTGGAGCCTTCAGACATTCGTGGTACGAGACGGTTGAATACCAGTGAAACCAGAAATTTGCCAACCGCAGAAATAAATTATGCTCCTGCTTGGGGAACGACATTCATCAGCTGAATCTGACTGTTATGACAACCCACTGGTCTCGCGCGACCGTGCTGGGGACTATTTTCATCGTTCTGAAAAAGATTTTATCATCGCAGAGATAGAATTTTGTCCATGTTAGGACTCCAACTGCCGTCAACTCGAGAAACTTCAACAGGTTTGCTGGGGATGGCTCGTCTGCCTTCTCGTCAGAAATAAATCGTCCACGTTAGGAATAAACTCTTCCACGTTAGGAATAACACCGTCCACGTTAGGACTCACCTTTCCACGTGAGGAATAACCTTTCTTCCCACGTCAGGAATCTCCATCTTTCCACGTTAGGAATTAATCTTGATCTGGATCGGTCCATGTCAGGACTAAACTTCTGCACGCCAGTAGTACATCGTCCACGTTAGGGCTCACCTCTCCACGTAAGGAATCCATCTTCTTCTTCCACGTTAGGAATATAATCTCAATCTGTCCATGTTAGGACTAAACTTTCCACGTAAGGAATCAATCTCTTTCCACGTAAGGAAACCATCTTCTTTCCACGTAAGGAAACCAATCTTGATATGTCCGCGTAAGGACTCAATCTTTCCACGTAAGGGGCCACAATCTTTCCACGTAAGGAAACCAACTCGCCTTTTCTGCTTCTGTCCACGTCAGGACTGAACTTGCTTTTCCACGTAAGGAACTGAAGCTTCTCTTTCCACGTAAGGAAGACCCTTGTCCACGTCAAGACTCACATTTCGTCTGGATTTGTCCACGTAAGGACTCACCTCTTGACTTGCTGAGGAAATAAAATTTGTCCACGTCAGGACTCATGCACCTTTGACCTACTTGGGAAATGAGACTTGTCCACGTCAGGACTCACATCTCAACCTGCTGAAGTAATAGAACCTGTCCACGTTAGGACTTGCGCGTCTTTGACTTGCTGGGAAAATAAACCCCGTCCACGTCAGGACACACACTTTGCCAATAACACGAAGAAGGATAAAATTGTCCACGTCAGGACTCTCGCGTTTTGACGACATGAAGAGCTGTAAACTTGTCCACGTCAGGACGCACATTTCACCATTACGAATAAAGCTATCTGCTGGAAATAAATTGTCCACGTCAGGATGCCAACACGAAGAGTAACGAACTTTGTCCACGTCAGGACACCAACACGAAGAGTAACCAACTTTGTCCACGTCAGGACTCCACACTCAATCAATACCGAGAACTTGAACTTGTCCACGTTAGGATTAACACACATCGTCAACTTGAGGAAATGTCCACGTCAGGACTCCACATTCCCACAATCCTAAAAAATCGAACCTGTCCACGTTAGGACTAACACACATCGTCAACTTGAGGAAATGTCCACGTTAGGACTCCTCATTCCAACAATCTTCTCTAGCACAAAGACATCCCATCAATAAAATTGTCCACGTTAGGACTCATCCTTCCATTGGTCCGCGAACTTCTTATCACTGACGTTACAGCAACTTCGAGGCTGACTCTACTGGGGATATTTGGAAACCAAACTACCGGATGCCTGCTCTGATAACTGGCGGCAGCCTCTGAAATTCTGATTCATGAATCCTTTGATGACCAATAGCTCTGCTTGGGGATAAGGAGAAACTTATCCCGCTGACTCTGTGGGGAGTAGCGCCAAAGCTGTTTTTTGATTGACTTGAGCAAGAGCTCTTTCTACCTGCAAGAGAAACAATACTTGAAACCAAAAGGTTAGCCAGCCTAGTTTATGTTTCACAAATGCATACGTTCGGCAATGATGCAATGCTCCCTTCGACATGGGAATGCTACGCCTTTATTTGGTGAATGCGAATATGACACTATATGCCAATGCAAATGCAGTCTCGAACTGCTGAGATGCAGGAACTGCTTCAACAAAATAAATGCTGAAGATGATGCCGACTCCGCTGAGGATAGCCAGATGCTACCGAGCTATCCCAGCAAAATAAATGCTGGGAGAGTGAAGTCGACTTAGCTGGGAAATTGGGAACTTAAACCAAGCACCTCGTTGAAGTAACACCCTACTGGGGAATATAACTCTGCTAGAGAATAGCAAATGCGCTTCTGCTGGAAAGTGAACGAATATCACACGGTATTCTGACAAAATAAATGCCATGACCCACACTAACTCTGCCGGGGAGAGTCTTGATCTTCGAGTTCCACTGGGAGGAAGGGAAAATACTTGCTAGAAACCGAACTCCACTAGGGACGAATCGATTCTCTTGGGGAAAATCAACTGACTCCACTGGGGGAGAGTGAATGACCCTGCGGGGAAAGGTGAATTGCCTGAATACAGCTCACCAATTGGAAATATTGTTCTTCTGAGGCTAAACCACCCTGCTCGGGATGGGGGAATCCTTCTGGGGGACACCACACTGTCTGAATACAGCCGATAATCTTGGAATCGCCAAACTCTGCTGAGGATAAACGACTTTGTTGGGACATGCCTTCTGGATCGGCTACGACTAGCTGGGGAATTCGGTCCTTTTTCAGTGGGAGCCTGCACGACCTGCGCGGGGTCGAGTCTTTTATCACTGCGGTCTCTTGGTCATCTTCCTCGTACGGCTACGAAACCTGCAACGACACAAACAAGGCAAGACAAGTCTATACAACCGAATCAATTCAGGTTAGTGACATTATTTTCAGTTAATTCAAAGCTTTAGCAATTGTTGGCAAGGGCCAGTGATGTTATACACATGCTAGTTTCAATAAACTTAGGCGTTTTATCATGCACAAAACAGTAAAGCACCAGCATCAAGTACTGAATAACATATCTCATTGATTGGGCCCCTGAATGGGCGAAGTTTTATACACCGGATGTAACTCCTGAAATGAGGAAGCTACGCAAAGCGAATACACAAGTATGCACAAGAAGCATAAATATTTTGACAAATTAAATTTTGTACGCATGTCGGCAACGGGATGCAGACGAACACCACGAACTGATCCTCCTATGACTTATCCGACTCTAATGCTTTCCCGGTATTCACACTTCTGAAGAGGTTGTATCAGATAACCGATCCTTTAGGTATTCTCCTGCACTGATGCTCATTGCAATATCAAATTCGGACCGCAGTCATTTGCTTTTCAAATCCCTAACTTTTGCATGAACCGCCCTTTACGGGTTTTCAGTTCACCGGGATACCCTTTTTTGCCGAAGCCGCCCAGTGTAGGTTTTCAACTTCGCGGGTGTACATTTTTTCAATTTTATCCCTAACTTTTGCCCGAACCTTTCATTCTGTTTTTGGTTCGCCAGGATGCCCCATTTTTGCCTGGACTCTCTTTTTTTTTCTGTCCAGCGGGTCTACTTTAAGCAAAGTATTTTTTAACTGCGTCTGAATTCACAGGTGACGTAAAGTCTTCACCGTCCATAGTGGACAACAACAACGCTCCTCCTGAAAAGACTTTCCTGACAACGTATGGCCCTTCGTAGTTAGGGGTCCACTTGCCCCTGTGATCTGCTTGCGGCGGGAGAATCCTTTTCAGCACAAGGTCGCCCGTCTGAAAGCTTCGCGGATGTATCTTCTTGTCGTATGCTTTCTTCATTCGGCTCTGGTACAAACGACCATATGCTAGAGAAGCTAGCCTCTTCTCATCCATCAAACTCAATTGGTTCAACCTATCTTTTACCCATTCTGCCTCGTCCAGCTGAACGTCTCGCAATACCCTCAGAGAAGGGATCTCAACTTCCAATGGTAATACCGCTTCCATTCCATACACTAAGGAGAACGGGGTTGCCCCGGTTGATGTGCGTACCGTCGTACGATAACCGTGCAAAGCGAAAGGTAGCATCTCGTGCCAATCCTTATAGGTCACCACCATTTTCTGAACGATCTTCTTGATATTCTTATTGGCCGCCTCAACAGCGCCATTCATCTTGGATCGGTACGGGGAGGAGTTGTGATGTTCGATCTTGAAATTCTGACAGAGCTCCTTCATCATTTTGTTGTTCAGGTTCGAACCGTTGTCCGTGATTATCCGCTCGAGAATCCCATATCGGCAAATGATATCTCTCTTGATGAACCTGGCCACCACTTGCTTCGTTACATTTGCGTAAGACGCCGCCTCCACCCACTTGGTGAAATAATCGATTGCTACTAAGATGAACCGATGCCCGTTAGAAGCTGTCGGCTCGATCTTTCCGATCATATCGATTCCCCACATCGAGAATGGCCATGGTGATGACATCACATTCAGAGGACTTGGGGGCACATGGATCTTATCAGCATAGATTTGGCACTTGTGGCACTTTCTTGCGAACTTGAAACAGTCAGTTTCCATAGTCAGCCAAAAATAACCTGCCCGCAGCAGTTTTCTCGTCATAGCATGCCCGCCAGCATGCGTACCAAAGGTACCCTCGTGTATTTCCTCCATGAGCAACTTTGCCTCTCTTTCGTCTACACAATGCAACAACACCAAGTCGTGGTTTTTTCTGTATAAGACGCCATCCGGATTCAAATAGAAATTACCCGCTAATCTCCTGAGAGTCTTCTGATCTTGACTGGATGCCCCAGCCGGATACTCTTTATTCTTCAGGAAATTAAGGATATCAAAATACCACAGTTTGTCGTCGGATGCTTCGTCAATGGCAAATACATAAGCTGGCCTGTCAAGCCGAGAGATAATGATTCGGGGAGCCTCGTTCCAGAAGTTGACTTTGTACATGGAAGACAAAGTGGCCAGGGCGTCAGCCATTTGATTCTCTGCCCGCGGTACGTGATGCAATTCCACCTTATCGAAGAAAGGCAACAATCTCCTTGCATAATTCATGTAATGTATCAAGTTGGGCTGACGCGTCTCCCATTCCCCTTTGATCTGATTTACCACCAGAGCTGAGTCTCCGTATACGTCTAAATTCTTGATTCGCAAATCAATGGCTTCTTCAAGCCCCATTATACAAGCTTCGTATTCGGCTTCATTATTGGTAACGACAAAGGTCAATCGAGCAGTAAACGGGATGTGCGACCCGTGTGGCGTAGTGATGATTGCCTCTATTCCGCTACCGTAAGCATTTACAGCTTCGTCAAATATCATCTTCCATTTGGAACCCAACTCTGGTCCTTCGTCTGGCAACGACTCTTCACAATCTTTCATCTTTAGGTACATGATATCCTCGTCAGGAAAATCAAACCTCATCGATTGGTAATCTTCAATAGGCTGCTCAGCCAAATACTCAGACAGCACACTCCCCTTTATTGCCTTTTGCGAGACGTACTGGATGTCATATTCAGTCAAGACCATCTGCCACCGGGCAATTCTCCCTGACAATGCCTGCTTTTCGAATACATATTTGATAGGATCCATCTTCGAGATGAGCATGGTTGTATGATTCAGCATGTATTGCCTCAAACGCTTGGCGGCCCAGGCTAGCGCGCAACAAGTTTTCTCAAGCATTGAGTATCGAGATTCACAATCTGTAAATTTCTTACTCAAGTAATAAATTGCATGCTCTTTTCTTCCTGTCTCGTCGTGTTGACCGAGAACACAACCCATGCTTCCCTCAAGAACCGTCAAATACATGATCAAGGGTCTACCTGCCACTGGGGGTATCAAAATAGGAGGCTCCTGCAAATACTTCTTTATTTTATCGAACGCCTTTTGACAATTTTCGTTCCACGTTACAGCTTGATCTTTCTTCAACAGCTTGAATAATGGTTCACACGTGGCTGTTAGGTGAGATATGAACCGGGCGATGTAGTTCAACCTCCCTAAAAACCCGCGCACCTCTTTCTCTGTTTTAGGCGTCGGCATTTCTTGTATCGCTTTTATTTTAGCAGGATCGACCTTTATTCCCCTTTCGCTTACGATAAACCCCATGAGCTTACCCGATCTCACCCCGAAGGTGAATTTATTAGGGTTCAACCTCAGCCTGAACTTCCTAAGCCTTTTAAATAACTTCAGCAGATTCACCAGATGCTCTTCCTCCGTCTGGGATTTGGCAATCATATCGTCAACATAAACTTCGATCTCTTTATGCATCATGTCATGGAAGAGAGTCGTCATCGCACGCTGATATGTTGCCCCAACATTTTTCAAACCAAAGGGCATCACTTTGTAGCAAAATGTTCCCCAAGGCGTTATGAAAGTGGTCTTCTCCATATCCTCTGGCGCCATTTTAATCTGGTTATAGCCTGAAAAGCCATCCATGAAGGAGAATACGGAGTACTGAGCAGTATTATCAACTAGCACATTAATATGAGGAAGCGGAAAATCGTCTTTTGGGCTTGCTTTATTCAAATATCTATAATCCACGCACATTCGAACCTTGCCATCTTTCTTTGGTACTGGTACGATGTTAGCAACCCATGAGGGATATTTCGTCACAGCCAGGAAACCAGCGTCCCACTGTTTTTGAACTTCCTCTTTGATCTTCACTGCCATATCTGGTCGAGTTTTGCGAAGCTTTTGTTTGACCGGAGGACATTCTTCTTTCAGTGGCAGGCGGTGCACAACCATATCTGTATCGAGCCCTGGCATATCTTCATACGACCAAGCGAATACATCACTATACTCTCAGAGCATTTCAACCAGTCTTCGCTTGATATCATTCTGCAGCGCGGCACCGATACGAATGTTCTTCTCAACCCCTTCCGACCCCAAGTTGATAATCTCGATGACCTCGTCGTGAGGCAGAATGGCTCTTTCCTCTTGCTTCACCAACCAAGACAGTTCTTTAGGAACGTCACTATCTTCGGCAACCTCTTCTTCGGCCTGAAATACCGGATGCTCAAAGTCGGGACGAGTCATAGGTGGTTCAAGGATGTCATCTGAAAATGTTATCCTGCAAAAGGAACGGTTAAGTGCTTCAAAATGCGTATAAAGCGAATAACCATGTTGCCATTTTATTGAAAAATATAAAACAAGAAAGACAGGGATTACAGTATTTGTACATGAAAATGCCATTTATTTAATGATTAACACGCAATGTTCATAACAACACAGCCCTAAGCAAATCCTGATGCCCCGGGCAAGACATCAGATTATTCAACCATTAATAAAGCAAAGCATTACTGTTTAAGAGTCACAGGAACAAGCTCCTGAATAGACCAGTTGCACAGTCCCTGTCCTGGCGTGCTTGGCTGAACCCAGGCATCCATATCACAGTCGCTGTCTCCTTCGTCAGACTCCGAAGCAGCGTTGATGGTTTCATGACATACTCCACTGGCAGAGATGGTGATTGGCCCTCTGAAACGGGGTGCTCCTACAGCAGGTGTTGACGACGACGGTTGGTATCCCAGCCCGAACCGGTCCATCTTCACAGGAATATCCAGCACTTTGCCCCAGCCCTTGGCTTCTCCTGCCTCCACTAGAGCTTGAGCTTCTTTATACGATGAAACGGCTATCTCCAACGCTTTGCTCGGCCCGGGACCTTTGTCCTTGATACGCAACCCTTCAAATGCCTGGCAGGGCGTCTCGTGGATCTCTCCGTCGACCTCCACATATTTAAATGACGACAGATGGCTGACCAGGATGTCTTCTTCTCCGCATACGGTGACTACGCTGTCTCCGACCATATACTTTAGCTTCTGATGCAGGGTGGACGTGACTGCCCCAGCCCCATGAATCCAGGGTCGTCCGAGCAAGCAGCTGTACGCAGGCTGTATATCCATGATATAAAATTCAGTTGCAAACACCTCCGGCCCCACCTGTAGTGGCAATGTGATCGATCCAAAGACTGTTCTCCGTGTGCCGTCAAACGCTCTGACTACCAAGTCACTGGGCGTGCACAAGATTCCTCTGACATCTAGCTTCATCATCACTTTCTTGGGCAGCACATTCAAAGATGATCCGGTGTCGACCAATACATGCGACATTACTGATCCTCTACACTCGACAGATATGTGCAGCGCCATATTATGATCTCTCCCTTTCGGGGTCAAATCGAAGTCGGTAAAGCCCAAGCTGTGGCCTGCATTCACATGTGCCAACACTTCTTCCAGCTGATTTACAGAGACGTCTTGGGGTACAAAGGAAGTATCCAGGACTTTCAACAAAGCATTTCTGTGAGCTTCCGAACACAAGAGCAATGACAAGATGGATATTTTGGATGGCGTCTGTTGCAGATGCTCCACAATTTTATAATCACTTTTCTGAATCAAGCGCATGAACTCCTCTACATCTTTCGGTGCCGCTTCTTTTTCGCTTGCTTGTACTGGGACATTCTCAACCACTTTCCCTTTTCCTTTTGCTAGTCTTTCGGCCTCCACTTCAGGTGATATAAAGATCCTACCACTCCTTGTCATACCCCCTGAACCAACAATGTTATCCACAGTCTCGGCTGGCTGCTTATTAACATCAATCTTTATTCCGTCACAATACACCTCCAACCCATATGACCATGGGACTGCTTTTGTGTTCTCGTACGGGATTGGTCCGACCTTAGTTATGGTGATCGATGGTTGCTGAGCTGGTGCTGTTATAGTGATTGTCTTTCGAGGAATCGTTACAGTGGCCACATCACTTTGCTTATCTGCTAATGCCTCTGCAGGTTCTTCAATTGCTGCTCGGTCAAACTGCAATGTGCCGCCATCTATTAAAGCCTGGATACCTTTCTTTAAGTCATCACAACCCCCAGCTAGGGTCCAGCATTCTAAGCAATACTCGTCACATCCTGGATAAACACCCCCTTGCAACAATCGGCTCTTTATCTCGCTCAGCAGCGTCTTTAAATCGTCGACATTCATAATCAGATTCAACCCTTCCTCAGTCAGAATGGCGTTTGCGCCATGATTGGGCATGGGCTTCTGCACTATATTCGGACCTGCCGTTCCGAAATTGATAGTCTTATTGTCCAAAAGATCCTGCACAACATGCTTAAAAGCATGGCAACCCTCTATATCGTGGCCCGAAGCCCCAGAATGAAACTCACAGTGCCTGCTTGCATCGTAACCAAACGGGGGAGCTCCCGTTATCGGTGCCAGAGTTCTCTTCTCTACCAGGTTCAATCCCAACAATGTCTGCAATAAATCAGCATATGTCGTGGGAGGCTTCTCAAACACTCTTCTTGGTTTACCACCCTGGAATCTTCGCTGAGCCTGCTGTGCCCCCTGCTGAGGCTGCTGCTGCTGCATTGGCTGCTGCTGAGACGGTTGTTGTTGCTGAAGTGGTTGTTGCTGATATGGAATAGTAACACTCGCCACCTGCTGCGACTGATGATATTGGTTTCGTCCCCTGCCTCGGCCTCGGCCTCGGCCTCCAAACACTGCGCTTGTCTCGCCCTGACGGCGCCCACCAAAAGCCTTCCTATTACTGCCAGATGCAGCTGATTCCTCAACCTGGAATTTTCCTTGCTTAATGTTACGCTCAATCTTTTCTCCCATCAGAATTAGGTCTGAAAAACTGGCCAGAGATGTGTGAAACAGCATGTCATGAAACAAGCCTGTGAATGTGCCGACGAACATGTCATTCATTTCCTTATCTTCTACAGGAGGACGGACCCTGGCAGCCATATCGCGCCACCTTTGCGCGTACTCTTTAAAGCTCTCTCCCTTCTTCTGCGACAGCCCTGCCAATTGGACCCGATTGGGCGCCAAATCGCTGTTATACTTGTAGTGAGCTACAAATGCCTCTGCCAATTGCTTCCATGTCTTGATATTGGTTGGCTCCAACCCCATATACCACTCTAGGGAAGGACCCGACAGACTATCTTGAAAGAAATGCATTAGCATTCTTTCATCAGTTGAGTATGCAGGCATCTTTCTGTAATAGGCTCGCACATGCACTTTCGGACATGTGTCCCCTTTATACTTATCAAACGCAGGAGCTTTGAATTTGATTGGCACCCTCAAGCCAGGTACCAGACCCATTGTTGCCATGTCCAAGCCCACAGCACTTTGGTTCAGGACCCCCCTCATCTGCTCTTCTAGCATTCTGATCTTCTGGGAGTCATCCATCGGCCCTTCGAAACCTCCGCCGGAGAAAGCGTCCTCCTGCTGATCTTCTTGCCACATACCATTCCCAGCTCCATACCCGTCATATCCATTATTACGTCCAGCCCTGATCTGATTCATCCCCGGACCTCGGCCTCTGTTGCCGTACCCTTGAACACCTCCAGCAGGCCCAAAAGCCATGAACCCAGCGTCGTTTCCATTTCCAAAACCTCCGTAGCCCTGATTGGCCACACCATAACCATCTTGCCCAAAGCCTTGAGCATTGAAACCATATTTCCCAGCATTATCGAATCCCTGATCATTGAACCCGAATCCAGCATTGCCAAAGCCGTTGCCTCCCATATTATCTCCCAAGTTGACATCACCAAGCCCAACGTTATGGACAGCAGTCTCGTTTCCAACTCCGACGTTACCGTTCACAGCAGCGGTAGCGTTGTTGATATTAGCAGCTGGTATGTTGACTACAGGTGGAGCCACTGGCGTGGGAGTGCCATCTCCATGAACAGTATCGACTCGCACAGACTGATGATCCTCGTTACCGTGACCAGCATTCCGAGCCAACAGAGGTTGGACCATGGCTTGCAAATTCTCCAGACCTTTTGCCATGGCCTCCATGGTCTGCATAAAAAGAGGTAGCTTCTCGCGCACATCTTGCATCTCGTTCTGCATTTGATCCATGATTCTTCGACAGTTGGTGCGGGTAGAATAGCGGTGCGGGTGCTGATCTGCAATCCTGAAAAGTACCTGGAGCAGAGCAGGAAATAAGACAACCTCCAATGATTACCTGTAATGCAATATGAATATGAATGCAATGCAATATGTGTCTGTGCATTAGGGAAATTCATTCCCCGATTCTAGTGTGAAGGTGCCGGTGCAGTGACAGTGCTAATAATATAAAGATCGGAGCTGAATCACAGAAAGCCTCATATATTGCTGAGAAACCAATAAACCCGGAATACAATGTCACTGAGAGTATAAAGAGAAAGCATGACCTCAACCAACAATCCTGGTGATGGTCAGCACTGTGCAAATAAAGCATACAAGTTACTACATGAAATGATCAAATCCTCCCATAGGTCTGGTATTCTTCTAGAAACTTCTTGGTCTCCGGATGACTGGGTCGAGCGAGCAGCCCTTCGACAAGTTGGTTTCTTTTCTTATGAACACGGCGCACGTCTTCAGCAGTTTCTTCCCATGCCCCATCTCCGAAGCGATCCTCCAGTTTACGCTTCTGAGACACAGCTTCATCTCTGCCTTTGATGGCCTTGTTTAGTGCATTCTGGAGACTGTACCGGGTTATCACTTCTTTTTCACACTTCTTGATGCTGGACTTCAACTGCTCTTTGAGGTCGGAGATTTGCTGTTTCAACTTATCCTCCCTCTTCTTGTTGTTGGTGAGCGTGGCATTCCAGGTCTTATTGCAAGAAGAGATCTCTCGGTGAGCGATGTCAAGCGCTTTCTTCTTGGATTCAAGCATGTCATGGGAGCTTCTGAACTCTTGCCCCAGACGTTCGCGTTTCCTTTTCTCCTCAGTCAACTCAGCTCCTAATTTGTTCATTAGCTCAATCTGCTGTTGGAAAGCATGGACGGCCTTGTTTTTCTCGCTGCGTATCTGGGCTAGCTCCTGCTCTAACCCTTCGTTGATCTTCAACAAGGCTTCTTTTTCTCTCACAACCTGCTCATAGGCTTCCCTAGAAACAGTAGTTGGCTCCACTACCGGAATAGGAACAAGAATTGGTGCATCTGGAAATGGCATCCTCAACTGACTGGCTCTCTCCTGAATCCAAACTCTATAAGGTGCATAGGCCTGACAGTCATTCTTTCCTAACAACGGCTTCCCTCTTCGGTTAATGCGCGTCCAGGCATGTTGCAACTTAGCCAATAACTCCCCCTTCACATCTCCAATGAAGTACAAAGATTCCTGTACTTCTTCCTCTTTTGGCGGGTTCTTCAGGGCATATCCGAACTGACGGACGAACAGAGAAGGGTTGTAATTGATACACCCTTTTCTTCCTATCAGCGGAACATTAGGGTAACCAGAACAACTGAAGATAAGCTCGGATCCCAGCAGATCTCTATCAAACCAATCAACGTCTTCAGAAGTTAACCTCATCATATGCTCTGGCCAGTCGGGCGTAATTGCATTATCCATGAAAGGTCCCCTCGATGGAAAATGGCTCTTGAACCACATATACAACAAAGGTACGCAACAGGAGACATTCTTGCCTCTCCTGTTTTCATTCCTGTAGTGCATCGAATGGTAAAAGTCCCCGATCAGTGTTGGTACTGGGTTACCGGCGGCAAATAGATGAAACGCATCCATGTCCACGAAGTTTGGGAAGTTAGGGAACAACACTATCCCATAAATGCAGAGGGCCAAAATAGCGTTAAAGACCACCCAACACCCATTCTTGGCGTACTCTTGAGCCTTACCAACCAGAAACTGAAGAGAAAAACCCGGAACCCCTCGCCACGCAGTCATCAACAAGTCAGAAGCATTCATATGCAAGGCTTTGGCTAAATCCTCCAAATTGGGCTCAGCGGCTGAGTGAATAAAAGGAACTGCATTCTGAACTGGTAGCTCAGTAAACTCTACATACTCCTCCATGGTGGGCCCCAAGATAAAGTCCGCAAACGTGAAGCATCTCAAAGCCGGGTCATAGAATTGCATTAAGGTGTACAGCCCATTCAATTCATCCTCAGTAGACCTACGCACTAAACCCAACAACCGTCCGTAACTCTGCCTGAAGCTTCTACGGACATCCTCATTCGCAAGAGAAATCAGACCCAGGAGTGGAGTAATATCGGGGACAGGTAGCTTATACGCAACGGTCATCCTCAAACCAGCCATGATCAAATACTCAGAAGTCCCGACACTAGAACCGGGGGAATGCAAATGCACCTGCAGCACTGACACACGTTAGTGGGATGCAATGATAATGGGTATGCAAACAATGCAATGCAAATAACATGCAACAGGGACCAACTGCCATAGCTGAATAGCCTGAACCATAACAAGAAGTCTCAGATAGACCCTCTAGAAATCCTCAAACCCTGGTCTCGGATAGACCTATAATAAAGCTCCAACAACGGTCTCTGACAGACCTCAAACCATAACTCAGACTGGTCTCTGGTAGACCTCAAATCATATCTCGAAATGGTCTCCGACAGACCTCAGAACTATCCAACTGGTCTCTGACAGACCTCATAAGACATCTCCAAATGGTCTCTGACAGACCTCATAACTCTCCATAAATACCCAGGATCTCTGATCAAGAAATAACCGGTAGTCTGAAAGTCTAGTTACCTGCATAACCCCAAACCCTCTCACAGGTGGATGTCCTAGTAACTGACAAAGGTATGGCATCCTATGCGGTCGTTGGCGTCACAGACTTTCAGGGTTGACGATACGATTCCCAGAAGGAGTGGCATCATCAAATCCTGAAGAGGCCTCACTTAGCCAACTTCCAAATGATCGGTCCCCAGAGTCGACAATCCAACTAACCAGCAACCCGAGCCACCCAAAGGGCAGGACAGGAGGCCAACCAGAAGAACCTCGTCTAAGCGTAGATTTCGCGGGACACTGGGACATGCAAAGCACGTGCGCGCCCACTAATCTCTACTCTAAGTCTAAGGTGCACTCAAGCCCAGGTCCGGCTTCTCACTCAATATCAGAACACCCGTCACACCCCAATATCCAGCAATAATAATCAATATATATATATAATGCTGAAAAATAAAGGCCAGAAATATAAATCCATACAAAATCCACGACGGGAAAACAAGCGTTAGGATTGACTCTCTTAAGGGACGTTGGATCCCAAATGCATAAGAACCATCGCAGTCCTTAGCAGCCGGGGGACGTTGAATCCCCAGCAGAGTCGCTAGCTGTCGCTACTGCGAAAATCGGCGCCGGCTGACAGAAGAGTCGCCACCGTGCGTTATTTATCCCACGGGAGGGAAAGGAAACGCTCAGAGTAAACCTCGCACAACATGGGAAAGGTATGGTCGTCGCAACCAAAACCTGGATTTGGGAGTCGGTTATGCAAGGGGAAGGTATTAGCACCCCTCACGTCCGTCGTACTCGACGGGATCCACGCTTTTTTTTGGGTATGGATTGTTATTCTATCTAAACTATAGGTCAAGGGGTTCAAAAGAGAATAAAATGAAAATAAAATGACTCGGCAAAGTATCGCACTTTATGCCTACGTATTCTCGTCTGGAACGAGAAATCAGAGTCAGCGTAGTTCGCCTACCTACGGGAAAGGAGGGGAATGTTGCTCGCTAGGATATCGCATCCTATGCCTACGTACTTTCATACAGCATGAAAGATCAGAGCAAACGTAGTTCGGGCCACGTACGACACAAGTCTGTCTTGGTTGATTTTATTCCTTCTGAAAAAGGTTTTCTTGATTAGCAGTCCCGACGGACAAAAATGACGTCTTGATGAGTTCACATTCTTTTACGGAAGAAGTGTCTTTTATTGTATTTGAAATCTTATTGTGTTTTTCTGTTTGTTTTGAGAAATAAGAGACAGAACTCTAACCTATGGTTGCGAAGGGAAACAAACTAACCTAATGTTATCATGCATGGGTTAAGACCTAGTGTCTATCATGCTCCTCTCTTGCGCAGAGAGAAACAGAGATCCTAAGGGAATAGACGGGAACAGAAACAATATCAGATATATACAGTAAAACAGTAAAATGCATGAATGCAACAATACAAGCGAGGCAAGGGAGTCCCACTCAACCTCGAACCTGGAAAACAATGGGCAAAAGTGAACAAACTTCACTTTCAACCCAACAGGGTAGACAACAAACAATACAGTCAGGAAAACCAATCAATACAATAGAAATGAAATACAACAACATAAACAGCCACAGTAGCTCTGCATCAATATCCATCTTCAAGTCATCTCCAATCAGCTACAAGCTTCAGTCAGCAGCAGTCTCTATCTTCACAGTCTTCAAGCAGAGGCTTTGGTTGCCAATCTTCAGTCTACAATGGCTTTTCTTCAAGTCCTATCCTCCAAGCTGAGGGATCAATCACCAGAGTGGATTGGGTGTTAAGCAATTAGTTGACTACCAATGGTGGTAAACCAACTGCTATTAACACATAAGACATTTTCTCTCAAGAGTTCTATCCCCTAGACAATAGCACCAAGCCTTCCAAAGGAAGGGGGTGAGTGTCTTAGAGAGACTCTGTATCACAGAGAGGAATGGAGGCAGTCAAAACCTTCCATGTTTGAGAATCAAGCTTTCTAACCTAGAGCTCTGCCTAGCTCCTAAACCCTAATCTCCTCAGCAGCTGCTAGCAAGAATCTCCTCATCCACTCTGGAAGTTGATCTTCAATCTCTGGATCTCCAATGGCTTCCACATCATCAGTCTTCAGCTTTCCCAATCCCCCAAACAATCCCAATACCCACACAGACAAACAGCAATCCCCAGAGGGCACACCACACCAATCAATCACATATCACAGTATATACTAATAGCAGTAGGGGATCCTGATGATTTCTAAGGGGATCTATCCTATACCCATAGCCCCTATAGTCCATACCCAAAAATCAACTGAAAACTATCCTAAAAGAATTAAACTATTTCTCCTAAGTTGGTTTAAAACCCTAATTTGGTCATGTTGTTTTCACCTAAGCTAATCACCTAAAACTAACTCCTAAAAATATGAATTAAATTGTATGTACAAGATAACAATGCCTATTAATCAACCTAAAAAGAATGGACAAAAAATATTAAAGCATTGGTTAGAACAAAAATTAACAAATTTATGTATGAAATGAAACTATTTAAAATGCTATTTATTTGGAAAATATGGGAAAAATATCAAATAAAAAATAAAATGCAATTTTTATTTTTTATAATTTTCTAGACTCTTTAAAGAAAATTATGCAAAAAGAATTATTGAAAAATAATGTTTTTTCAATTTATTATGATTTTTAGAAAATGCATGAAAAATGAAAAAGAAATTAAAATGAAAATATAAAGAAATAAAGGGAGGGGGTAAGAATAGCAAGACCAAACAGTTCAAATTAGTGGGCTTTCACGCGCGTGGGGGTGCCAATAGAATCTGAGCCCATTTCCCTCTACTAAATGAAACGGTGCGTTTCATTATTTGAAATTTCCCACCAATTCTCAGATCGAATGTGGATCGTTAGATCCTTGGTCCAGTCAAAGCTTTCCAACAGATCCAAGGGCCATTGTATCTTCTTCTTCCTCCAGCCATTAGGGTTTCAGAAAATGATCCCCATGCAAGCACTTTCATGCTCATCGTTCTCCCTCCACAGGACATGAAATCACATACTTAAAGAACCAAATCCACTCCATTTCTTCCCCTCTACACGATCATGCCTTTAATTTCACCTAATTCTCAACCTACATTAAAACCCGATGATTGGAAGTTCTGGACACCATTGATTGCACCTGGTGTGCATGATCACCAATCTTACTCAAACTAACCTAGAACGATCTACAAGCCATGGTGAGTGTTCTGAGACAAACATCTCACATTCTCTTGCCCTAAATCAGGAGTTCTAGATCATCACAGTTTCATCACTCTGCCCTCAAACTTCATATAACCTTCTCTAGTTTTCATGAATTAATTCCCTATGGTCTCTAATCAATCCTATCTTAACCACATGATCTATAACAGCATAACTAAGGAGATTCGAAGGGTTTTGCATACCTTGCAAGTGATGATGGTAGAGGTAGTTGTGCTGCAATTCAAGACTTGTAATGGCTTCTAGATGCTCCTCCAATGATGCTAATTCTTCTGTTTGCAATGGTAGTTGCTCAATCTTCTTGAATTACTCCATCCCCCTCTTTATGCAAGTTGGAGTGTAAGCTTGGATCACCTTCACCAGCCACGAATTCCTCCCAATTTTCTTTGCCAAATACTCTATGATAATGGTGGATGATGATGATAACAGGAATTGAGATGATTAATGAAGCTTTAATGGAGTTTGGATAGAAAATGCAAATTGGAGAAAGTGTGTATAACTTGGGGTTTTGAACAAATGGAATCACCAACCATGGCATGAACTATCCCTTATCAATATATAGGTGAGGTTAGAACCTCCTAGAAACTTGGAGAAGTTTCCCTTGCATTCTTTCCCTTGAATTTGGTTTATGCACCTTCCATTACAAGCAACCATGAATAACTCACAAATTATGAACTAAGATCAAAATTATACTTTAGCCAATGTCTTTAAAATGGTCTTTCCATTCAAAATGACCTATAATTTTGCTTCATTTGGCCAAGATATGAAAAATCTCATTTTTAAGGCCATTTTTATTCATTAAATCCAACAATTATGAAACCTTGTGATATGAATCTTTCCAATCTCTCATGGTCACTTTTCTAGACTCAAAATGTCATTTGGAACAAGTTTGATGTTGTAAGTTTTTTCATTTGAAGCCTCCTTGTATGAGTTTTGGGCATAGGTTGAAATGACCTGTAATTCTCAAATGACCAAAATACCCTTTGCTTGCCAAGACCATAAATAGAGTTCCACCCATCATATGAAGGCATACTATACCATTCTATAAAGCTAAGACAATGAGGAATACCTCTTATGTTGACTAGAAATTCATTTGAAATCTCCTTGAGGGGTAAAAATTGCTTTGAAGTCAAGTCACTTTTACAGACAAAATTTCAAATACCTCAGATGACCTGTAACTTGCAAGGACCATAACTTGAGTTCTATAAATCTCCTTGATGTCTTCCACCACTCAAATTAAAGGTCTTGAGATCCTCTACAAGTTTCATGTTGGCCAAGGATCCATTTGAAGCTTGCATTTTGACTTATCTTGCTTGGAAATTTGTCCTAAACTAGGGGATTTTACATAGAAACCCTAATTTAGAACCTCCTCTTCTCCTTGATTTCTCTTGATTTCTTCTTAGCATAACAACATATCCTTATTCTCCATGTCAAATGATGAACCCCACATTTCTTCAATAGCCCCTAATGCCTTTCAAACAATCCTTTGACCTAGGGTTGACCCAGGGTTGACCCAGATGAAACCCTAGTTGACTGTCTTCCTCCACAACTCTTGTGACTACACCAATGAATTGTCTCCATCTCCAAATGACTTTCTAAGTCCTCCAAGATGTCTAGATACTCTCTGTTGCGGTGGAAATAGGATCACAAACTATTAATGAGTTTGAATCGCAATTCAATTCACAACCGCTCTTTGATTTATCCGAAGGAAAAGGTCAAAAAGGGAAAACCTATTTTTTGCATCGTAAACACAATGCGGGGAAAGATCTAGGGTTCGGGGGTTGATTAAATTTAGGGAAGGTATTAGCACCCTAAACTTCTGTAGTACTCTACAGGAACCTTTTGTTCAATGCTTACTATTTGCTTTATTCATTTACTTAAGGTATATGTACAAAGGGATTAAAAGTGAGAAAGTAAACCTAAGGGGTTAATTCTAAGTTTACTCGGCAAGACATCGCATCTTGTGCCTACGTATCCTTACGGGAGTGGAATCAGAGTAATCGTAGTTCCCCTCAAAAGGGAGGTTAGAAACGTCTTGACCGTGGCCAAGGTTTCAATGGGGAAAAAACGTATCTTAGGGACACGCTTACGTGGAGTGTAGAAACTCCAAATCTCTACGTTGAAATGTTTAAGTGGTAATTAGGGTTAAATTAGGTTAGGTTAGGGATTCCACGGCGGGAAACCCTAAAATGAGCGCGGCGGCTCTTTGACCTAATGCTAGGGGTAAAATTGTAATCTTGCCTGCGGCGAGGCATTTGTGAAAATTAGGTTTTGTGAGGTTGTAAGGGTTTGGAGTTGAGGACTATTGACACGGCGGTCAAATGCTAGACCTAATTCCTTCGGAGTGCATAGTGTGACTGAAATATTAATGAAGATGTGAGATGATTGAGTTATGCAAGCAGAAAATAGAGACAGCAGTTAAAGCCATACAAACAGAAATTTAAAGGCAGAAACTTAAAGCGCGATTATTAGGTTCGCGTAGTTACATATGAGAAGCAGTTACAATATAGTAATGAAATAAAATGAGATAAGTAACGGTAAATGTAACGAGCTGCAAAATGAACAAATGGCATTAGTGGGCCGAGTTAGGCGGTGATCAAATTAATTACGAAACAATAAAGAAAAAGATGCCAATTCGAGATTTTTATTGTTGTTTTATTTAAAAATCTTAATAATTTAATGTTAGCTTGCAAAAGAAATTTAATTTAAAAATAATTTACTCTTTTTTTTTTAAACAAGTTTTATTTTTATATTTTAAAAAAAGTCTTTCTTATTTTTGTTAAAAAAAGAGTTTTTTCATTTTTATACAAAAGTTTTAATTTTATATTAAAAAAAAAAGTTTTAATTTTATATTAAAAAAAGTTTTAATTTTTATTTTAAAAACAATTTTAAATTATAAAATAAAATGCTAAGAAAAAAAATTTAAAAATATATAAAAAAAACAAAATAAAAAAATAAAGAAAAAAAACAAATAAGGGGAGGGGGTTGGGCCGGTCATCACACCCGGACCCAACCCGGTTGATGGTTAAGCAAAAAAACATTTAGGGTTCTGGGAACCCTAATGTTTCACGGCGCCGTTTCACTCTTCTTCTCCTCTCTCTCGCTTCTCTTCTCTCTCGCTTCTCTTCATTCTCCTTCATATCCTGAAATCAGACAGAAATAGGGTGAGGCAGAGATCTCATAGCTTACTTTTAGAGTGAAACGGCCGGTGATGTGCAGAACTGAGGCCCAAAGGTTGATTGCCCGCCGTTTGTAGTGAACGGCGAAGGCGATCCTCTCGTCGATGCTTCGCTCGTGGTTTTGTGATGTTCGTACGGCGATGAACGGCGACGATGATGAGGGTACCGGTCCCTCTGAGTCTCGGCCGCTGGGGTTTCGTTTGTTAAGGCTTTCGCGATCTCGTTAGGGTTTCTGCGATCCTCTCTCTCTCACGGCTACGTTCCTCCTTTGGATGGTGAGATCGTTCCCCTCTTATACTCTTCTGACCCTCTCCTTTTTGGGCTTTTGATGTTGGATTTGCATTATTGCCTCAGGATTTCGTGGTGATTCGATTTGATTTGATTTTCGTAACCAGCATACTTTTGATTTGATTGAGAGTTTGATATGATTTTGGTTTTTTTTCAGATAATGATTGAACCATGTTCCCTCTTTTAGGGTTCGATTGGGATTTCGGTGAGATTGGATTTCATGAATCTGGTACTAATTGAACTCTGTTTTCCTCTTTTAGGGTTCGATTGGTCTTTCTGATTTCCAGCTGATACGATTCTTCTGATTTGATTCGGAGCCTTCTATTTTCAGAACTCTGTGATTGGATATTACATGACCCTATTCGATTTGTTTGAAACTTTCCATATTTGATTGGCCTCGACTGAACTTCATCTTTTGGGTTTCAAACTGGATGTCATTTTTTGGTTTATCTGATGTGGTTTGTTTGGATTCATGCTTTGCAGATGCTTCTGATACAGGCGACTCTGTCATGTATTTGGATATCTGGTTCCATCTGATGCAATGTTCTTTGACCTCTGGTCTTTGCTTTGGATACTGATGCGGACTAGATTATTTGATGATGATGACCTGCTTTCATTCAGTCTGATTATCAGTTGGACTACACTTACTTTTCTTCTTTTTCTTCTTTCAGGACTGATGTTGTATTGATCTTTGCCGCCGAGAAGAGTACGCGGTAATGATGACGTTTGTCTGAACCATTTGGAACAGGATACTACAACCCTGACTTGTGATCATATTTTTGCTTCTGATTAAATTGGTGATGAGCCATGTGTTTGTGCACTTGTTTGTTTCACGAACTGAGTATGGTTTGATAACTTGTTTCGGTAACTTGTTTGTTGGGGCAATGATGTTCATAACTGAGCCCCTGTTTGGTGCTCTGTTTCTGATGTGCTTTGCACATTTGGGACCCAACCTAAACATGATACATCGCTGCGATTTCTTGAACTCATCTTTGCTCCTTTTCTGGTAGGGTTTCGCTATGATCTTGTGTTGTGATTCGGTGCTGTGATTTTGTGCAGTGATTTTGTGCTGGCGCTCACTTATGTGTTGCCTGCCATTGAAACTGGTTTGAATGGGGACTGATGTTGCTGAATCTTGTGATACCTTGTCCTATGTTATTTTGCCGCAGCTTGTTGTGTGACTCATTTTTCTGTACATGGTTCAGAACTGATGCTGCTCATGAACTATTTAGGTTTTGAGTTCCAAATTCTGAATCTGACATTGATGCGTTTGTGGCTTTTCAGGTGTTGGAAATTTCGGAACCAAAGCGACTCAGACCTGCCGGCATCCGGGTCTGAGTCCAAACTTGCCCATGCTGCCTTGTTCTCGTATCAGTTTGGAAATCCAATCGCGGCAAAACGAAACAGTCCCGCTTCTTTTATTACTTCTATCTCTCGGATGTCCCGTAATGATAAGAACAGGTGTTACCTGATCTGACGCCCACGGCGCGGATCGGTAACGGGGGTAGGACGCAGCTTCGGTTGTGCCACTCCCGGCACTCGATGATGACACTGTTCTGAGAGTGTCAAAAACAACTTTTAACATTTTTCTATATGGTTTGTTCTGTTTTGACGTGCAGGTTAGTCGGAGATTCTGCGGAGAAGCTTAGGGACAACATGAAGGCACTTAGGAACTTTTAGGATTTAGGATAGATACCTTAAGAATCAATGTAATTCCTTGTAACATTATTTCTGAAATGTGAAGTATTCTTCATTTCTTGTATGATGAGATTCTTTTATGAAATAAAATTCCCAAAATTTGAATTCATTTATATTTTATTCTTAGTTAAAAATATAAACATTTGTGAATAAATCCACAAGTATTTAAATTCATTGACACAGTCATAAAACATAAACACTCCCAAGTGATATTCTTATTTGTGGACTCGTCTCATTTGTAATCCTAATCTCATCATCTGATTAAAATCCCTTTTAAATGTTAACCAACCATTTCGTAACCAAATACGTATGTGCACCGTAATCACGACAATTTCAGCATTAACAACAAAACTAATCGTAATTAAATTCCCCTGTCCAAACGCCGAGAGCCACAAACCAACAATACCCAATTATGACTGTGCCTTAATAACAGAACGGAAGCGCTTTGGAAATAAACCATGAGCGATGGAATGGATCTTAAATCCAGTTGTGCTTGACAAATTTTAATACCGACCACATCAAATTGGCACCTTGATACAGTCAGACCTGGGGATAAGTAAACGCCTCTAAAATAGTGTATCAAACGCCTCAGAACTTAATAACAGCCCGTCTTCAATGACCAAAATACCCCTGGAACCAAATCTGCAAAACAAACACCTCCATGACTTGTTAGTGGTTAGCAAATGTACATATGAGATGCTATGCGAAATGCCTGACTAAATATAAGGGTAAAATTTGGGGTATTACAGTTGCCCCTATTTAAATAGCTACACCGGACGATTTGGAGTGACAGAGACTCGAGGAATCGTGGTGGAGAGATTTAAATATAGATAACCGAAACTTTTGCCCTTATATGCGACGATATGCAATGCTATGGACAAAACGGGAACGACTTAATGCAGATGATGCCATGAATATGATACGCTACGTATGCTGGAATGATGAATGCGAAAATGATGACGAATACTACGACACCGGGACAGATGCCACGAGAAGAACTCACTGGGGAAAATGACGCGCTGAGACACAGTACAACACTGGGGACTTCTAAAAATGATAGTCAACTGGTGCGAATGACCAATTGTCACTTTTAGAAAAGGAACGAGATCCTCAAATGGAGATGGTACCTATGAGACGGCCTCCACTGGGGAATCTAAAAATAAAACTAGATCACGTGCGATTGCAAGATCGATTACAGAATGTTGGAGCATTGAGCAAAGAATAACATCCAAGCTTCTGTGAACTATCTCTCGTGACAGGATCAAACGAACTTCTCGGAAATCCGTAGCAAATATACAGGGTAAAACCGACTGTATGCCACAATAAATGGACTTTGAGGGGAACTGCCCGGATAAGCTTCTCGAGGGAGAACGGTCACTTATCGTTGGAAGGGACTTATATGCAAAAATGGATAAGCACTCAAATAAAGAGGCTGCTGCTTATCTGATAAATAAATCTTCTCGCATTTTAAGGTCGGCGCCTGGAATGCGATTCTGATTTTTCTCTTACTGAAGGATAAATAAACTGCTTCAAGATCGTGCTCTCTTGAACATGAAACGGGTAAACTGAACTTCTTCATACTTCAGAATCGTGCTCTCCTGAATATGAAACCGGGTGACTGAATATACTCATACTTCAGAATCGTGCTCTCCTGAATATGAAACTGGATGACTGAATATGCTCATACTTCAGAATCGTGCTCTCCTGAATATGAAAGTGGATAATCGAACTTCCTCATAACTCAGAATCATGCTCTCCTAAATATGATTCGGCTCCTGAAATTTCTTCATTCTTCAGAATCGTGCTCTCCTGAAAAAACGGCCAAACTGAACTTCCTCATAACTCAGAATCGTGCTCTCCTGAATATGATTCCGCTCCTTCTTTTACTAAAGGATAAATGAACTTCTTCATAACTTCAGAATCGTGCTCTCCTGAATATGAAACTGCTCAAACCTCCCCGTAACTCAAGATCGTGCTCTCCTGAATACGATTTGGTTCAAACCTCAAGACGGCAGGTAAATGGAAGCCCAACTGCTCCATGGAGATGGCCATTTGCTGCGAGTCATAACGAGGATATGATCGACTTCTTAGGTGAGAAATGTCGTATGTTGATGCTGTAAGATGTAAAGTGTAAAGGGTTGTAACATGTAGGATTGTAAAGTGTTGTACTGATATATTTTCCAGGCGTGAACTGGCGTGTATTTGTAAAGGATTGCAGTTGATTTTCTTGAAAGATAGTGCAAAATAAATGCACGTCCGGGTACAGTGATAAACTTCTCAAGCGAGATAGTCGCGTATCTGTCATGGTATGGTGAAAACCTTCAGAAGGTGCAAAATAAATGCACGTCCGGTTGGGCTTGACTACCGACATGACTGAGATTAAATCTAGGATCGAGCTAGAAAGAAGACTGGTAATCAAGACTCCATCGAGGGAACGATCTCGGAGGGTAAATATCTTATCCTGGTGAGGAAAGATAGCTGAAGTAACCGTCACCCACGAGGATCGAGCTCTGTGGGGAAACTGGAAACAAGTAAGTATTTTATGCTTAGGGCTGACAATCTATTTGGAGAGAATGGACGAACCCAGTTACTCGGCGGTAACAACCAAATGATGGTGAAACATAATGAACCTGTGAATGCTAATGCATATGTTACTGCGTATGTTAATATGAATGTATGTTGATGTCTACGTATGTAAATATACAGGATGTTATGAAATGAGTATGTAATGAGTATGTAATGAATATGTAATGAATGTGTAATGAAATATGTAATGAAATAGGCATGTGATGCTTATGCACTTGCGTAGGCTGACGAAACAGACTAGAGACGAGAGATGAAATAAACATCCCGACGGAGATACCCTGCGTTCTCTGCAACCAATACGTCAATCATGGGTAAGAAAGATCAATGGTAGAACCACATCTGGTTTTAAAGTTCTGAATTCTCTGGGGAGAAAGTAATCTGCTTGAGTGCACAGTATAATGTCTTCACATGGGGAGAAGGAAACTTGAGGGACACTTTTAAGTTACCCCAAGAAGAAGTTGTCAGCTTATAGTCTCTCTGGGGACTATCACTGGGCAATGGTTTGAAAGTGTTTCTGCAATAATGATATTTCCGGGGAATGAAGAGATCCTGTCGGAATTTCCACTAGTCAAAGTAATTTATTACATTTCAAATTTGTTGTTTTTGAAAAACAATTTTGAAAAATCCACAATGCACCTTTCATTTTCAAATTTTAAGAATAAACGCATTTTGCATAACAACAGAAAATAAAGAGCAATGCACCAAGGAATGTAAGTAACGAGGTGGTTTCTTTTATTTAAAGGGCGGTAGCTCGCTGAAGGCATAGCTCCACAGATGATTATGTTTTAAAATTGGCAACATGGGAAAAAAGTTACATCGAATCCAACGACACCTACTGACACTAATGACTAAGACTAATCCAGAATCTTGCTTTGGGCAAGGATGAAAGAGACTGAAACATGGCTCTTATGCGGAAAGTGTGTTCGAGATAATCAGTGTCCTCTGATGCAATGAAATGCCTTTGTCCCTAACTTTTGCCTGGACCGCCCTTTCGGGTTTTCAATCCACCGGGACGCTCTTTTTTGCCTAAGCCGCCCTTTCGGGTTTTCAACTTAGCGAGCTTTTTATTATTTATTTTTTTTTTCAACCCTTACTTTTGCCTAAGCCGCCTTTTGCAGGTTTTCGACTTAGCGGGTTTTTAGGCATAATATTTTCGGACTGCATCAGAATTCACGGGATGTGCTAGTTCTTCACCGTCCATTGTCGTAAGTATTAGAGACCCTCCGGAGAAGACAGTCTTTACAACGAATGGGCCTTCATAATTGGGCATCCACTTTCCACGCATATCTTTATGTACTGGTAAGATCTTTTTGAGTACGAGCTCTCCTTGACGGAACTCACGGATACGAATCTTCTTATCAAACGCTCTTTTCATCCATTTCTGATATAATTGCCCATGGCACATGGCTGTCAAACGCTTCTCGTCAATGAGATTCAACTGATCCAGTCTGTCTTGAACCCACTCAGCTTCCTCAAGTTCAGCCTCCATTAACACTCTTAGCGAAGGTATCTCTACTTCGATGGGGAGCACGGCGTCCATTCCATATACCAGTGAGAAAGGTGTTGCCCCTGTCGAAGTTCTCACCGAGGTTCTGTATCCATGCAAAGCAAACGGTAACATCTCATGCCAATCTTTGTAAGTCACAACCATCTTTTGCAGGATCTTCTTGATATTCTTATTTGCAGCTTCAACGGCTCCATTCATCTTAGGACGGTACGGAGAAGAATTGTGGTGAGTGATCTTGAAACTATCACACAGCTCTTTCATAGTCTTGTTATTCAGATTGGTGCCATTGTCAGTTATTATCCGGCTTGGGACTCCATAACGGCAGATGATCTCTTTCCTGATGAATCGGGCACCCACTTGCTTGGTCACGTTGGTGTAGGAGGCAGCCTCTACCCACTTGGTGAAATAATCAATAGCAACAAGGATAAAACGATGACCATTAGAAGCCTTCGGTTCAATTGCCCCAATCATGTCAATGCCCCACATAGAGAACGGCCATGGTGAAGACAACACATTCAACGGTGACGGAGGTACGTGCATTTTATCAGCATAAATTTGGCACTTATGGCATTTCCTAGCGTATCGGATGCAATCGGCTTCCATGGTTAACCAGTAATACCCAGCCCTTAACATCTTCTTGGACATAGCATAACCATTGGCATGGGTTCCGAAGGTCCCCTCATGAATTTCCTGTAGCAACATGTCCGCTTCCCGTTTATCAACACATCTGAGCAGGACCATGTCGTGATTTCTTTTGTATAGCACGCCGTTACTGATAAATAATTTGGACGCCAATCTTCTCAATGTCTTTTTGTCCAGGCCAGTAGCGCTATCGGGATACTCTTGCTTGACGAGATAGTTCTTGATATCATGAAACCAAGGCTTTTCATCCACCTCAACTTCTTCGATCATCTGACAATAAGCGGGCTCAACCTTGCGCTCAATATGGATAAGAGGTGCTTCATTAACGAATTTAACTTTCCACATAGATGCTAACATGGCTAAAGCATCAGCTACGTGATTCTCGGATCTAGGAACATGTTCGAATTCTATCTCGTCGAAATGCTTGATCAGCTCAATAATGTAGTCCTTATAAGGGATCAGCTTCTCATTCTTCGTTTCCCATTTGCCTTGTACTTGGTAAATAACCAAAGCTGAGTCACCACTTACTTTAAGAAGTTTGATTCGGAGGTGAATCGCCGCTTCGAGGCCGAGGATACATGCTTCATATTCTGCGACGTTGTTAGTGCACTCAAAGTCCAATCTTGCTGTAAATGGAGTGAATCCGCCTTTTGGGTTCATCAAAACGGCGCCTATACCATGCCCATTGAAATTCGAGGAACCATCAAACATCACCTTCCACCAAAGACCTGGTTCTGGACCTTCGCTCGGATCTGGCTCTTCACAATCTCTTTTAATCAACAAAATATCCTCATCAGGAAAATCGAGCTTAAGAGGTTCATAATCTTCAACTGGCTGGTCTGCAAGATAATCAGATAAAATACTACCCTTAATCGCCTTCTGGGGTACATACTGGATGTCATATTCGGATAACAACATGTGCCAACGGGCTAGCCTCCCGGTTTGAGCAGGTTTTTCAAAAATATACTTGATCGGATCCATTTTAGAAATCAATAACGTGGTATGACAGACCATATACTGCCGAAGGCGCTTAGCGGCCCATGCCAATGCACAACAAGTTTTCTCTAATGGTGAGTATCTGTTTTCGCAATCGGTAAACTTCTTGCTCAGGTAATAAATTGCATGTTCCTTTTTCCCAGTCTCATCATGTTGTCCAAGCACACAACCCATAGACTTCTCGAGAACAGTAAGGTACATAAACAACGGTCTTCCAGGTACGGGCGGGATCAGAATAGGGGGATCTTGCAAATAACCCTTAATTTTCTCGAACGCTTTCTGACAATCAGGGTTCCACTCAACTGTCTGCCCCTTGCAAAGCAACTTGAATATCGGCTCACAAGTGGCGGTCATATTAAAGATAAATCTGGAAATGTAATTCAGACGTCCCAGAAAACCCCTAACTTGCGTCTCGGTTCGCGGAGCCGGCATATCTTGAATGGCTCGGACTTTGTCAGGATCCACCTCAATCCCTCGCTGGCTAACAATGAAACCAAGCAATTTTCCGGATCTGACACCGAAGGTACATTTTGCAGGATTCAATTTCAACTGATATTTCCTGAGTCGTTCAAACAGCTTCACCAAATGGTCTAAATGCTCCTCTTCACTCTGAGATTTGGCTATCATATCGTCCACATACACCTCAATCTCTTTGTGCATCATATCATGAAAAAGAGTGGTCATAGCGCGTTGGTAAGTTGCTCCTGCATTCTTTAAACCGAAAGGCATGACTTTGTAGCAGAAGGTTCCCCAAGGAGTAATGAAAGTAGTCTTCTCTCGATCATCGGGATCCATCTTGATCTGATTATAGCCGGAGAACCCATCCATAAATGAGAACAACGCAAAACTGGCCGTATTGTCTACCAGTGTGTCAATATGTGGCAGTGGGAAGTCGTCTTTTGGACTTGCTTTGTTCAGATCCCTGTAGTCTATACACATCCTAACTTTACCGTCCTTCTTAGGTACTGGCACAATGTTGGCGACCCAATCTGGATATTTTGCGACTGCCAAGAAACCTGCATCCAACTGCTTTTTAACCTCATCTCGAATCTTCAAAGCCATGTCGGGTCTCGTTCTTCGGAGTTTCTGCTTGATAGGTGGACAATCTGGCTTAAGTGGCAACTTGTGAACAACAATATCTGTGTTCAGGCCTGGCATATCTTGATACGACCATGCAAACACATCAATATACTCTTTTAACAACTCAATCAACCTCGGCCTAATCTCCGCCCCAAGCATTGCACCAATCTTGACCTCTTTCTTGCTCTCATCCGTACCGAGATTAATTAGGTCCACCTGCTCTTTATGCGGTTGAAGCTCTGTGTACTCGTACTCAAACAATCTTGTCAGTTCCGCGGGTACTTCAAAATCTTCTTCACCCTCGTCCTCAGCTTGACTGATGGGTGCATCCCAGTCAGGAGTGTCAGCAAAGTCATTGGATCCAACAAGGTTTACGATATCTCTGCATGATGGAAGGCTTACTTAATTAAAATGCTCGAAGATATGTAAGAATGAAATGCTGTTTTTTTTATTATTATTTTTTTTGAAAAAGGTTGCCAATTTCATTTTTAAAGGTGAAAACGAAAAACGCAGATGAACAAAGTGGAATCGAACAAAATGCTTTTATTAATATCTTTTTAGAAATGAAAGGTGGCCCGATAAAATGACCCTATAGCCTTGGGCAGAGCTACAGATTTTTATTTGAAAATGTAAATGAAACTTTAAAAAACAATTACTTTGACAAGGGAAAAATAACAGGGATCTCTACAGCCTCCCAGTTGTTCAAAACTGCATCACCCTTAAACACCAGGTTGCTCAGCTCTTCATTTTCTTCACAGTCGCTGATGGCATTGACTTGGAAGCCTCCGCTGACGAATACCTCTTGGATAACCTTCGGACGCCCTTCGACGGTTGTGGCAGCTCCATTCTGAGTTGGTTTGTAACCCAACCCAGAGCGATCAGTCTTGGTCTTGACATCGATTACCTCTCCCCAACCTTCAGGAATGCCCCTGTCAATTGTTGCTTTGGTACTCTTCAGAGATGCAAAAGATGGATTACCCTGACCCACTGTCTCTTCGACTTCTAGCAGAACAACATTGGCGATCTCAAGTGCTTGAAAGGAAATGTCTAAAGCATTCTCATCGGCCTCGATGTAACGGAAAGAGGACAGGTTACTGACCATCAGATCCTCCTCACCGTGTATAATAACCAACTTTCCATCGATCACGAACTTCATCTTCTGATGTAAAGTTGAGGTTACCGCCCCAGCGGCATGAATCCACGGCCTTCCGAGTAAACAACTGTAATTGGGATTAATGTCCATGACTTGAAACGTGATATTAAAAACTTGCGGACCGATCAGGATAGGTAGCTCAACCTCCCCCATTACCGATCGACGAGAGCCATCGAAAGCCTTGACAACCAAAGATGTAGGTTTCAGCGCAGTCTCTTTACAAGCCAACTTATCAAGAACCCTCTTGGGTAGAACATTCAGAGAAGAGCCGGTGTCTACTAGCACTCTCGCTAAATTGTCCTCCTGACATTTTACCGATATATGTAAAGCACGATTATGGTTCGGACCCTCCTTCGGTAACTCTTCATTGCTGAAACTAAGGGTGTTACAGGCGGTCAAATTGGCAATCACGCTATCAAACCGACTGGTGCTGATATCTTGATCCACATGTGCTTGAGTCAAAACCTTCTGCAAGGCCATCCTATGAGCGGGTGAATTCATCAACAGAGATAAAATCGAAATCTTGGAAGGAGTCTGATGAAGTTGGTAAATAACTTTATAGTCACTTTTCTTGATGATCCTCAAAAATTCGGCATCTTCATTATTCGTAACGGCTCCCTTACCTTTATCTTTGGCAGGCACTGGGGTATTAGTGGTCTCCTTAGGTGGATCCTCATTGGAATGGGGAGTATACACACGGCCACTGCGGGTCATCCTGCTTACCTCTGCGATATTGGTCACAGTATCCTTACCCTCTTCCTTTGGAATAACCTTCCCAGACTCCTTGTCAATCATCGTCACGTCGTATTTCCAAAGCACGGCTTTAGGATCACTGAAAGGAAATGGACCTGGTCTTCGAATAACTATAGGCTTAGGCTGATTCACCTTAGGGATAAACGACTTTGGTATATCGAACACGGGATTGGCAGAACCTGCCCCTGATAGATTAAACACTGGTACCTTACCCTTTGATTCGGGCTGATGGAAGACAGGCTCAACCACAACGACCTCATCCTTCTTGGCTTGGCTGGTCACTTGTAAAACACCCTCATTAATTAACCTCTGAACATCATTCTGAACCAACACACAACCCTTGCTACTGGCTTCACAACTTGCGCATGCAACGTGGGAAGTATCTACCAAACCGGCTTCAAACAGTTTCGAATGGAACATCTTGAGAGGAGTCTTAATCTGTTCAACATCAAGGGCATAACCTTCCTCTGAATCAGCACTAATGGCATTGACACTCTCATGGTTAGGAAAAGGGTTCTTCTTAACATTTGGTTGAGGATCTTCAAATGACAAAATCTTCTTTTCCAATAGATCCCTGACAATATTTTTAAGAGCATAACAATTCTCCAGATCATGACCAGGCGCACCCTTATGAAATAAACAATGAGCGGCAGCGTTGTAATTAGCGGGTAATGGATTAGGAGGCGGACCCAAAGCCCGAGTAGTGATGAGACCCTGCTTGACCAAAGAGGGATACAACTCGGTAAAAGTCATTGGAATCGGCGGACAAGGTTTATACGTTCTTCTGTTCGGCATATTCTGGCGAGGAGCCGGACTCTTTGGCTGTTGAGGAGCAAGAGTATTGGGTGCCTGTAGGTAGTTGACAGGAGGCGGATAAACAGGAGGTTGTTGCATAGGTTGATACATGGGAACCTGTTGATTGAAAGAAGGTGTAATAGCTGCCACATAGGGTTGTTGAGCATATTGGACTGGGTACCCTTGAGGTTGAGCATAACCTTGCGGGTGCCGATAAAAGCGTTCCCTTGGTCTACCATAGGATATAGCATTAGTCTCACTCTCCTTCTTTTTCTGGGAGCTATACGGAGGTTTCTTCGGCTGATCCTTAGAAGCGCCATGATTATTTGTCATTTTACCACTCTTCATACCCAATTCAATCTTGACACCCACAACAACGATGTCGGAGAAATTTGAAGTCACACTACCCACCATTCTCTCGTAAAATTCTGGACGGACTGTGTCGACAAACCAATCAGCTAATTCTTTCTCGGTCAAAGGAGGTTCCACCTGCGAAGCAGTCTCTCTCCACCTTTGAGCATACTCTTTGAATGACTCAGAATTCTTTTGCGACATACTCAGCAACTGTCTTCTGTCAGGAGCCAGATCCATATTGTACTTGTAGTGTTTGATGAAAGCGTCAGATAAATCTTGAAAGCTCTTAACGCGGGATTGGTCCAAAGTTAAATACCACTTGGAAGAAGCACCCTTCAAACTGTCTTGGAAGCAATGAATCATCAGTTTATCATTCTCAACATGGGCAGCCATTTTGCGATAATACATGATCAGATGACTCTTAGGACAGGTGGCACCTTCATAACGATCGAAGTTCGGAGTTTTGAACTTCGGGGGAATAACCAAACCTGAGACCAAACAAACATCCCTTGCAGCAGTCCCAAAAATTTGATCACCCTCTACCTTTTTCAATCTCTGGACGATAGTGTTTACTTCCTCACGAAGCTTATCATGTTTCTCATAACCCTCAACATTCTCATCAAGATTATCAAAAACGGTCTCATTGAAGTACGGTTGCGCACGAGTGTGTACAACAGGTGGTGCAAAGATAGGAGCCCCCCTAGAAACTTCAGAAAACAAGGGCACGGCTTGCTGAACAGGTTGATTAATCGGAACAGTGGCTTGAGGAGGCACAAAACCGGGAGCAAGACCATAAGGTGGGTCCCTTGCTACGGTCACACTTGGTGGAGGGTCCACAGTAACGCCGGCAATCTCAGAAACAACAGTGGGCTGGGTATCCATCTTAGCATTCATGACATGTAACAATTCCATCATACGCCCCATACCCCCTCGAAGGTCTTCAAGTTCATTACTAAGGCGATCAATCTCTTTTGCCTGATCCTCCATTCTTTTCCGAGTTTGAGCTCTGGTGTTGTATTGGTGCCGAGAACTCAGGGTGACGAAACTGGAAGGTGAGAGAACCGAGTGTGAGAAATCGGGAGACACATGCAATGCAAAAAAGTAAATGATGCTAAAATGTGGATGAAAATTTCATGAAGTTCAAAGGCAAGTACCCTCCCCTGAAGTTAGATGGTTCATCCTGTCCTACAAAAGTAACCAGGTTCTAAGGGATCTCAATATCATTGATCCTTCACAAGGGTGGTTGTTCAGAAGGCAACTTACTTGCCAACCAAAACCCTCCAAGTTTAAGATCTCAATGAGCGTGGTATCGAGTGTCAACCAACTTCAGTCTGCACCAAAGCCGGTTACCTCACTACTTTCTAAAGGCCAAGATGAGTTAACTAGGGTTCTAAAAGTCAGTTAGTGCATTGACAACATATGGCAGCCTCAATATTATCCTCAACTTGACTTAAGGAATATAAGCACCAACCAAGAAGTCGCACTAACTATGGCCACCAGATCAACCGTATCGATATACGTCGTACAGTTTCCTTGGTCTATTGCCATTTACCTAAGGTACACTAGATCCGGGTGTAGGACTCATCTCACAGCACAAGGAACAGTCCCACAATCAAAGCACAAATATATACATGCAAATGAATAATAACACAGATAGTAATAAATATGAACAAGTTAGGGATAACCCTCAAAAGTTACCATTCCCCAGTGAAGTCGCCATTTTCTGTTGCGGTGGAAATAGGATCACAAACTATTAATGAGTTTGAATCGCAATTCAATTCACAACCGCTCTTTGATTTATCCGAAGGAAAAGGTCAAAAAGGGAAAACCTATTTTTTGCATCGTAAACACAATGCGGGGAAAGATCTAGGGTTCGGGGGTTGATTAAATTTAGGGAAGGTATTAGCACCCTAAACTTCTGTAGTACTCTACAGGAACCTTTTGTTCAATGCTTACTATTTGCTTTATTCATTTACTTAAGGTATATGTACAAAGGGATTAAAAGTGAGAAAGTAAACCTAAGGGGTTAATTCTAAGTTTACTCGGCAAGACATCGCATCTTGTGCCTACGTATCCTTACGGGAGTGGAATCAGAGTAATCGTAGTTCCCCTCAAAAGGGAGGTTAGAAACGTCTTGACCGTGGCCAAGGTTTCAATGGGGAAAAAACGTATCTTAGGGACACGCTTACGTGGAGTGTAGAAACTCCAAATCTCTACGTTGAAATGTTTAAGTGGTAATTAGGGTTAAATTAGGTTAGGTTAGGGATTCCACGGCGGGAAACCCTAAAATGAGCGCGGCGGCTCTTTGACCTAATGCTAGGGGTAAAATTGTAATCTTGCCTGCGGCGAGGCATTTGTGAAAATTAGGTTTTGTGAGGTTGTAAGGGTTTGGAGTTGAGGACTATTGACACGGCGGTCAAATGCTAGACCTAATTCCTTCGGAGTGCATAGTGTGACTGAAATATTAATGAAGATGTGAGATGATTGAGTTATGCAAGCAGAAAATAGAGACAGCAGTTAAAGCCATACAAACAGAAATTTAAAGGCAGAAACTTAAAGCGCGATTATTAGGTTCGCGTAGTTACATATGAGAAGCAGTTACAATATAGTAATGAAATAAAATGAGATAAGTAACGGTAAATGTAACGAGCTGCAAAATGAACAAATGGCATTAGTGGGCCGAGTTAGGCGGTGATCAAATTAATTACGAAACAATAAAGAAAAAGATGCCAATTCGAGATTTTTATTGTTGTTTTATTTAAAAATCTTAATAATTTAATGTTAGCTTGCAAAAGAAATTTAATTTAAAAATAATTTACTCTTTTTTTTTTAAACAAGTTTTATTTTTATATTTTAAAAAAAGTCTTTCTTATTTTTGTTAAAAAAAGAGTTTTTTCATTTTTATACAAAAGTTTTAATTTTATATTAAAAAAAAAAGTTTTAATTTTTATTTTAAAAACAATTTTAAATTATAAAATAAAATGCTAAGAAAAAAAATTTAAAAATATATAAAAAAAACAAAATAAAAAAATAAAGAAAAAAAACAAATAAGGGGAGGGGGTTGGGCCGGTCATCACACCCGGACCCAACCCGGTTGATGGTTAAGCAAAAAAACATTTAGGGTTCTGGGAACCCTAATGTTTCACGGCGCCGTTTCACTCTTCTTCTCCTCTCTCTCGCTTCTCTTCTCTCTCGCTTCTCTTCATTCTTCTTCATATCCTGAAATCAGACAGAAATAGGGTGAGGCAGAGATCTCATAGCTTACTTTTAGAGTGAAACGGCCGGTGATGTGCAGAACTGAGGCCCAAAGGTTGATTGCCCGCCGTTTGTAGTGAACGGCGAAGGCGATCCTCTCGTCGATGCTTCGCTCGTGGTTTTGTGATGTTCGTACGGCGATGAACGACGACGATGATGAGGGTACCGGTCCCTCTGAGTCTCGGCCGCTGGGGTTTCGTTTGTTAAGGCTTTCGCGATCTCGTTAGGGTTTCTGCGATCCTCTCTCTCTCACGGCTACGTTCCTCCTTTGGATGGTGAGATCGTTCCCCTCTTATACTCTTCTGACCCTCTCCTTTTTGGGCTTTTGATGTTGGATTTGCATTATTGCCTCAGGATTTCGTGGTGATTCGATTTGATTTGATTTTCGTAACCAGCATACTTTTGATTTGATTGAGAGTTTGATATGATTTTGGTTTTTTTTCAGATAATGATTGAACCATGTTCCCTCTTTTAGGGTTCGATTGGGATTTCGGTGAGATTGGATTTCATGAATCTGGTACTAATTGAACTCTGTTTTCCTCTTTTAGGGTTCGATTGGTCTTTCTGATTTCCAGCTGATACGATTCTTCTGATTTGATTCGGAGCCTTTTATTTTCAGAACTCTGTGATTGGATATTACATGACCCTATTCGATTTGTTTGAAACTTTCCATATTTGATTGGCCTCGACTGAACTTCATCTTTTGGGTTTCAAACTGGATGTCGTTTTTTGGTTTATCTGATGTGGTTTGTTTGGATTCATGCTTTGCAGATGCTTCTGATACAGGCGACTCTGTCATGTATTTGGATATCTGGTTCCATCTGATGCAATGTTCTTTGACCTCTGGTCTTTGCTTTGGATACTGATGCGGACTAGATTATTTGATGATGATGACCTGCTTTCATTCAGTCTGATTATCAGTTGGACTACACTTACTTTTCTTCTTTTTCTTCTTTCAGGACTGATGTTGTATTGATCTTTGCCGCCGAGAAGAGTACGCGGTAATGATGACGTTTGTCTGAACCATTTGGAACAGGATACTACAACCCTGACTTGTGATCATATTTTTGCTTCTGATTAAATTGGTGATGAGCCATGTGTTTGTGCACTTGTTTGTTTCACGAACTGAGTATGGTTTGATAACTTGTTTCGGTAACTTGTTTGTTGGGGCAATGATGTTCATAACTGAGCCCCTGTTTGGTGCTCTGTTTCTGATGTGCTTTGCACATTTGGGACCCAACCTAAACATGATACATCGCTGCGATTTCTTGAACTCATCTTTGCTCCTTTTCTGGTAGGGTTTCGCTATGATCTTGTGCTGTGATTCGGTGCTGTGATTTTGTGCAGTGATTTTGTGCTGGCGCTCACTTATGTGTTGCCTGCCATTGAAACTGGTTTGAATGGGGACTGATGTTGCTGAATCTTGTGATACCTTGTCCTATGTTATTTTGCCGCAGCTTGTTGTGTGTCTCATTTTTCTGTACATGGTTCAGAACTGATGCTGCTCATGAACTATTTAGGTTTTGAGTTCCAAATTCTGAATCTGACATTGATGC
Organism: Lathyrus sativus; assembly: GCA_963859935.3. Classification (NCBI taxonomy): domain Eukaryota; kingdom Viridiplantae; phylum Streptophyta; class Magnoliopsida; order Fabales; family Fabaceae; genus Lathyrus; species Lathyrus sativus. Next base: position 398,092,417 of record OZ012738.1, on the reverse strand, counting down.
GTTTGTGGCTTTTCAGGTGTTGGAAATTTCGGAACCAAAGCGACTCAGACCTGCCGGCATCCGGGTCTGAGTCCAAACTTGCCCATGCTGCCTTGTTCTCGTATCAGTTTGGAAATCCAATCGCGGCAAAACGAAACAGTCCCGCTTCTTTTATTACTTCTATCTCTCGGATGTCCCGTAATGATAAGAACAGGTGTTACCTGATCTGACGCCCACGGCGCGGATCGGTAACGGGGGTAGGACGCAGCTTCGGTTGTGCCACTCCCGGCACTCGATGATGACACTGTTCTGAGAGTGTCAAAAACAACTTTTAACATTTTTCTATATGGTTTGTTCTGTTTTGACGTGCAGGTTAGTCGGAGATTCTGCGGAGAAGCTTAGGGACAACATGAAGGCACTTAGGAACTTTTAGGATTTAGGATAGATACCTTAAGAATCAATGTAATTCCTTGTAACATTATTTCTGAAATGTGAAGTATTCTTCATTTCTTGTATGATGAGATTCTTTTATGAAATAAAATTCCCAAAATTTGAATTCATTTATATTTTATTCTTAATTAAAAATATAAACATTTGTGAATAAATCCACAAGTATTTAAATTCATTGACACAGTCATAAAACATAAACACTCCCAAGTGATATTCTTATTTGTGGACTCGTCTCATTTGTAATCCTAATCTCATCATCTGATTAAAATCCCTTTTAAATGTTAACCAACCATTTCGTAACCAAATACGTATGTGCACCGTAATCACGACAATTTCAGCATTAACAACAAAACTAATCGTAATTAAATTCCCCTGTCCAAACGCCGAGAGCCACAAACCAACAATACCCAATTATGACTGTGCCTTAATAACAGAACGGAAGCGCTTTGGAAATAAACCATGAGCGATGGAATGGATCTTAAATCCAGTTGTGCTTGACAAATTTTAATACCGACCACATCAAATTGGCACCTTGATACAGTCAGACCTGGGGATAAGTAAACGCCTCTAAAATAGTGTATCAAACGCCTCAGAACTTAATAACAACCCGTCTTCAATGACCAAAATACCCCTGGAACCAAATCTGCAAAACAAACACCTCCATGACTTGTTAGTGGTTAGCAAATGTACATATGAGATGCTATGCGAAATGCCTGACTAAATATAAGGGTAAAATTTGGGGTATTACACTCTCCATGCCTTCAATTCACAACTCACAACTCCCTTGTTGATCCTCAGATGCCCTCAGATAGGAGATAGACTCAAAGCTTGATCTATTGAACTCTCTGCTTTGAAATTCTTTTCTGATGACTTGAATGGGATTGAATTAGGATAACAACCTCTTGATAGGCTCATAGAGATGAGAATAATGATTGGTCCCCTGTTGGATGACTTGCTATGCTTATGCTATGCAGATGTGTAGACTATGTACATGACTCTTTATGCAAATGCTAATGATATTGAAACATAAACCAAGTGAATAAGGTTGAGCAAATTTTAGGGTGCAACAGTACCATATTCTATCCTACTGATTTTTGCTTGAGCCTTAAGTATGCAACACCTCTGTTATGACATATGTGATTTGTATGTAGTGCCATTTACATGAATTTGAACCCATAGCTGTTGGTAGTTTTCAAAATGCAACCCAAATGCCAATCTTGCATCTTGCATCGTGTTTTTTGTATGAGGCTTTATTTCAAAATTCCAACTGCACCATCTCAATGCTCATGAAAAAACAGTCAAGTTTGAATAAAATTTCATCAAAAAAGATTAAGATTTGACATAGTTATGAATCAAAATGCCTTTTGAAAATTGCCTTGTTCTTGCTTCCTTTGTTTGCCCAGAAATCCGTGAAGATATGCCATATATATTTTTAGGGGTGGCTAAATCAACGGATTTATAGCCACCCCAGTGGTAGAAACCTTACTCTCTCACGCGCCTTTCACTTGCCAAACCAGGGTTCGATCCTTGGGATCAACCCTTTTTGTTGTTTTTATTTTCCATTTGTGTTGAATTTCATTTTCTTCTTTACTTCCATTCTCACTACCAGTGCTCACGTGTGTGCTCCTTTGGTTGTTGTGTGCGTTTGTAAATACAAGGGCCTGGGTTCAACTCCCAGCTTGGCCCTTTCTCCCTCTTTTTTATTCATTTGTGTTATTTTATTGTAATAAATCATTTCAACTTCAAATATTCGTAACTTATTCATCGTTTGTTATTTTCAACCCGTTCTTTTTGCAAATTGCTCGTTGTGATGTCTAGTTTCATTAAATGGATTGTAATCTCACAGTTGCTTGATTTTACAATGCTTTTTGCCTACTTGTTAGTAGATCCGTTTTTAGGTCGTTACCGCGTGTTTCGATTAATTTTCCTTCATACCATGTTTATTTTATCTTGTGAGATTTATTGGTATTTGACTCTTTTATGTTTGTTAACATGTTGAGATCTCATTTTCTTGTTGGTTGTTACCATTAGTTATTGTTTCTTTCCTATAGCCTTGAATTGAACTGTTGTGATCAATCCTTGCGTACTTGATTGTTATCAATGCCTAATTGTTGTTAAATTTGAACTTATAACATGATCCTTTTTAAGTTGTAACTTATTTGTATGGTTGATGTGTTTCATATTTGATTATATGGCTTTGGGTTTGTTACCTTCATCTTTGTCAAGATATTTGATTATCGGTTGTAACCATTGGTATTATTTGATTCTTTCCTATTGTGATAAGCATGCCTACTTGATTATAATCTTATTCATCTTGCTTAATTGATCATTTGCTTTGTCAAGTTTTCTTCCCCAAGTGATGGAACTTTTTAGTTCTCATCCAAGTTGCCCCTCTCCCTCTCTCCTTCCAAAGGAAAAGTCTCTCCCTTGACCCTTGTGTCATTGGATAGTTCATTACCCACTCCCTTGACTTTGTGAAGTCATCTTCAACCCTAGCTTAGTTAAGTTAGAACATATGAGCCTTTAGACTTTGCTTGAAGTCTTGAAAACCCCATCTTTATTAGGAGTTTTCTTCAACTATAACCCTAGGATAGAGTTTGTAAACTCTATGTAAGAATCATTGCAATGATTACTTGCTCCCCTCTTGAGTGTTATAACATAGATCCAGAGAGTTTTGCTAAACTCTACACAAGCATTGTTATTTTCAACCCGTTCTTTTTGTAAATTGCTCGTTGTGATGTCTAGTTTCATTAAATGGATTGTAATCTCACATTTGCTTGATTTTACAATACTTTTTGCCTACTTGTTAGTAGATCCGTTTTTAGGTCGTTACCGTGCGTTTCGATTAATTTTCCTTCATACCATGTTTATTTTATCTAGTGATATTTATTGGTATTTGACTCCTTTATGTTTGTTAACATGTTGAGATCTCATTTTCTTGTTGGTTGTTACCATGAGTTATTGTTTCTTTCCTAAAGCCTTGAATTGAACTGTTGTGATCAATCCTTGCGTACTTGATTGTTATCAATGCCTAATTTTTGTTACATTTGAACTTATAACATGATCCTTTTTAAGTTGTAACTTATTTGTATGGTTGATGTGTTTCATATTCGATAATATGGCTTTTGGTTTGTTACCTTCATCTTTGTCAAGATATTTAATTATCGGTTGTAACCATTGGTATTATTTGATTCTTTCCTATTGTGATAAGCATGCCTACTTGATTGTAATCTTATTCATCTTGCTTAATTGATCATTTGCTTTGTCAAGTTTTCTTCCCCAAGCGATGGAACTTTTTAGTTCTCATCCAAGTTGCCCCTCTCTCTCTCTCTCTCCTTCCAAAGGAAAAGTCTCTCCCTTGACCCTTGTGTCATTGGATAGTTCATTACCCCCTCCCTTGACTTTGTAAAGTCATCTTCAACCCTAGCTTAGTTAAGTTAGAACATATGAGCCATTAGACTTTGCTTGAAGTCTAGAAAACCCCATCTTTATTAGGAGTGTTCCTCAACTAGAACCCTAGGATAGAGTTTGTAAACTCTATGTAAGAATCATTGCAATGATTACTTACTCCCCTCTTGAGTGTTATAACATAGATCTAGAGAGTTTTGCTAAACTCTACACAAGCATTGTTATTTTCAACCCGTTCTTTTTGTAAATTGCTCGTTGTGATGTCTAGTTTCATTAAATGGATTGTAATCTCACAGTTGCTTGATTTTACAATACTTTTTGCCTACTTGTTAGTAGATCCATTTTTAGGTCGTTACCGTGCGTTTCGATTAATTTTCCTTCATACCATGTTTATTTTATCTAGTGATATTTATTGGTATTTGACTCCTTTATGTTTGTTAACATGTTGAGATCTCATTTTCTTTTTGGTTGTTACCATGAGTTATTGTTTCTTTCCTAAAGCCTTGAATTGAACTGTTGTGATCAATCCTTGCATACTTGATTGTTATCAATGCCTAATTGTTGTTACATTTGAACTTATAACATGATCCTTTTTAAGTTGTAACTTATTTGTATGTTTGATGTGTTTCATATTTGATAATATGGCTTTGGGTTTGTTACCTTCATCTTTGTCAAGATATTTGATTATCGGTTGTAACCATTAGTATTATTTGATTCTTTCCTATTGTGATAAGCATGCCTACTTGATTATAATCTTATTCATCTTGCTTAATTGATCATTTGCTTTGTCAAGTTTTCTTCCCCAAGTGATGGAACTTTTTAGTTCTCATCCAAGTTGCCCCTCTCCCTCTCTCCTTCCAAAGGAAAAGTCTCTCCCTTGACCCTTGTGTCATTGGATAGTTCATTACCCCCTCCTATGACTTTGTGAAGTCATCTTCAACCCTAGCTTAGTTAAGTTAGAACATATGAGCCATTAGACTTTGCTTGAAGTCTTGAAAACCCCATCTTTATTAGGAGTGTTCTTCAACTAGAACCCTAGGATAGAGTTTGTAAACTCTATGTAAGAATCATTGCAATGATTACTTACTCCCCTCTTGAGTGTTATAACATAGATCTAGAGAGTTTTGCTAAACTCTACACAAGCATTGTTATTTTCAACCCGTTCTTTTTGTAAATTGCTCGTTGTGATGTCTAGTTTCATTAAATGGATTGTAATCTCACAGTTGCTTGATTTTACATTACTTTTTGCCTACTTGTTAGTAGATTCATTTTTAGGTCGTTACCGTGCGTTTCGATTAATTTTCCTTCATACCATGTTTATTTTATCTAGTGATATTTATTGGTATTTGACTCCTTTATGTTTGTTAACATGTTGAGATCTCATTTTCTTGTTGGTTGTTACCATGAGTTATTGTTTCTTTCCTAAAGCCTTGAATTGAACTGTTGTGATCAATCCTTGCGTACTTGATTGTTATCAATGCCTAATTGTTGTTACATTTGAACTTATAACATGATCCTTTTTAAGTTGTAACTTATTTGTATGGTTGATGTGTTTCATATTTGATAATATGGCTTTGGGGTTGTTACCTTCATCTTTGTCAAGATATTTGATTATCGGTTGTAACCATTGGTATTATTTGATTCTTGCCTATTGTGATAAGCATGCCTACTTGATTGTAATCTTATTCATCTTGCTTAATTGATCATTTTCTTTGTCAAGTTTTCTTCCCCAAGCGATGGAACATTTTAGTTCTCATCCAAGTTGCCCCTCTCTCTCTCCTTCCAAAGGAAAAGTCTCTCCCTTGACCCTTGTGTCATGGGATAGTTCATTACCCCCTCCCTTGACTTTGTGAAGTCATCTTCAACTCTAGCTTAGTTAAGTTAGAACATATGAGCCATTAGACTTTGCTTGAAGTCTATAAAACCCCACCTTTATTAGGAGTGTTCTTCAACTAGAACCCTAGGATAGAGTTTATAAACTCTATGTAAGAATCATAGCAATGATTACTTACTCCCCTCTTGAGTGTTATAACATAGATCTAGAGAGTTTTGCTAAACTCTACACAAGCATTGTTATTTTCAACCCGTTCTTTTTGCAAATTGCTCGTTGTGATGTCTAGTTTCATTAAATGGATTGTAATCTCACAGTTGCTTGATTTTACAATGCTTTTTGCCTACTTGTTAGTAGATCCGTTTTTAGGTCGTTACCGTGCGTTTCGATTAATTTTCCTTCATACCATGTTTATTTTATCTAGTGAGATTTATTGGTATTTGACTCCTTTATGTTTGTTAACATGTTGAGATCTCATTTTCTTGTTGGTTGTTACCATTAATTATTGTTTCTTTCCTATAGCCTTGAATTGAACTGTTGTGATCAATCCTTGCGTACTTGATTGTTATCAATGCCTAATTGTTGTTACATTTGAACTTATAACATGATCCTTTTTAAGTTGTAACTTATTTGTATGGTTGATTTGTTTCATATTCGATAATATGGCTTTGGGTTTGTTACCTTCATCTTTGTCAAGATATTTAATTATCGGTTGTAACCATTGGTATTATTTGATTCTTTCCTATTGTGATAAGCATGCCTACTTGATTGTAATCTTATTCATCTTGCTTAATTGATCATTTGCTTTGTCAAGTTTTCTTCCCCAAGTGATGGAACTTTTTAGTTCTCATCCAAGTTTCCCCTCCCTCTCTCTCTCCTTCCAAAGGAAAAGTCTCTCCCTTGACCCTTGTGTCATTGGATAGTTCATTACCCCCTCCCTTGACTTTGTGAAGTCATCTTCAACCCTAGCTTAGTTAAGTTAGAACATATGAGCCATTAGACTTTGCTTGAAGTCTAGAAAACCCCACCTTTATTAGGAGTGTTCTTCAACTAGAACCCTAGGATAGAGTTTGTAAACTCTATGTAAGAATCATTGCAATGATTACTTACCTTCCTCTTGAGTGTTATAACATAGATCTAGAGAGTTTTGCTAAACTCTACACAAGCATTGTTATTTTCAACCCGTTCTTTTTGCAAATTGCTTGTTGTGATGTCTAGTTTCATTAAATGGATTGTAATCTCACAGTTGCTTGATTTTACAATACTTTTTGCCTACTTGTTAGTAGATCCGTTTTTAGGTCGTTACCGTGCGTTTCAATTAATTTTCCTTCATACCATGTTTATTTTATCTTGTGATATTTATTGGTATTTGACTCCTTTATGTTTGTTAACATGTTGAGATCTCATTTTCTTGTTGGTTGTGAAGTCTCTCCCTTGACCCTTGACCCTCCCTTGACTTTGTGAAGTCATCTTCAACCCTAGCTTAGTTAAGTTAGAACATATGAGCCATTAGACTTTGCTTGAAGTCTAGAAAACCCCATCTTTATTAGGAGTGTTCCTCAACTAGAACCCTAGGATAGAGTTTGTAAACTCTATGTAAGAATCATTGCAATGATTACTTACTCCCCTCTTGAGTGTTATAACATAGATCTAGAGAGTTTTGCTAAACTCTACACAAGCATTGTTATTTTCAACCCGTTCTTTTTGTAAATTGCTCGTTGTGATGTCTAGTTTCATTAAATGGATTGTAATCTCACAGTTGCTTGATTTTACAATACTTTTTACCTACTTGTTAGTAGATCCGTTTTTAGGTCGTTACCGTGCGTTTCGATTAATTTTCCTTCATACCATGTTTATTTTATCTAGTGATATTTATTGGTATTTGACTCCTTTATGTTTGTTAACATGTTGAGATCTCATTTTCTTTTTGGTTGTTACCATGAGTTATTGTTTCTTTCCTAAAGCCTTGAATTGAACTGTTGTGATCAATCCTTGCATACTTGATTGTTATCAATGCCTAATTGTTGTTACATTTGAACTTATAACATGATCCTTTTTAAGTTGTAACTTATTTGTATGTTTGATGTGTTTCATATTTGATAATATGGCTTTCGGGTTGTTACCTTCATCTTTGTCAAGATATTTGATTATCGGTTGTAACCATTGGTATCATTTGATTCTTGCCTATTGTGATAAGCATGCCTACTTGATTTTAATCTTATTCATCTTGCTTAATTGATCATTTGCTTTGTCAAGTTTTCTTCCCTAAGTGATGGAACTTTTTAGTTCTCATCCAAGTTTCCCCTCTCTCTCTCTCCTTCCAAAGGAAAAGTCTCTCCCTTGACCCTTGTGTCATTGGATAGTTCATTACCCCCTCCCTTGACTTTGTGAAGTCATCTTCAACCCTAGCTTAGTTAAGTTAGAACATATGAGCCATTAGACTTTGCTTGAAGTCTAGAAAACCCCATCTTTATTAGGAGTGTTCTTCAACTAGAACCCTAGGATAGAGTTTGTAAACTCTATGTAAGAATCATTGCAATGATTACTTACTCCCCTCTTGAGTGTTATAACATAGATCTAGAGAGTTTTGCTAAACTCTACACAAGCATTGTTATGTTAGTTCCCTTAGAGTCTTGACCATAGTCAAGTACTTTTTATTCCTCGGTGAGGTGAACTACGATTGCTCTGTTTCTATCCTAGTTAGGATACATAGGCAGAGGACGCGATGTCTTTGCGAGCAAACTTAGAAACTATCTTTAGGTTTTAACCTATGCCCTTACCCAATCCCAATCCTTAGCAAACATTTACCAAAGTTAGCATGCAAACAAACAAAAGGTTCCTGTAGAGTAATACGGATGTTTAGGATGTGAAATACCTACCCTATGCATAACCAACCCCCGATCCCCGAATCTCTTAGCGTTGTTGTTACATCGCGAAAAAGGTTTTTCTTTCTTTAGACCTTTCCTTTGGATAAATTAAAGTCCGGTTGTGAATTTAAGAATTAAAGATTCAAGTTAATCAATAGCTTGGTATCATGATTCTCACCGCAACAACTAGAACACAGGCAAAAAGGATTTATCTGAACGTTCTACTTCTAGGAAAGGTCAAGTGATGTGAATACAAAAAGGTTCCAGCTACTTTGCAGACACGGTCTTCAAAGCATGCAATGTCTTGGATCTTCAAGCCTATAAAAGCAAGTCTCCATCTCTCTTCTTCAGTTGATGAAACATTGAAAGAATTCAAAGAAAAGCTCTCATACAATTTATTCTCATTGCTGAATTTATTTCATAGTTCTTAAACTTAAGTGTAAAATCACAGTTGTGATATAGCTTATTTAGAAGCATTCGAACACTTGTTTTAGTTTTACATTTGATTGTAAAAGTTCCTTGAGAAGATCCAGTTGTGGTCAGTAGTTCTTGATAAGACTAATAACAGTTGCTCTTAGTGCTTGCTATTGTAATCAGTTTGATTAATAGTGGATTAAGTCCTTGTTGAGAAAGGTAAATCACTCTTGAAAGGGTGGACTGGAGTAGTTGAGTTCAATGAACCAGGATAAAAATCTTTGAGTTTTTATTGCCATAATATTTTCTACATACTTATTCAACACCCCCCCCCCTTCTAAGTATTTTCTCACCTTCACCTCTGTGGATGAAGCTCTGCAAGACAATGATTAGATACTTGCTATGAAAGAGGAGCTAAATCAATTCACAAGGAATGATGTTTGGGATTTGGTTCCAAGACAAAAGGATTTAATATCATTGGAACGAAATGGGTTTACAGAAACAAGCTGAATGAGCAAGGAGAAGTCACCAGAAACAAAACAAGACTGGTTGCTCAAGGCTATAGTCAACAAGAAGGTATAGATTACACAGAGAAATATGCTCCTGTGGGAATCTATTCATTTGCTTATTTCTTTTGCTGCACAAAATAACATCACTCTGTATCAGATGGATGTTAAAAGTGCTTTCTTAAATGGCTTAATTGAAGAAGAAGTCTATGTTCATCAACCTCCTGGTTTTGAAAATGAAAAATTTCTAGAACATGTTTTTAAATTAAAGAAAACACTCTATGGCTTAAAACAAGCTCCCAGAGCTTGGTGTGAGAGGCTGAGTAATTTTCTTCTGGAAAACAATTTTATCAGAGAAAAGGTTGATACAACTCTCTTTCATAAATCAATTAAGAAAGACACTTTAATCTGTCAGATTTATGTGTCGCACCTCGAAAAATCACGGAGACATTTCGGAGAAACGCGACCCTCGCGCAAAAGGCGCGGAAATGCGGTTCGACAGAGTCGCCACCGAACTTTATTCTTCCCAAATAAACGGGAGAGGAAAATATCAAGAAAACCTCTTAAAGCGAAAAGGATAGGAACAGGGCTGTCGCAACCAAGTTCCGGGTTCGGGAGTCGGTTACGTGAGGGGAAGGTATTAGCACCCCTCATGTCCGTCGTACTCGACGGGAACCTCTTAAGGTAATTGTGGGGAGTGTTGTTTTAGGTTTACTTGTTTTCTTCTCGTTGACAAAGGTAGAATTGGTAGGTTAGAATATTAAAGACGCTAGGGAGAGATGGGTGGTTATAGGATAGGGTGCTCGCCAAGGATTGGGGCCCTTGTGCCTACGTATGCTCATTCGGACGAGAATGAGAAATCAGAGCGTCGTAGTTCGACTACGGGAAAAGGATGGTGGGTGGACGAAATAATGGAGGAAGATAGGAGTGTGGAATAGGGGAGAAAATGGGAAATGTGCTCGCCAAGATTATCGCAATCTTGTGCCTACGTATCTTACATTCAGACGAGAATGAAGAATCAGAGCAATCGTAGTTCGTGGTAACAACCACGAAATGGATACGGGGAAATGGAAAATGGAAGGGAGGTAGATCGCCAAGATCATCGCGATCTTGTGCCTACGTATCTTACATTCGGACGAGAATGAAGAATCAGAGCAGTCGTAGTTCGTGGTAACGACCACGGAAATATGAGGTTGAATAGGTTGGAAGTTTGAGAAAGAGACGAAAGAGTGACTGACAAGCAACCCAAGAGCGTGCCTCAAGAGCTTGTCACTCAAGAATTCAAGGAATGCGAGATTCCAAGAACTCAGTTCTTTCGGGAATTGACTGAATAAGTTGAAGATAAAGAGTTGGATGTTTTGAAATCGAAATAATGAACCAATAACAACTCAAAGGTGCACCTCGAGAGTTACTTATTCGAATATCTAAAGAATGCTAGATTCTGAGAATATTCCTCTTTCATAAGTTTTAAAATGTACGTGAAAAGGTCGAATCGAAAGATGGCATGCGAGGCCAAAAGGAAGTTGTTTTGAAGTAGCTCGACGACGTATCGAGTATTTGTTTGAAAATGAAACCGACTTGACGACGTGTCAAGGGTTAGGATTGTGAGAAACGATATTAGTCCCTGAGGGTGCCCCTAATATCGAAACCACGAGGAGTTGTGAATGAAACGTGGGTTGCGAATGCGGACGAGCATTCGACTTAGGAGAATGTTTGAAAATGATTAAATTTGAAAGAGTCGAAAGGTTGAGTGAATAACGACTCAAAGGGCATGCCTCGAGAACTATTCACTCGAAAATTCAAGGAATGCTAGACTCCAAGAATCTCCTTCTTTCGGAGCTTTAATCGAAAAAATACATTGAGAATGTGTTTGAGAAAATCAAAAGATTGAATGAATAACAACTCAAGAGCGTGCCTCGAGAATTATTCACTCGAAGATCCAAGAAATGCTAGATTTCAAGAATCCCCTTCTTTTGGAGTTTTTTCGAGAAAATGTTTAAAAGATAATTTGAAGCGAAAGTGACATAGTCTTGACTGAATTATCATCTATCAATAATTTGACCGATAATAATCATTAAAGTCATCATTGACTAAAGAATAAGGAAAAAAAAGTGGATAAAAACGAAAATGAAAGTTTTGAAAAAAATGGTCTCGGGTTTGTTATTATTTGTCAATAATTTGACAAACTATAACTTGGGGCATCGTCATCGACCAAAAAACAGAAAAGTGAAATAAAATGCCCAACAAAAATATAACTTCTAAGAAAGCATAAAAAACTCTAATATATATACATATTAATGAATCTGTTTGAAAAAGTAATATATAAATAAAATAAAAAACAAACAATTACATATTATAAAATATGTTTTTATTAAAACAAAAGAGAGAGGGGTATATGATGGTGAACGGGGACTGGAAATGAACAAGTGAAGATCCTATGGGCCAACAGGTCCATCACCACCAACATGATACGGTGGGTGCAAAGCCTACACAACACAACCATTTTTAAAAAAGAAACAAAATGAAATAATAATAAAAAGAAAAAAAAAGTGAAAATCAGATAAAAATAAAACAAGGTTGTATATTAAGACGAAAAAAGGGGAAAAAGAGGGGAAGCTCCATCGAGGAACTTCCAGCGGTGGTGCATCACGAGGAATGTCATCTACAAAGGAACACTTCCATAATCAAAATCGAATAATCGTCATCAAAAATAAAACCAGATCGAAGAAGCTTTGTCTCGACCTTAAACGAAGATATCCCCTGATTTCGACATCGTCCGTTGGCTTCGATTCACTTTGCATCAGGTTTGTTTTTGTCTTGCTCTCACTCGATTCACTCCAATCTCGCTCATTCTGGCGTTGAAGCATTCGCTCCTTTTTTAAACTCTTTTCATCTCCAATATTTCTATTCTGTTTGTTATTTCTGGATATGGGTTTATGATTTTGAGTCAATTCTCTTTTTCAGATTTCCATGGGTTTTTTGATTGAAGGTTTCGAAGGAGTAGGTTTAAAGGTTGAGGGTTTTGTGATGATGAAAGTATATTCGAAGGTTTTGGGGTTTCGTTATTTAAAGTTTTTTTGTCTGCTGATGTTGGTGATGGAGTGTGGCGATTGGTTTTGGAGTTGAAGGGAAAATGGCTTAAAGGTTGAAAGAAGGTGTTGTTGCGGTTTGGAGAATAGGAAGAAGTTTGGAGGTTTGGTTCGATGAAGGGTGCTGAACAAGTTTTGATGTTGAAGAAAGATGAAGGTGAGAGGTTTTGGAGATTTTATAGGGTAAGGTTAAAAGATGAAGAAGGAGGATGGAAGAGTGATTTTGGCATATATTTTCCAGTTCTCCTCTACCCCCTAACTCTAGTGATGAAGGGGTCTATTTATACATGAACACGAGGGTGAATGTGGAACAAGAAGATGTGACGTGGTATGAAATTGGTGTAAGAATCATTTGTGAATTTTGGTAACCCTCCTTGTCCCAATATTCTGCGTGATTGTTTTTTTTATAGAATATCTTTTCCTCCTGCTCAGTTGTTATTGTCTTCTTGTTACAGGTCATTATGAATGCTTTGTTTTCCTCATGCCAGGTTTTGTTGGCTCCAAAATGTGTTGTACAGGTCTGTTTTGCAAGAATTGTGTTTCGGTTGTAGCAGGTTTATTATGGGACGGCTGGTACAGAGTGGTGGTAATATTGTGGGTGAGAGTTTGTTTTCCTATTCTTCTTCTGGCTATTCGTTCTTTGCTTCTTGCTGTTGGTTTCCTTTTGTTTATGATTTCTCTTCATCCCTTTTAAAATCAAACAAGCTTGTATGTTAAGTTTGGAATTTGTCATTTTTTTTTGTGTAATGTCCTTTTTTACTGTAGGTTTTGTTGGTTGTTGGGCAAAGCTTGGCATTATGTTGCAGATGTTTTGGGTTGTGTTGTTGGAGGTCGTAGGATGGTGGAGCAGGCTAGGTTGTAGTATGGTACATTGGCGCAGGTTTTTTTTGGGATTTCATTTTGTAAAAGGCGCGCGTGAACATCCTACTATGAGGGACCCATTTGTTGCTGGGCAGTACTGGTTTTGCTATTGCAATTTTGCAGTATTCACAGACTGCTATCGTCCTTCCACAACTCTTCCTTCATATGGTTTTTTGTCCGTTGTGAGTGGTGGTTGTAAACTTTTATCTTCCCTATTTGTAACCTGACATTGTGAATTCAAAATTGGTGAGGGCGGGTCCGCATTTATTGTCCTCTGATTTCTGTACATGACAATAATTTCAAATGGTTTTGTTGTGTGTTAACTTGTTGTCCTTTTTTGATTTTGCAGGTACCAATATGCAGGTGTTTTTGCGTGAACAACTTAGTATATGCGTTGGGTATCCCTTGTCACTTACGCAGCAAATTCTTCCAACTATGTCTTGTGATGTAGCTATGTGGTAAGGTTGTTGTGACATTTGATTTTGGTTTTGCTTGTTTTGGTTTTGCTTTATGCATAGACAAGAGCCTCTGCTACCGTGAAATAAAGCTGTTGTATTTTGCAGATTTTGCAGGGGGTGGGTTTATACACCAGTTGGTGCGTGGTTTGAGGCACACTGGGGACAGGATTTGTCTTGATGTAGCAGGTTGTTCTGCAGGTTGCTGGTCTTGTGGGAAGGAAGTAAGCATTGCAGTTTATTGAGCTGCAAAACGTACGAGATACATGCTTGTGTGGGCCACAGATGAAGTTTGCGAAAATCAGGCTCGTGAAGAGTGGCATGTATGTTGTGCCACTTGACTGAACTTGGGAAAGTCCTTCTTGACTTGTCAATAATTCATTAGTTTTTTTTGTAATTTAATAATGAGCTTTTGGCTTTTTTTTTTGGGCTTTGAAAAGATTGTGGTCCATTGTGATTTTTTCACATTTTTTGTGTGTGGACTTTATCTTGTATCCAAAAGATTAATGGGCTTTTCCATTCTTGTAATGATCCAATTTAATATAAATCAAATCCTTGACTTCTTGGACATATATCATTGACTTATCGAGAAATTCTTACGTAGCCTCTTTAATGAACCAATCTTGCGCCCTAATTTGCAAACAATAATTTGACCATTCTTGAAGTAAAATGAGGTTATGTGGACTTTTCATTCATTTTTCTTGCAATGGACCTTGAGTAATGATCTTAAAATTAATTTTGCACACATAAAACTTTTCCACCAATCTTGGATGAACCTTTTCATCATCTCGTGGCAACTAATCAATTTATGAAAACACCGAAATTATGATTCCGCTTTAAACCGATCTTGTACTAGCAAAAACCTGCCTCATTTAAACAGAATTTAAGTCCAAAACCTTATTGCCTTGAATTCAAAGAATAATGCCTTGATACCAAAAATAATGCCCTCAAATATGCATTGTATTGGAAACTCTGTAAAAAATTAGTTTGAACTAGGTGACCTAAGCCATAACAACATATTTTTGGACTTTTTGAATAAAGCAAGTGGGTAAATATACGGAACGGATGCAGTACAAAGGTAGGACAAATTTGGGGTATGACAGATGCCCCTATTTGATTGACTTAAACCAAGTAAGATGAATTGCTGCAACATTCGTTCTTTCAAAGGATAAGACAATTAGATATAAAGAAGACCCTGAATTTGTCCGAAAAGAAAAAGAACGCCTGGGAAAAGGTCAACATCACCAAAAAGATGATCGGAAGAAACGCACACGGCTACCATCGCACAATCTATCATTAATGACCATGATAGACCCCTCCACCAAAAAGATGACGGAGCGAAACACAAATAAACACATCACACAATCTATCATTAATGACCATGATAGACCCCCCACCAAAAGGATGACAGAGCGAAACACAAATAAACACATCGCACAATCTATCATTAATGACCATAATAGACCCCCCACCAAAAGGATGACGGAGCGAAACTCAAACAAACTATCGCACAATCTATCATTAATGACCATGATAGACCCCCCACCAAAAGGATGACGGAGCGAAATACAAATAAACTATCGCACAATCTATCATTAATGACCATGATAGACCCCCCACCAAAAGGATGACGGAGCGAAACACAAATAAACACATCGCACAATCTATCATTAATGACCATGATAGACCCCCCACCAAAAGGATGACGGTGCGAAACTCAAACAAACTATCGCACAATCTATCATTAATGACCATGATAGACCCCCCACCAAAAGGATGACAGAGCGAAATACAAATAAACTATCGCACAATCTATCATTAATGACTATGATAGACCCCCCACCAAAAGGATGACGGAGCGAAACTCAAATAAACTATCGCACAATCTATCATTAATGACCATGATAGACCCCCCACCAAAAGGATGACGGAGCGAAATGCAAATAAACTATCGCACAATCTATCATTAATGACCATGATAGACCCCTCACCAAAAGGATGACGGAGCGAAACACAAATAAACACATCGCACAATCTATCATTAATGACCATGATAGACCCCCCACCAAAAGGATGACGGAGCGAAACTCAAACAAACTATCGCACAATCTATCATTAATGACCATGATAGACCCCCCACCAAAAGGATGACGGAGCGAAATACAAATAAACTATCGCACAATCTATCATTAATGACTATGATAGACCCCCCACCAAAAGGATGACGGAGCGAAACACAAAACAGTCACTACCACCAAAAGGATGATAAGACAAACACAATCGCACAATCTGACACCGACGAAATGCCAGACCCACCACCAAAAGGATGACGGAGCGAAACACACACCAGTCACTACCACCAAAAGGATGATAGGACAAACACAATCGCACAATCTGACATCGGCGAAATGCCAGACCCACCACCAAAAGGATGATGGAGCGAAACACAAACAAAATATCGCGCAATCTGACATCGACGAAATGCCATACCCACCACCAAAAGGATGACGGAGCGAAACACAACAAACTATCGCACAATCTATCATTAATGACCATGATAGACCCCCCACCAAAAGGATGACGGAGCGAAATACAAATAAACACATCGCACAATCTATCATTAATGACTATGATAGACCCCCCACTAAAAGGATGACGGAGCGAAACACAAAACAGTCACTACCACCAAAAGGATGATAGGACAAACACAATCGCACAATCTGACACCGACGAAATGCCAGACCCACCACCAAAAAGATGACGGAGCGAAACCCAACAAACTATCGCACAATCTGACATCGACGAAATGCCAGACCCACCACCAAAAGGATGACGGAGCGAAACCCAACAAACTATCGCATAATCTGACATCGACGAAATGCCAGACCCACCACCAAAAGGATGATGGAGCGAAACTCAAACAAACTATCGCACAATCTATCATTAATGACCATGATAGACCCCCCATCAAAAGGATGACGGAGCGAAATACAAATAAACTATCGCACAATCTATCATTAATGACTATGATAGACCCCCCCACCAAAAGGATGACGGAGCGAAACATAAAACAGTCACTACCACCAAAAGGATGATAGGACAAACACAATCGCACAATCTGACACCGACGAAATGCCAGACCCACCACCAAAAGGATGACGGAGGGAAACCCAACAAACTATCGCACAATCTGACATCGACGAAATGCCAGATCCACCACCAAAAGGATGACGGTGCGAAACACAAACAAAAGATCGCACAATCTGACATCGACGAAATGCCAGACCCAACACCAAAAGGATGATGGAGCGAAACACACACCAGTCACTACCACCAAAAGTATGATAGGACAAACACTAATAGAAGACTACCAACATCGAAAGGATGCAGGCTATGTTGAACCGACGAAGTTCGGCTATCACCAAAAAGATGATAGTAAGGCAATTGACAACAGTCACGCTTGCCGAGTACAACTCAATGGGGGACCCCCCAAGAGGAAGATTGAATTGAAATAAGTCAACAGGGTACACCCACCGTCTTTGTTTGGAGATCATAGCTTTACTGAAATGATTTCATGGTTACGCCCATGAATTCTGAAGAGGATGCGCCTGACTGGGCTGAGTTTGTCTTGATGTCTTATTTTGCTCAACAAAAGGTTGAACAACTTCATGAGGAACGCTCATGGTCTTGCTGAAGATGCCCCTGCTCGGGTTGGGTCTTGCACTGAACTTCGTGGATTTGCCCAACAAAAGTTTGAACAACTTAGTGGGAATGCCCACAGTCTTGAACGGTATGCCCCTGACTAGGCTGAATGTTGATTTGCATATCTGATCAACCACGAGGTTGAAATACGTCGTGGGAGACGCCCCTGGTCTCGAAAAGATGCCCCTGACTAGGCTGAATGTTGATTTGCATATCTGATCAACCACGAGGTTGAAATACGTCATGGGAGACGCCCATGGTCTTTGAAAAATGCCCCTGACTGGGCTGAATCTTGCTTTGAATAACTTCGAAATTTGTGAGGGAAACCCACGATTGCAGAAGATTGCCTCTGACTGGGATGATGATTGCTTTGAAGCTCTTGAAAATCGTGGGACAAACCCACAATCTTGCAAAAATGCCCCTGATTGGGCTGATGATTGCTTTGGAAATCTTCAAGATTGATCCTGGACCTTGACTTGCATATATGCATGCTGGATGATAAATAATATTCCATATGAGTGGACGTGCAAATGCAAATGCTGACGCGCGAAGATGAAAGAGCTAGGGAAATATGATATGATTGGTATGCATATGATGCAAGATGCTTATGATAACGAATGCAATGCGTATGATGCACATGATTGCAGACGGGTAATTTGGAAATGCAGGTGAAGACGCCAGCGTGGTGGACTTTTGGTAATTGCCAATGTGGATTGGACTTCGGGTGGTGGGAGGGATAGACTTCCTCGACACGCAGTTCGTTGTAGACGTCACGATTGAAGCAGAAGATGATGCTCTGGATGCCCCCAAGTCTGGGTACTTGGTGATTTGTCGTGAATTTCCTTCAGAGAAGGTTGCAACTTTGCTTGATGGTCAGGACGACCTGGTCTTGCCCCAGTCTGAACGTGGTAATGGTCTTCCCCTGCTCGAGCTGTTGAATGATTTTCCCCAGCCTGTGGGCTTTGAAATAATCTTGCCTCGTGTACGCCACTGAAAGTCAAGTTCCTCCTCGGTTGCCCCTTGTTGGAGTGTCTTTGAATACCTAGCACTGATTTGCAAATGAAATTGTAGATTCATAAATGGTAATATTAATGCAAAGTTTGATGCCAGATTTGAAAAAGTATTGTTTTATTGAAGTGTCGTGGTGGTGAGACGAATGGATCATTAGCCAAAACGTTGTGCTGTTTGATTGGTGCGAAAAGATGTTGCAAGAATAATGACACCAATGTTAATGATTAACAATCATGTGAGGAGTCAGGTTACGCAACCTTGCGAAAGTATGCTTTCAGAATAAACCTCGCCTCAATTAGGTCTTTCGAGGGCTGTAACGTGGTCTGGTTCACGGTTATGAAACAAAGGTTATTAGGCTCAAAGTATGATTTGTACCCACCCCTTCTTCTTAATGATCTCCAGTCCTACGCTCAGTTAATTCTACACTTGTCTTGACGGTGTAAGCTTGAAGGTTCAAGGTTTGCTCGATGTAGCAGTCACCTTATTTTGATGGACGTCAGTGCCCCTTTGATTTGGGTGGCCACTGAATCCCTTTTTTGTTTTAGTTGAGGATTTCGGGGTCCTCTTTTTCTTTTGTTTTGATCCCTAACTTTTGCATGGATTGACTTTATTTGTCAGATCCATCGGGATTGCCTTGATTTTGTCTAAGTCCCCTCTGAGGTGTTTGACTTAGCGGGCTTTTGATTTTCTTTTGATTTTGTTGTGACTGCCGTGCTGTGAGTCATTAATAAACAACCGTCTTTTGGATTTTACTTGGTTGGTTTGAATGCGAGATTGGATTAACTGAACACTACCCTGCCCCAGGTTGAGTGTAAGGGTTTGAATATCCGAAGGAAACTGCTACTTCTAGGCTCGAAGTGGTTTACTAGGGATTAACTCCTTATATCTCCGGTGTTTAGGGGATTGAAGCAATGCCTGTACATCATTGACGAGATTCGGTTTTGAAAGCATACAATTTGCAATTATGGGTATCTCGTTTTCATCATCCTCCCTCAAATCATGCTAAACAATAGTGAATAGAGTGAAGTGAATAAATGTATCGGTGATAAGTGAAAAATGAGTGAATACGACATAACTAATTCGAAACATGCATAAACGATACACTAATGAAACCAGATACGAATGGGAATTGTTCAAAGCATAGAGTACTTAAACACACAAAGACAAAATATAAGAAATGCGAAAGATTAAATGGCAGCATGACGACCTTCTTCAGAGAATGGACTTGACTTGATTGGATTCGATGTTGGCACTAGTTGGCCGATGGCAACGGATCATTGATGATATTCGAAGACTTTCCATTGAAGTTGATAGCATCCCTGTCAATCATGTCTTGAATTATGTGCTTGAAAGCTCTGCAGTCCTCAATGGTATGACCTGGAACACCCTTATGAAACTCACAATGAGCATTTGCATCGTAGTCAGCAGGAATGACAGTTGGGGGAGCCAAATCTCTTGGAACAATAGCCTTCTTCTCCATCAACTGAGCAAAGATACTAGCATATTTCATTGGCAGGCGATCAAAAACTCTATCTGGCCTCCATGTTCTCTGCTGACGCTGTGGGCGAGCACCTTGTCGTTGTTGAGTAGCTTGCATCTGCTGTTGCTGAGGAGGATACTGATATCCTTGCTGGTTGTAGGCTTATTGCTGAGGAGCCTGTTGCCGTGGCATCTGAGCTTGCGCTGCTTGAATAGCTGGCTGATAAGGCATTGGAGCATATTGCGCAGCAGCAACATATGGATACTGATAGTAGGGAACTTGATAAGGCATAGGAGCAGGAGCTTGTTGAGAAGCTTGCCCTTTCTGCAAAAAGATGGCATTTGTTTCACCCTCCTTCTTCTTGTATCCATTAAAAGGCTTCTTGGCATTGGCTTGGCTGTTAGAACCTCCTGGGATCTTTCCACTCTTCAGCCCTTCTTCAATTCTCTCACCGATGATCACCAAGTCAGAGAATCCAGCGGAGACACTACCGATCAGCTTTTCGTAGTATTGGCCTTGTAAAGTACCCATGAAGATGTCAATCAGTTCACGGTCAACAAGAGGTGGATGCACCCTTGCGGCTAGCTCTCTCCATCGTTGCGCGTACTCCTTGAAGGATTCACTGTCCTTCTGAGTCATACTCTGAAGCTGAGTACGATTCGGAGCAAGATCGGTGTTGTATTTGTACTGCTTGACAAATGCATCAGCTAGCTCGGCCCAAGTGCGCACACTGTTATGTTCCAACTGCATATACCATTCGAGTGATGCCCCAGACAAGCTGTCTTGGAAGCAATGGATCATGAGCTTTTCATCTCTGGCATAGGCAGCCATCTTGCGACAGTACATCTTCAGATGAATATTCGGGCAACTGAGACCTTTGTACTTCGAAAATTCGGGCACCTTGAACTTGGGAGGAATGACAACATCAGGCACCAAGCACAATTCTAGAGCACTGAAAGAATTTGAGTTATGCCCCTCCATGGCTCGGAGTTTCTCGGCTAGATCTCGGCACATCTTCATGGCTTCAGAATCCTGTGCAGCAACGGGATTGGCAATGGGGATAGCAGCATGATAGTTCTGAACGTCGTCATACTGATCCATCAGAGTATCTTCGATATGGGGAGCTGGGATCTGCACAATAGTAGGCTGAGCCTGCGGGATAGCTCCAACGGTAACTCCAGGCGCTGGGATCGATTGAGAAGTGTTTCCTTCGGCTGCGTTGTTGAAGTTCAATGGCATCCCATGAGAATTTGGAATTGGAACCAAAGGGATGGCAGTAGACCCTTGTCCTTGACCATTGTTGTTGAAGACAGCGGCGACTTCACGCTGTTCTTCCTCTCTCCTGGATGCGAGGATGGCTTCGAGGATCTGGTCGATCATTCCTTTCATAGAATCCAACTCTTCCCTGAAGGCAGCTTGCTCCTGCTGAATCTGCTCCATCATTCGTCTTGTATTGGCTCTAGTTGCATACTGGTGTCGAGGAATCAACTTGATTTACTGGAGAGGAAGTGACGAAGACATAAGATTCTGTTGAAGGACTGGAAATGCAAAATGCACAACATATGAAATGCAATGCAAATGATATGCAAGATGCAATGCAAGACACGAGATCCAAGATCGCAGGATCATAGTTCAAACAACTCCTGAAGCTGGTAACTGTAACAGATCCACAACCACAATTTCCGATCAAAAAACTGACAGGTACAACCTATACGGGAAGGTCTAAACATTCCACCCATAAACCCACTCACGGGATGGTTTCTACGTTTGGTTCCCAGGATCACGGACACTAGTCGTATTAGCGTCACGCAACAGGCTGGCTGTATTACGACAATAATGACGATAAGGTCTCTCCTGAGCGGGGTCCTCGTGCTAGGCGCACAAGGAGCGAGTCCTTGGAGACTAACATTACACGACCACCAATATCGGAACTGGTGCTAACAAAAGGTTCCCAGAATCACGGACCCTTCATTAATCAAGTCGTGCAACAGGCTAGCTGCGTTACAACGAGATCTACGAATAGGTCTCCTTTGGAGGAGCTTTCATGCTAGGCCCACAAGGAGCAAGTCCTCGGAGAATAACACTACTCGACTACCAATTCTAAACTATGTGTTCCCTCTGCTTTTACCAAAGCTCGGGCGTAGAGCCTTACTCATGATGTCATCCCAAAAACCAACAGGCCCAGATAACAAGCACAAATAAATCCACAAGAGAACAAATACAAAAACAAGAAGAAAACAGAATAAAAACAAACACTCCTCACAAACCAAAAGATAGGCTCGACTCTCTCTTTGCATGGAGCATGCTTCCCCAGCAGAGTCGCCAGCTGTCGCACCTCGAAAAATCACGGAGACATTTCGGAGAAACGCGACCCTCGCGCGAAAGGCGCGGAAATGCGGTTCGACAGAGTCGCCACCGAACTTTATTCTTCCCGAATAAACGGGAGAGGAAAATATCGAGAAAACCTCTTAAAGCGAAAAGGATAGGAACAGGGCTGTCGCAACCAAGTTCCGGGTTCGGGAGTCGGTTACGTGAGGGGAAGGTATTAGCACCCCTCATGTCCGTCGTACTCGACGGGAACCTCTTAAGGTAATTGTGGGGAGTGTTGTTTTAGGTTTACTTGTTTTCTTCTCGTTGACAAAGGTAGAATTGGTAGGTTAGAATATTAAAGACGCTAGGGAGAGATGGGTGGTTATAGGATAGGGTGCTCGCCAAGGATTGGGGCCCTTGTGCCTACGTATGCTCATTCGGACGAGAATGAGAAATCAGAGCGTCGTAGTTCGACTAAGGGAAAAGGATGGGGGGTGGACGAAATAATGGAGGAAGATAGGAGTGTGGAATAGGGGAGAAAATGGGAAATGTGCTCTCCAAGATTATCGCAATCTTGTGCCTACGTATCTTACATTCAGACGAGAATGAAGAATCAGAGCAATCGTAGTTCGTGGTAACAACCACGAAATGGATACGGGGAAATGGAAAATGGAGGGGAGGTAGATCGCCAAGATCATCGCGATCTTGTGCCTACGTATCTTACATTCGGACGAGAATGAAGAATCAGAGCAGTCGTAGTTCGTGGTAACGACCACGAAAATATGAGGTTGAATAGGTTGGAAGTTTGAGAAAGAGACGAAAGAGTGACTGACAAGCAACCCAAGAGCGTGCCTCAGGAGCTTGTCACTCAAGAATTCAAGGAATGCGAGATTCCAAGAACTCAGTTCTTTCGGGAATTGACTGAATAAGTTGAATATAAAGAGTTGGATGTTTTGAAATCGAAAGAATGAACCAATAACAACTCAAAGGCGCACCTCGAGAGTTACTTATTCGAATATCCAAAGAATGCTAGATTCTGAGAATATCCCTCTTTCGTAAGTTTTAAAATGTACGTGAAAAGGTCGAATCGAAAGATGGCATGCGAGGCCAAAAGGAAGTTGTTTTGAAGTAGCTCAACGACGTATCGAGGATTTGTTTGAAAATGAAACCGACTTGACGACGTGTCAAGGGTTAGGATTGTGAGAAACGATATTAGTCCCTGAGGGTGCCCCTAATATCGAAACCACGAGGAGTTGTGAATGAAACGTGGGTTGCGAATGCGGACGAGCATTCGACTTAGGAGAATGTTTGAAAATGATTAAATTTGAAAGAGTCGAAAGGTTGAGTGAATAACGACTCAAAGGGCATGCCTCGAGAACTATTCACTCGAAAATTCAAGGAATGCTAGACTCCAAGAATCTCCTTCTTTCGGAGCTTTAATCGAAAAAAGACGTTGAGAATGTGTTTGAGAAAATCAAAAGATTGAATGAATAACAACTCAAGAGCGTGCCTCGAGAATTATTCACTCGAAGATCCAAGAAATGCTAGATTTCAAGAATCCCCTTCTTTTGGAGTTTTTTCGAGAAAATGTTTAAAAGATAATTTGAAGCGAAAGTGACATAGTCTTGACTGAATTATCATCTATCAATAATTTGACCGATAATAATCATTAAAGTCATCATTGACTAAAGAATAAGGGAAAAAAAGTGGATAAAAACGAAAATGAAAGTTTTGAAAAAAATGGTCTCGGGTTTGTTATTATTTGTCAATAATTTGACAAACTATAACTTGGGGCATCGTCATCGACCAAAAAAGAGAAAAGTGAAATAAAATGCCCAACAAAAATCTAACTTCTAAGAAAGCATAAAAAACTCTAATATATGTACATATTAATGAATCTGTTTGAAAAAGTAATATATAAATAAAATAAAAAACAAACAATTACATATTATAAAATATGTTTTTATTAAAACAAAAGAGAGAGGGGTATATGATGGTGAACGGGGACTGGAAATGAACAAGTGAGGATCCTATGGGCCAACAGGTCCATCACCTCCAACATGAAACGGTGGGTGCAAAGCCTACACAACACAACCATTTTTAAAAAAGAAACAAAATGAAATAATAATAAAAAGAAAAAAAAAGTGAAAATCAGATAAAAATAAAACAAGGTTGTATATTAAGACGAAAAAAGGGGAAAAAGAGGGGAAGCTCCATCGAGGAACTTCCGGCGGTGGGGCATCACGAGGAATGTCATCAACAAAGGAACACTTCCATCATCAAAATCGAATAATCGTCATCAAAAATAAAACCAGATCGAAGAAGCTTTGTCTCAACCTTAAACGAAGATATCCCCTGATTTCAACATCGTCCGTTGGCTTCGATTCACTTCGCATCAGGTTTGTTTTTGTCTTGCTCTCACTCGATTCACTCCAATCTCGCTCATTCTGGCGTTGAAGCATTCTCTCCTTTTTTAAACTCTTTTCATCTCCAATCTTTCTATTCTGTTTGTTATTTCTGGATATGGGTTTATGATTTTGAGTCAATTCTCTTTTTCAGATTTCCATGGGTTTTTTGATTGAAGGTTTCGAAGGAGTAGGTTTAAAGGTTGAGGGTTTTGTGATGATGAAAGTATATTCGAAGGTTTTGGGGTTTCATTATTTAAAGTTTTTTTGTCTGTTGATGTTGGTGATGGAGTGTGGCGATTGGTTTTGGAGTTGAAGGGAAAATGGCTTAAAGGTTGAAAGAAGGTGTTGTTGCGGTTTGGAGAATAGGAAGAAGTTTGGAGGTTTGGTTCGATGAAGGGTGTTGAACAAGTTTTGATGTTGAAGAAAGATGAAGGTGAAAGGTTTTGGAGATTTTAATGGGTAAGGTTAAAAGATGAAGAAGGAGGATTGAAGAGTGATTTTGGCAGATATTTTCCAGTTCTCCTCTACCCCCTAACTCTAGTGATGAAGGGGTCTATTTATACATGAACACGAGGGTGAATGTGGAACAAGAAGATGTGACATGGTATGAAATTGGTGTGAGAATCATTTGTGAATTTTGGTAACCCTCCTTGTCCCAATATTCTGCGTGATTGTTTTTTTTTATAGAATTTCTTTTCCTCCTGCTCAGTTGTTATTGTCTTCTTGTTACAGGTCATTATGGATGCTTTGTTTTCCTCATGTCAGGTTTTGTTGGCTCCAAAATGTGTTGTACAGGTCTATTTTGCAAGAATTGTGTTTTGGTTGTAGCAGGTTTATTATGGGACGGCTGGTACAGAGTGGTGGTAATATTGTGGGTGAGAGTTTGTTTTCCTATTCTTCTTCTGGCTATTCGTTCTTTGCTTCTTGCTGTTGGTTTCCTTTTGTTTATGATTTCTCTTCATCCCTTTTAAAATCAAACAAGCTTGTATGTTAAGTTTGGAATTTGTCATTTTTTTTGTGTAATGTCCTTTTTTACTGTAGGTTTTGTTGGTTGTTGGGAAAAGCTTGGCATTATGTTGCAGATGTTTTGGGTTGTGTTGTTGGAGGTCGTGGGATGGTGGAGCAGGCTAGGTTGTAGTATGGTACATTGACGCAGGTTTTTTTTGGGATTTCATTTTGTAAAAGGCGCGCGTGAACATCCTACTGTGAGGGACCCATTTGTTGCTGAGTACTGGTTTTGCTATTACAATTTTGCAGTATTCACAGACTGCTATCGTCCTTCCACAACTCTTCCTTCATATGGTTTTTTGTCCGTTGTGAGTGGTGGTTGTAAACTTTTATCTTCCCTATTTGTAACCTGACATTGTGAATTCAAAATTGGTGAGGGCGGGTCCGCATTTATTGTCCTCTGATTTCTGTACATGACAATAATTTCAAATGGTTTTGTTGTGTGTTAACTTGTTGTCCTTTTTTGATTTTGCAGGTACCAATATGCAGGTGTTTTTGTGTGAACAACTTAGTATATGCGTTGGGTATCCCTTGTCATTTACACAGCAAATTCTTCCAACTATGTCTTGTGATGTAGCTATGTGGTAAGGTTGTTGTGACATTTGATTTTGGTTTTGCTTGTTTTGGTTTTGCTTTATGCATAGACAAGAGCCTCTGCTACCGTGAAATAAAGCTGTTGTATTTTGCAGATTTTGCAGGGGGTGGGTTTATACACCAGTTGGTGCGTGGTTTGAGGCACACTGGGGACATGATTTGTCTTGATGTAGCAGGTTGTTCTGCAGGTTGCTGGTCTTGTGGGAAGGAAGTAAGCATTGCAGTTTATTGAGCTGCAAAACGTACGAGATACATGCTTGTGTGGGCCACAGATGAAGTTTGCGAAAATCAGGCTCGTGAAGAGTGGCATGTATGTTGTGCCACTTGACTGAACTTGGGAACTGAACTTGGGAAAGTCCTTCTTGGCTTGTCAATAATTCATTAGTTTTTTTTGTAATTTAATAATGAGCTTTTGGCTTTTTTTTTTGGGCTTTGAAAAGATTGTGGTCCATTGTGATTTTTTCACATTTTTTGTGTGTGGACTTTATCTTGTATCCAAAAGATTAATGGGCTTTTCCATTCTTGTAATGATCCAATTTAATATAAATCAAATCCTTGACTTCTTGTACATATATCATTGACTTATCGAGAAATTCTTACGTAGCCTCTTTAATGAACCAATCTTGCGCCCTAATTTGCAAACAATAATTTGACCATTCTTGAAGTAAAATGAGGTTATGTGGACTTTTCATTCATTTTTCTTGCAATGGACCTTGAGTAATGATCTTAAAATTAATTTTGCACACATCAAAATTTTCCACCAATCTTGGATGAACCTTTTCATCATCTCGTGGCAACTAATCAATTTATGAAAACACCGAAATTATGATTCCGCTTTAAACCGATCTTGTACTAGCAAAAACCTGCCTCATTTAAACAGAATTTAAGTCCAAAACCTTATTGCCTTGAATTCAAAGAATAATGCCTTGATACCAAAAATAATGCCCTCAAATATGCATTGTATTGGAAACTCTGTAAAAAAATTAGTTTAAACTAGGTGACCTAAGCCATAACAACATATTTTTGGACTTTTTGAATAAAGTAAGTGGGTAAATATACAGAACGGATGCAGTACAAAGGTAGGACAAATTTGGGGTATGACATTATGTAGATGACATTATTTTTGGAACAAAAAATATTACGCTTGGAAAGGAGTTTGCTCAATCTATGCAGGCAGAATTTGAAATGAGCATGATGGGAGAACTCATATTCTTTCTGGGAATTCAAGTAAATTAAACTCCAGAAGGCACTTACATACATCAAACAAAGTATGTGAAGGAGCTTCTGAAGAAGTTCAACATGACAGAGTGAAAGTCAGCAAAGACTCCAATGCATCCGACAAGCACTCTGGGAAAAGAAGAGGTAAGTAAAAAGGTAGATCAGAAGCTCTACAGAGGTATGATTGGTTCTCTTCTGTACTTGACTGCTTCTAGGCCTGATATTCTTTTTAGAGTTTGTCTGTGTGATAGATTCCAATCAGATCCTAGAGAATCTCACTTAACAGATGTTAAGAGAATTCTGAGGTATCTGAAAGGTACTACTAATGTGGGTTTGTGTTACAGAAGATCTGATGATTTTAAATTAGTTGGCTTCTGTGATGCTGATTATGCTGGAGACAAAGTTGAATGTAAAAGTACTTCTGGAAGCTGTCAGTTTCTGGGAGGCAATTTGATCTCATGGTACAGCAAAAAGCAACCCACAATAGCACTCTCAACTACAAAAGCAGAATATATTGTTGCTGCTGGTTGTAGTACACAGATGCTCTGGATGAAGAGTCAACTAGAAGACTATAAAATATATGAGAGTAACATTTCTATCTTCTGTGATAACACTTCTGCTATTTGCCTTTCTAAAAACCTATTTTACATTCTAAGGTAAAGAATATACAAATTAAACATCATTTCATCAGAGACTACAATCAGAAGGGAATTTTAAGTTTAAATTTTGTTGATACAGACCATCAATGGGCTGATATCTTTACAAAACCTCTTGCTGAAGATAGATTTAAATTTAATCTGAAGAATATTAGTATGGATTTTTGTCCAGAATAAAAGTATTATTCAGAAGTAAATTTATTCAGATGAAAAATGATTAATTTCTATACTCTGAAGTGTTGCATCTGAAATTTCATTTGTCACATTATTTTTTTTTTGTGAAACTCTGAACTAACAAGCTTTAGAGGATATGAGCGTTGTTTAACGTTTCATTTTCTAAAGAGCTTCAGAGGCAAAACAACATCAAACACGTGTTACATGAAATCTGAAAAGGTGGAGTGTACAAAGTGAGACGTCGTTTGAGGTACTGTTTTGAATTATTGCAAATCTCGTTTTCCCCCCACTTTTGTCAAATCTCATTAAATGCTGAAATCATTTTCTTATTCTTTAATTAATGTGTGATTAACTGCTAAGTTTTGGTTGTGATTTTTTGTGCCCTAATTTTTTCTCTATATATTCCACATTCTCACACGATTTCACACTTTTACTCTCTCTCACACTTTTTATGCATTTTGGCCTTCTCCATTGCTTTCTCTTCTCTGCTAAATCTAAAATAAGATCAATTAATCTCAAAAGTTCGTCAATGACAACTTCATCTTCTTCATCTTCAAAGTTAGCATCAACAATGGTTGGAGCATCATCATCTGAAAAGGGAAATGAAACCTACAAAGCACTAGAACGAACTCTTCTAACACCAGTGGATGATCTAAAAGTTCTTTGTGAGTTCATGGTGAACTTTGAATGCATGGCGAAGAACAGTTTTGATCTTCGTTCAACTGTATCGTCTCAAGGTTGGGTGAAGTACTTTGATAGAATATTTGGTCTAGTTTATCCTCACTTGGTTAAAGAATTATGGATTCACACAAAGGTTTTCCCCAAGTTCATAATTTCATATGTTTTGGGTAAGGAAATCATCATCACTGAGGATTTGATTAGAAAGCTGATTGGGTATGAAGAAATAGATGGTGTTACATATCTTTCTGCAGGAAGGGTAGACATGGATGTAGTCTACAGAGAAGTCTTCACTTCTGGGGTGTATTCACCACAGAAAATCAACCAACTCTCCATATTACATCAACGCAGAACAACTGTACTTTCTGTATTGTTTGGGAAACAATATTAAGGTGGATCTGCCACACTTGCTATTTAATCATTTGTGGAACCACATTAAAATGTCCAGAGAAGAGGTCAGAACAAAACATCAGAAGATCAGAAATTGGATTCCAATGGGAAGATTAATTTCTAAGGTTCTTACAGAAAATGGATTAGTTGCACATCTGACAGAGGCAGGTCAGACAGAAGAATTGGAAACAACTCTAGGAAAGCCTCTGGATGGGAAAAGTTTGCAAAGGATGAGGCTGGTGGAGGAACTTCAATCTGAACCAGTCAAGATTGACTCTGCTGCCGTGCACAGAAGAAGAGTTCCAGTGGAGGACTTTCCACTGTTTACTGCTGAGGAGCTCAGAGAAGCTCTACTCTACTATATTGAATCATGTCTGGCAGATGAAACTCCCATACCAGCAGATTTGATAAAAAGAGCATCTGAACCTACTCCATAAATAATTGAGAAGAAGAGAAGGAAGAAGAGAAAGGTTACAGAAGAAGATTCTGCACGCCCCAAAAGGAAAGCCTCTGAAGATGGTTCTTCTGTGAAGGCTAAGCGTCTTAAGAAATTAGGTAACACTTCTGCTATTCCTGTTTTGGAAACTATAACAGAAATTCCTGCATCTGAACCCTCTCCTCCCTATGACCCAATTCCCACTCCTTCTCCTCCTCACACCTTTTCTGAACATGTTCATGACTCTGTCCCCTCTCCTCAACCACAAACATCTGAACCTCACCACTCTGAACCACAACCAGATGAACCAAACCCCTATAAACTAAACCATTCTGAATCTAACCCATCTGACCCTGATCATGACATCCTTGACATACAACCTCTCATGACAGTACACCCTATATCATCTGGATCATCTGACTCGTCAGATTCTTCTGATTCATCTGACTCTGACCTTTCAAATATTACCTCACCAACACATTACTCCCCAAACCATCCCGATAACATTCCTACTCCCATTCCCACTCCTACTCAAATTCCCTCTCCTAATCCAATTCCCATTCCTACTTCCCTTACCATTCTTACTCCCCTTCCTCCTCTTTCCTCAGAACAACCCTCATCTTTTGAACCTACACCTTCTGTTGACCCTAAGGAATCCTTCTTAGAGGCTCTCCTTAAACCCAAACCTAAATCAGATGTTGGGACACTGTTATATGTTTTTGAAACAAAAATGCAGATGTGGCTGTCTGTTGTTAGGGAAAGATGCCTGAATAGAGTGAATCCTCGTGATTCTGAAGTATTTTGGACTACTTTCAGAAGAAGGTTCAACTCTGTGACTGAGAACCTTCAAGCTGTTTGCTCTGGAGATGCTCAAGAGAATTTTTATGAATCTATAAAATTTTCTATTCTGGGTGTAAGCAGAACTCCTACTCAGTTTCTGGAAAACACACCTGAAAAGGTTGTGAGTTCAGCATCTGAAGAAACTGATGCATTTCAGATTAGTATAATTCCTCAGCCTGAGGAAACTTTCACAGAGGCTGCTATCTCTGAAGAGACTCCTGCATCTGAAGAGCCTTCTGATATGGATTTAGACACAACATCTGCTTCAGTGGTCATTCCATAATCAACAGTTTTGAAGACAGAATCTGAAGATGTTAAAGTTTCTAAAGACGTGAAGGAAAAGCTTGTTGAGCAAGAGGCTGCAACTTCTGAGATTAAAACCTGGATGGTTAAGAAAGAGAAGACAACATAAGAGATCAAGACTTGGATGGCCAAGTAAGATGAATCTACTTCTGAGATAAAGACTTGGATGGCTAAGCAGGAATCACAAACTTCTGAGATAACTGAGCTTCTGAAGATTATAGCCTCTCGTCCTTCTTAGTTGTTTTTCTTGTCTGTGCACATCTATGTTTTTTGCTTGCTTGTTGTTTTCTTCTGAGTATTTTAAATGAATGCATCTGACTGTTTCTCTTCTGCTTATCTGTTAATTGTTTTCTTGCTCTGATATTTTTTGTCTAAAATGATTTTTTTTTCTGAAATCACTTTTTGATATGACAAAAAGGGGGAGAAAATGGAAATTTTGATTATTCATATAAACAGATACAAAATGGTAACTCATACATGATAAAATACAACTAATGTTGAATTAAGTGTTTCAGAGCTAAAAATTTCTCATCTGATAATATCCTTAGAATTAACTCTGAACAAGGTCTGAGAAAATCAACAAAGCTAAACTCTAAGAAAGTCTACAAAGCCAACTCAGACTCTGGAAAGAATACTAATGCTGAAAGGGAAGTATCTATTTTTTCTAAGTATTCATTTCAGGGGAAGATTCATAATCTCAGGGGAAGATATGTTTTTCTCTTGTTTTGAACAAAATTTTGTATAGTTTTTGTCATCATCATCAAGGGGGAGATTGTTAGAACACGGATTGGTTCTTAATATATCTCAATGTTTTGATGATAACATTAATGAAATTTTGTATAAGAAAATATATACTCTAATTTTGTTCAAGTGTTTTTGTTTCAGATATCAAATAAATATTCATCTGAAGACAAAGAATTCCTCTGAACATTATTTAAAGCAAAGCTCTGAACATGATAACGCAAAGCTCTAAACATGATCCAGAAGACTCTGAGCGTAGAGTATAAAGACTCAGAATATTCAGAAGACTCTGAGAACTAAATGCTGCAAGTACAGAGGCTCTAAATGAAGTCAACTCTAATCATTCACGCTAAGCACTTTGCTGCAAGACTCTGGATAGAGTGACTCTGATAAGAAGAACAAGGAACAACATCAGAGGATCTGATGCAAGAATACTTTTCATATATGTTCATTAGAAAAGGAAGTGTTCAAGAAAGAGATGTTGCTAAACCCAAGGTCTACCAACGATACTATTTCTCGTTCGTGCATGACACAGGAATTCAGGCAAAAAGGGAATGTCAAATCAAGACGAAAAGTATTTGTCCTTTATGTCTACATCCTACAGTACTTTCTTCTATACACTATTGAGAAAGTGGTGTATATAAAGAAGTTTTCATCAACACTTCAACGACAACAATTGATAGAAGAAATTCAAAAGAAAAGAATTCAAAGAAGCAATCAAAGAAAACATTCAAACAACTTTATACATAAAACACTAAGTTTTATTTGTTCTTCATTGTGTGTAAAAAATCACAGTTGTAATAATAGCTTTTTAGAAGCAACTTAAACACATTTGTAATTTACTCTTGTAAAAGTTCCTTGAGAGACCAAGTTGTGGTCAGTATTCTTGAGAAGACAAATACAGTTGTCTTAGTAGAAATCACTGTAATCAAGTTTTGATTTAGTTGATTAAGTCCTCGTTTGAGAGAGGCGAAATCACCTTGGCCGGGTGGACTGGAGTAGTTTGAGTTCAAACGAAACATGATAAAAATAACTTGTTATTTTCTATTGTCATAATTATTTTTTAAAACCTCTTATTCAACCCCCCCCCCCTTCTAAGTGTTTTCCTACCTTCAGCCATTGTTTTTCTTTCAAAGATGGAGAAGAGGAAATTTGGTGATGAGGATTTCAAATTATGGAGAGAATTCTTGGAGATGGAGAAATGTCTATGAATTTACCCCTTTGTAGTAGATTCTAGGTTTTTGGAAGAGAGGAATAATAGAATAGCCTTTGATATATGTATCAATTTTCTATGCAGAATGTCATAATGCACATGAATTTGAATCATTAAAGCAATTAAGTGTGAAATGAACAGTTTCAGAAAAAAATTTCAAAGAAATCGCGCGATGCATTGACCGGAAGGTCTATGTGTCGACGCATACTGTGTTGAAAAATACAAGTTCAAAATAAAAGAGATATGCATCGACCGATAGGTCGACCTGAGCATTCCCGGGGCTCATGCAAAGAAAAAAGTCATTTTTGTGAGTCGACCGCAACCTTGCTTAGGTCGACTCATGCATATGAAACTAGCAAATTGTCACATTTTTTACTATATTGGCATACATTAAGACATAGATACAAAGACAAAGCATATTTTAAGCATTCAATGGAGTAAAATACATACGAAATGATATATGCAACAAACATAGCACATAATTTGATACATTTGCAATTTTTGTGAACATGAATATCAAGAGAGAAGTTAGTTAAGAAAGGATATTACCTCAACTCCAAGTATAGCGAGATGCACACACATATGATTTTCAACATCTTCATTTGTTAGTTATCAGATGAACAAAGTACATATAGACATGGACATATATAATGTGCGAGAAATTTAACTAAAAACGATCAGAAATATCAAGAACACCTAGTTCCCATCGGATATGAAAGAAAAGCTCAGTAGCAAGAGGTTTTGTAAAAATATCAGCTAGTTGATTTTTAGTATCAACGTGCTCAAAAACCACATCACCTTTCTCCACATGATCCCTAAGGAAGTGGTGCCGAGTTTTGATATGTTTGGTGCGTGAATGCAACACAGGATTCTTGGTAAGATTGATGGCACTCGTGTTATTGCAGAAGATTGAAATACGCTCAAGTTTGAGGTTAAAGTCGAGCAATTGTTGCTTAAGCCATAAGACTTGAGCACAACAACTGTCGGCTGCGACGTATTCTGCTTCGGCAGTTGACAAAGCAACAGATACCTGCTTTTTGCTATGCCAACTTATCAAAGAGTTAGAAAATAAGTGACACGTGCCACTCGTACTTTTCCTATCTAATTTGCACCCCACAAAGTCAAAATCGGAGAAACCAACCAAGGAACAATCGTTTCCCTTAGAATACCATAGCCCATACTTTGGAGTACCCGAAAGGTATCTAAGTATGCGCTTAACTGCTTTTAGATGGGATTCCTTAGGAGAGGATTGATACCTAGCGCACATACATTCACTAAACATAATGTCGGGTCTAGAGGCAGTAAGATAGAGGAGAGATCCGATCATACCTCGATACTTTTTCACCTCTACATTCTTACCGCTTTCATCTCAACATAGATTCGCACATGTTAGCATTGGTGTATCGATAGCTTTGAAGTTTACCATGTCAAACCGCTTGAGAAGCTCAAGACAATATTTTGTCTGGCTCACAAAGGTACCTTCCTCAAGCTGCTTGATTTGTAATTCGAGAAAATATGTGAGCTCCCCCATCATATTCATCTTGAATTCTCCCTACATTAGATTAGAAAACTCCTTTATGAGATTCATGTTAGTTGATCCAAAGATGATATCATCAACATAAATTTGCACCAAAATTAAGTGTTTTCCTTGACGCTTAATAAAGAGGGTTGTGTTGACCTTGCCTCTTGAATACCCTTGATCAAGTAGAAACTTGCTTAGACATTCATACTAAGCCCTAGGGGCTTTCTTGAGTCCATATAAGGCACGTTTTAACTTGTATACGTGATCAGGATATTCATGGGATTCAAAACCCGGAGGTTGGGCAACATAAACTTCTTCATTTATATAGCCGTTAAGGAATGCACTTTTCACATCCATTTGAAATAGTTAAAAAAAATTTGCACAAGTAAAGGCAAGTAAAAGGCGTATAGCCTCTAGTAGGGCAACCGGCGCATAAGTCTCCTCATAATCGATGTCTTCCTCTTGGTTATACCCTTGCGCGACTAAACGTGCCTTGTTACGAGTTATTACTCTGTTTTAGTCCAATTTATTCCTAAACACCCATCGGGTGTTGATTACTCGATGACCTTGTAGAGAGGGGACAAGGTCTCAAACCTCATTTCTCTTGAACTGGTTAAGTTCCTCTTGCATAGATAAGAACCAATGTTCATCGAGTAAAGCCTCTTTTGGGTTTTTAGGTTCTACCTAAGAAATGAAAGCGAAATGATAACAGAAATTACTTATCTTTGATCGAGTCGTCACCTCCTTTGATATATCACCGAGGATATTGTCGATGGGATGGTCTTTGGAAGACTTCCAAGCTAGAGGAAGATCATCTTTTTTAGACAGATGAACTACCTCAGTTTCTTTATGACGGTCATCTTTTTCCTCCTCAATTTTGGCTAGGTCAGGTTGATCAATTCCCGGCTCAACACTTTTGAGTATGTCTTCCGAAGATACACCTGCACCATGAACAAAACTGTCTTTTCTGACATTTCTCGGATAAGATTCATCAAATGTTACGGTGAACGGACTCTTCGTCAGTAAGTAATCTCTTATTGTTACTCTATAGGCTTTACTTGACTGAGAGTATTCGAGGAAGATACCTTCGTCGGCCTTGGAATTAAATTTACCTAAACTTTCTTTTCCATTATTTAACACGAAACACTTACAACTGAAGACATGTAGGTGAGACACATTTGGCTTGCGCCCTTTTAAAAGTTCATACGCTATTTTGTTTAGAATAGGGCGAGCGAACACTCTATTCAATACATAACATGTCGTACTTATGGCGTCAGCCCAGAAATACTTACGTAATGCAGTTTCGTTTATCATAGTTCTCCCTAACTCTTCCAAAATGCAATTTTTGTGCTCCACAACCCCGTTTTGTTGAGGGGTACGCAGAGCGAAGAATTTATGATCAATTCCATGTCTACCATAATATTCCTCAAACAGATAATTCTCAAACTCACCTCCATGATCACTTCTAATTGATGTGATATTTGTGTTTAATTTGTTTTGAGAAAGCTTAGCAAATTTTTCAAAGGTTGCGAATGTATCACTCTTGCTAGCCAAGAAGATGGTCTAACAAAATCTAGAAAAGTCATCGACTATTACAAAACCATAATAGTTTCCATCTAGACTTTTAATTCTAGATGGCCCAAATAGATCCATATGGAGAAGCTCAAGAGGTCTCGTAGTTGAAACAATATTTTTAGATTTAAAAGAGATCATTGTTTGCTTTCCCATTTGGCAAGCATCACATAAGTGATCCTTGGTGAATTTTATTTTGGGCGGGCCTATGACTAGATCTTTTGAAACTACCTTGTTTAGCAAGTCAAAATTGACATGCTCTAAACGTCTATGCCATAACCATGAGTCCTCACTCATTGTCATGAGACATTTATCGCTAGTCAATGATACTTCATTCAAATCCAACATATAGACATTGTTTACTCTTAGACCATTAAACACATCCTTCATTTTATCATTATGCTCAATTAGGCAACAATCTTTTGAAAATGATACTTTGTATCCTTTGTCGTATAATTGGCTAATACTAATGAGATCATGTTTAAGGCCTTCGACAAGCAATACATCAGAGATAGTAGTAGAAGAGGGATTACCTACACTACTTTTCCAAGTATTTCACCTTGGTTGTTGTCTCCATAGGTTACAAATCCCTTCTTCTTTGCCACAAATTCAATGAAGAGAGATATGTCTCCTGTCATGTGTCTTGAGCAGCCACTATCAAGATTCCATCTTCTCTCGGTAGTCTCAAGACGTTGTACCTATGAACACAATTAACAAGAATAGGTACCCAATTTTTATTGGGTCCTCGATTGTGAGTGAAAACATGGTCGCATTTAGGCAACCATTGATAAACCCCTTTAGGAACCAAAAATCTCCTAAAGCGACATTTAGCAATGGTGTGACCCTTCTTGCAACAATACAAACAAGAAAAGTTAACTTTTGAATCACTTTTGCTATCATTATTTTTTACAACATATGTGTATTTTTGATATGGATTAACCATTCTCTTTCTAAAATGAGCTTTATCAATGGAAAAAGTAATTTTGGGCTCTAGAGCCTTGTTAAGTTTGACATTTAGATTTCTAACTTCATTTTGCCAAATGTAACAAGTATCACACCCAAAGTTAACAACTCTCTTTCTTATTTCCTCACAATCTACTTTCGTACTTTCCACTATGGAAGCTTTTAATGCCTCTAGTTTCTTTTTGAAATCGCGAAACTTTTGCTCTAGGTGAGCAAAGATTTGTTTATTTGAGGCAAGCCTTTTAAAAGCTTCTTTTGCTTCATAATGTAAAGTATTAAAAGCAGTTTGCAATTCAAAATGAGAAAATTTAGAGGAATTTTCATACTTCTCATGTCGTACCTTTTTCTTTTTATTCTTTTGATGGGTGGAAAGACAAAAATTGACGGATTCGTCTTCGTCACTAGAGCTGTCATCCTCGGATGATTCACTATCGCTTTCCCAAGTGATATACGCTCTCCTTGGCTTAGGTTGCTTCTTATGTGACCTACTTGTTTCCTTCTCTTTGTCCTTTTTCTTCAAGGGACAATCCGGTTTGTAGTGTCCAGTCTTTTCGCAATTATAACATGATCCTTTTGTTTTGTTTTCTTTATTGTCATCATTTCTGGAGTATCTTGATTGTTTCCGAAAGTTGAAAAGATTTTTCTCAGAATGTTGGATACCGTTCTTTTTGACATAGCGATTGTATCGCTTTACAAACATCCCCATATCCTCACTCTTGTCATCATCTTCAACATCACTTGTGGTGTAATCACTATGCTCTTTTGTTTGGGACTTTAAGCAAGAAGTCTTGAGAGCGATAGACTTATTTTCAATATTTTTCATTTTCTCCTTCTTTTCCTTCTTTTCATATTGCTCTAGACTAAGAAGCACTTGTTCATGCTCTTGCAGCTTTCCAAACAATGTTGTGAGATCCAAAATCATGAGATCGTAAGCTTCTTTAATGGAGGTTACCTTTGGTTGCCATTCCCTGTTAAGACATCTCAAAATTTTGTTAGTAGCAACATCATTAGAAACTGGCCTACCTAGTAAGTATAGTCTATTGATAAGATTAGTGAATCTCTTTTGCATGTCCACAATGGTTTCCCATTGCTCCATGTGAAAGAGATCAAACTCTTGCGTTAATGTATTGATTCTTGCTAGCTTAACATCATTGGTTCCCTCATGGGCAACTTGCAATAAGTCCCACATAGCTTTTGCCATTAAACAATGAGAAACCCTATAATATTCGTCAACTCCTAAAGAGGAGATCAAAATATTTTTGGCTTTCCAATCGTGATTATATTTCTTCTCAGCATCATCATTCCATTGTGCTTCAGGCTTAGGCACAATCATGTTATTTTCATCGGTCATGGTTATTTCCATGGGACCGTTTAGAATAACATTCCACACCTTTCTGTCAATGGAATTTATATGCACACGTATACAGTCTTTCCAGTAACTATAGTTTTCTCCATTAAAAATAGGTGCTCTATTATAAGCCCCTTTAGATTCATTAGCCATTTTCTACTAAGTTATACTTGAAGCACGAAGTGAACCGGTGCTCCTGATACCACTTGTTAGACGATGGCGCGGATCTAGAAGGGGGGTTGAATAGATCGCTTTCTTAAAAGAGTCGGCGCTACCAATAAAATTGGTTTTTAAAAAACTTTTTAATTTACGGAAGCGGCCAAGGAGCTATACCGTCTAAAACGAATGATTACTAGAAAATCGGATATGCGTTAAGCCTATGGAATCCGATAACGGAATATGAGAATCACTACGTTAATCACACTATCAATTTGATTCAGCTCACTATATGGTGTGACTAGTTCCAATGCCTTAAAAATATTAACAAAATAAAAGGACAACACACAAGGCGTTTGGTTCAGACAATTTATCAAACACTTGGCGTGCAGAGCACTACAAGTGAGTTCCATTTTGAGTGAGTTGCTCAAGTTTCCTTGTACAATCAATGATTTTACTAGATTCAAAATCAGTTTAGCACTACTCAAACCAGACCTAGATTGATATAATTGTTTGCACTAAAACCAAAAATATTAACCAATATAAAATGTAAGGCAAAATACACAACGATTTGTTGAGGCAGTTCCCCCGTCGTCCTCGCTCGGGGTACGTCTGTCCTCAATTCCAATAATAAAATTGAGACCTGTTAATATATAGATTAAACCTGTTGTTGAAAGTTTATACAAGAAGTGAATAGCAATCAAACACACGAACACTCTTGTTATTGTAGATACTATCTCTTATTTCCCCTTGATTCGAGTCGAATCAAGTACTTCGATAGCTTATGAATAAACCTTCGATTGTGGCACTATCTTTGAACAACCTTCTGCTTTCAAAATCTGCCCGGCTATTTTAATCACCCGCGTGTCGAACCCGAGACTCTCCTTCACAATCCTCCGTTTACCGTTACTAAATCGACAGAACCCACCGCTCCTCGATTACCTTCACTCGGCTGAATATGTGTTGAGATGAATCGTCCAAAAAACCCCAAATTCAGAGAATCTTTGAGGATAAAACCCTAGAGGTTTTATTCAAGAAAAACCTGTCGATTCCTCAACCCGAACCGAATTACCAAATCTTCGGCTTCAAACGTTATCACCTCTAACAATGCATAATACATAACAAAGATTATTATGTGTGATTGTTGTGGTATGCTATGAAGAGAACAAAGATGATGATAACCGAATCGACACCTATTTCACTTTTCTTGTTTTTCTCAATTATTGTGAAGTGAAACAAGCAACTAAACTTATATACCAAACATAACTGTCATAACCACTAAAACCACTTTACAAAAATAGTAGACATAACAAAAAAATGACATAAAACAGCAAGCGGTCGACCTATGCAGAGTGCAGAGTCGACCTGAGCTGACCCGGATGAAAAACTTGTGCAATTCACACAACCATGCATCGACCGGAACAAGGTATGCATCGACGCATAGCTTGAAGTTTTAGAAAAATTAAAATGCCAACAGTATGAGTCGACAGGTGGGTCGACGCGAGCTCTCCCGAAGAAAATTCACAAAATAGACTCATAGTGTGAGTCGACCGAAACAGAACTTTGGTCGGCTCATAGACCTGAAATTGCTAAAAATGTCTAATTTCATACTCTTGACTTTTTTTTATGACATCTATGATATGGAAAATGTAACACCTCACTTTCCCAATTTCTTAAATAAAATACAATTATTTCAAAATAACATCAGAGTTTCCCTTCAACAGTGGGATACCACATTCAAACAGTTCAACATAAATCTTCATTATATGATTTTCAAAACAAGCAGCGGAAAATTATCATTATCCATCGTTCACGGCCATCCGCCAAAATACACAAAAGTATTCATTAACAAGTTCACCAAACATGATACGTCACAGGAATAAATAGATTTATCATAAAATAAATAAACTCCCAAATCCCGTGCTACGTATCAGAGCATCCTAAGACTCGATTCGCACACCACTATCCAAGCTAGCTATGTACCTGGATTATCTGTACTTCCGAAGAAGCACAAACCATAACAACAACAAAGGGGTGAGAAAACATGATCAAAATTATCGGTAATAAGATACATGAATAAAAGGCAGTAAATATACAAATCATCACCCCACCAACATCAACCACGACCTACTGTCCAACAACACTACAACATACAATAATGCAAGAATGCACTCAACACCATGCATGCGGTACCGACTCATTGGTTCATTCAATCGAACCCCGGATAGATCACTTACGCTCCTCCTGAGACATGATCTATCCCCACCATTCTCCACAAAGGAGTACGGGTAAATCACTTACGCTACTCCTGAGACATGATTCAACCCCACCATTCTCCATAAAGGAGTACGGGTGAATCACTTACGCTCCTCCTGAGACATGACTCAACCCCACCAAAACACCATGATATGCACGACACCAAATGCATAACACACAAACTCAAGCACACTAAGTGCACACGATCCTCCTGATCACATCACCATACATCATATATATATATATATATATATATATATATATATATATATATATATATATATATATATATATATATATATATATATATATATATATATATATATATATATATATATATATATATATATATATATATATATATATATATATATATATATATATATATATATATATATATATATATATATATATATATATATATATATATATATATATATATATATATATACACACACCAATCTACCTATTTCAATTAACTTCAACCACTACATAATTTCACCTTTTAATGCCAAGTATACACTCTTCATCACTAATCACCATATCTATACTAGTCACAACTCAAGGGATACTACAAAACGAGGTTACAAGGTAAAATAGCACAATGTCACTTTCTGTCACGCTCGCTGGCTCGTTCACTTAGCGAAGCCCTAGCGAACACTCGTTAGCTGCTCGCTTAGCGAACTCCCTAGCAAAGGCAGACAGTAGCTACTGAAAGGGTTCGCTACCCAACTCGCCTAGCGAATCTGCTAGCGAATGCTCACTACTAGCTCGCCTAGTGAAGGTGCTAGCAAGCGTCTGCGATCTCTCAAAACCCTCACTGTCCAACAATGTCATCTTGCTCAATTCCAAGCCTATCACTCTACTTCCATATCCCATCCTATCATTACTATAACCAGTACATACCACTCTAGTCATTATTCTATCAATTTATCTCCAGAACCCACACCTATGTCCATCAACAAAATTACAGAAGTTACTCAGAACCTCACCAAAATCACACCATATATGCACCCATTCATCAATGGCAGCAACAGTTCCCGCTGTTCCAACTTCGACTTTCCACAAGTCTAATCAGCATACACAACCTCAACTCTCTCTCTCTCTCTCTCTCTCTCTCTCTCTCTCTCTCTCTACCTATGGCCACCAAAACAATCTCCCAAATTCGGTTATAGCTACCGCGAAAATAAGGTGCCGGCAAAATAGAAGAGTCGCCACCTTTCGTTATTTATCCCTCAGAACGGGAAAGGAAACGATCGGAAAAACCTGACAAAAAGGTATAAGACAAGGTCATCGCAACCATTGTCTAGGTTCGGGAGTCGGTTACGCAAGGGGAAGGTATTAGCACCCCTCACGTCCGTCGTACTCGACGGGATCCACGCTTGTTGTGTTTACCGGACAGGTTGGTTTTATCTATCTACCTATCAAGGCTGGCTTAAAAAGAAAAGAAAAATGACTCGGCAAAGCGTCGCGCTTTATGCCTACGTATTCTCATCAGAGAATGAGAAATCAGAGTCAACGTAGTTCGCCTAACTACGGGTAACAGATGGGGGAAGGTGGCTCGCCAATACATCGGTATTGTGCCTACGTACTCTCAACGGGCTTGAGAGATCAGAGCTTACATAGTTTGGGATAATACGGATTACGGGGGTTCAGATTCATCTGTTTTATCGAGTAGGGTTAACAAGCAATTCCAGCAGTTTGGTATATGCAGCTCGACCCTTGGAGACTTAGGCGTTACCGTTTGCAGTAGAACTGAAAGTTAACGACACTCTTTTCTTCAGAAAAGCTTCCTTTGAATTACGGGCCCACAGGGCAAAAAGGTTTGAAGTTTGTTTTCTGTCTTTTACGGAAGAAATGTTTTTTATAGATGTTTGCAACCAATATCGCACTAGAGACTATGACCTGAGAGTGAATGCGTCGTATGTCACCCAAAGGGTACCATACTAAACATCCAGACTGTTGAAAAGAAACTCTCCAACAATCCTTTCTCAGATAGCTTAAGGCTCGTAACGTACGACGTCAGTTAACCTTTATTATTGTATTTTGATTTGTTTTGAGAAGAGAAGGGAAGGGGCTCAACTAAAGGGAGACCATCAAGTCCTAATGTTGTCATGCCAAGGATTCATCCTATAGTGGAAGTTTGAAACAGGGAACTCCTAGAAGTTATCATGCATAAGTTTCAACCTAAAGTTCTAATCATCACTTCCTTATCAAAGGAAGTGAGATTCCTAGGGGATCATGTCAATGATAAACAGAAACAGATAAAGCATTAGCTTAAACAGTAAACAGATATACAGTAAACGACTATAAAATGCATGCAATGCAAGTGAGAGAGGAAATGTGTGTGGGGCAGCAGCCTCCACAAGCTCATCTCAACCTCAAGCCAGATATGAATAACTGCAATCATACAGAGGAAATAAAATAAAGTGCTATCAAGCAAGATATCAGTGACTGCAATCATACAGAGGAAATGAAATAAAGTGCTATCAAGCAAACACAAACCACATGGGCAAGGGAGCTGGGCTCTACCGAATACCCGCAAGCAAAGCCACACAGTAAAAATACAAGCAGAGGAAGCAACTCAACCTCTAGTGCAATTATGCCCCTAGCTTACATCAGTCTAGATATGAACTTATTCTAATGCATCAAGCAAATCAAACAAGCCACATCAATACAGAAAAGAAAACAGACAAGAGAGGGAAACAGACCCACCACTCCCACAGCTTCACAGCAAGGCAATCTTCTGCCAGCAGCTCAGTCTTCAGACTTCCATCACCCTTCAAGGCTATCCTCCTCAATAACAAGTATCAACTTGCTCCTCCAAGGTTCTAACACACCAAACATAAGTATCAACTTGTTCTCTCTTCTCCAAGCTTCAGCTCTTCAGTCAATTCCACCTTCAGGCTTCACTCCTAACTACAAGTATCAACTTGACTCCTTCAGGCTCTCAATGCATCAATGTAAGTGTCAAATTACCCTTTATTCCTCAAGCCTCAGCTCTTCACTCAATCTCAATTGGATCCTCTTCATAAGTGTCAACTTGCTCTTCTTGCTTCAGCTCTCTTTGCTTTACCAATGTCAACTTAGTCTTCTTCATCTACAAGCTTCAGCTTCTCAGAGTAATCTTCAATCACATGGAAGTATCAACCCCATCCTCCAATATTCTTCAAGCAAGGAACTCCATACTCTAACAAGGGAGAAAGATTCATCCATCAAGAGCAGAGTTTGGATGATTGGTAGCAGAGTGAAGACCAAAGGTCACCACTAAGCATCCTAT
Source organism: Lathyrus sativus (assembly GCA_963859935.3). Classification (NCBI taxonomy): domain Eukaryota; kingdom Viridiplantae; phylum Streptophyta; class Magnoliopsida; order Fabales; family Fabaceae; genus Lathyrus; species Lathyrus sativus. The sequence goes on along the minus strand of OZ012738.1, from coordinate 398,048,298 downwards.
CATCAGAGAAAGGGACCCTCAAAGGTTCTACCAATTTGCAAAGAGCCATACATCCTACCAGAGAAAGGGACCCTCAAAGGAAGAATGGAATTGATCAACATATTCCATGTTTATGAAGGAAGAGAACTATCTAGAAGCTCTGCCTACAAAACCCTAATCTTAACCTAATCAAAACTACCCCAAAAGAAGGGAAGATCTTCAAATCCAAGCCTCTTCAAGCAATCCAATGCATCTCCATCTTGCCTTCAACATCATCCAAGAGAAAGAGAAACAAAACCCTAATCTAAGGGAACTAAAGATGTTAACCTAGTTGAGTTAGTGCCTTAGAATCATCTAAAACTAGCACCTAAACTAAAATCAATCAAAAATAGCAAACTATCTTATAAATTTCTACAAAAATTCCTAAGGGATCCTAATTCAATTAAGAATGCCTCATACAAAAACCAGAGACTAAATCACCTATTAAGTCCTAAAATTAAATCCTAAATCCAAAGGTATCAACCATAAACCCTAAAAATGGAGCTTCTAAAGGTTTCAACCTAAACTACCACCTAAGTTCATCCCAAAAATGTGATAAAATTCTATGGGTAGCATGCATATCTATGCTAACTACTCACAAAAAATCAGGATCAAAATCATCATCACATGATCACACAAAATCAAGTATCAAACATGACTATTTTAATATCAATTAAAATGTGAAAATTCCCATAAAATCATAAAATGCATGAAATAATAATATTTTTTATCTAGAAAATACTAGATTCAATCATGAATCTAATGCAAAAAGAATGGGATCAATTGATTTATTTTTCAATTTTTTATGATTTAATCATGAACCATGTATAAAATGAAGAAATATAAGGAAAATCCAAAGAAAATAATAAATACACGGTGCAGATAGTAGTAGACATCAGTTCATATCATGGATTGGGCCATCAGGGGGGTGCAGGTATCAACCAATTCACTAAGCCCAGCATCAGCAACTAAATGAAACGATGTGTTTCATTAAAACTCAGATCCTTCACAAATTGAAACACACGCGTGACCGTTGGATCACTTCTCCAGTCAAAGGTCCACCTAAATCCAAGGGCTCTAAAGTCATCTTCAACCTTTTGAATCTCTGAACCTCGCGCGCAGCTCCGGCCACCACCGGTGGTGCTCCGGTCATCGTCCCCAACCCTAACTCTATAGGATTCTCAATTGCAAGTGGTCTATACATGAAACTTGTCCCAAATTTCCTCACGAATTCATTCATGCCCTTTATTCTCTCTGAAACCTCAAGATTCGCCATAACCAATTCTCAACCGAAAATGGTAACATCCTTAATTGGTCACTAATTCTCAACTTAACTATCTAAAAACCTTCCTACACCGTTCTACAATGCATCTAACATCCTAATTCGTATTGATTCTACCTAAAACAAGCTAGAGATCAAAGGTTACCAACCTGAAAATTTCGCGTGCACAGAAGTAGCAAGACCTCAAATCAAGCCTTCAAATGCTCCAGACTCCTTCAGTGAATCACTTCCAAGCTTCTGTATGCAATAGAACTAATTGAAATGGCTTCAATTCTTGGAACCAACTCTGAGTTGCAGGTGGAAAAATCTGAGTTCAAGAATACCAATCAGCCACGAATTCCCTTTGATTATGATCTGGAATCATTCCCTAGCATCCATGGAAGAGATTGCAATCAAGAAAATGGATGGAAAGTGAGTGAAATGATGTAACCGAATTCAGTTGCAAGCAATGAAATCTCAATCTCAATCTCTGCTCTCTCCTTCAATCATCACCAACCTTTCATCTGAACCTCTTCTACTCAATATATATAATATGTTTGGATGATCTAGAACCCTCTAGATCCTTCTAATGAGAAATCCAATCTCTCATGACATGAGAAGTTCACTTATATGCCATGGTGTGCACAACTCTGCAAACAGCTTGAAATCAATCCCATTCCCTTCCAATTTCTCCCCTCATGACATTTTGGAAGTGTTTGGCTTGCAAGGGATCTTGATCATGCCTTGAATTTGAGTTTTGCAAATGTTACTTAAGATGTATGTAACTACTTTTCAAAGAAAGTCCACAAATTACACCTAAAATCAAAAAAGTGGCTAAACCAATGTTCTTAAAATGCTTTTTAGAGTCAAAATGACCTATTACATTTCTTGGTTTGGATGTGTAGATCAAAAGTATCAATTTCCAACTTTGGTTCATTTAACTTATACCTTTATTTTAGGTCATTTTTGCAACTTTGAGCTACAAGCATTTCCAACATCTCATGACCTCTTTAATAGCCTTAAAACATCATTTTGAACAAGTTTTATGTTGAACATTTTCCCATTTGAAGCTTGGAAATAGGAGTTATGGCCTTATGGTTGAAATGACCTATAATCTTCAAATGACCAAAATGCCCTTGACTTGTCAAAGCCATAACTTGAGTTCTACAAATCCTATCAAGGACTTCTAGTACTCTCTAGAAAGCTAAGAGAATAAGGAACAACATTCATGTTGACCAAAAGTTCATAGGAATCATCCTTCTAGGGCAAAGGTTTCATGCAAGTTGGACAACTTTCAAGCCCCCAAATTCACATACCTCAGATGACCTGTAACTTGTCAAAGTCATAACTTGAGTTCTAAAAATCCTATCAAGGACTTATAGCACTCAAATCAAACTAAGGGATTTTACACTGTCAAGTCTTAGAACCCTAGCTTGAAATTTCTCAAACTCTTCAATCATGATGAGTTAACCTTGGAATCATTCTTATAACATCTCAATTTATCACACCATGATCCCATGGCTCTTGAATTAGGTCTCAACCTTCTCCAAATTATTAGTTGACTTAGGGTTGACCCAGTCAAACCCTAGCTGCACCACTCATGGCTGAGCCTTCTTAATCTTGCACAATGACCTGTATAGGCCTCAAAGTGATCTTCAAACCTTATCATGAGATCTCTCAAGACCTCAAGTACATCTCCCTGGCTTCAGAATCATCTAATGGCTTTCCACAACTCTCAAGTTAGGAGACCTACACGCTTGGCTTCAACCACTCTCTCTGAGGATCTTTCAACTTCTCTGACAAGGATATAACCCCTTGAACACCTGAATAAGCTTCTTAGCTAGCCTCAAAGTCTTGCATAGCCCTTGATTGGCACTCATACCTCTTTATCTCCTGCATACATGTCAATGAAATGCAAATGATAATGCTAATGTGAATGCAATGAAACATAAGATAGGTAAAGAAATGTTGGGCAAATTTTGGGGTGCAACAGCTGCCCCTATTCAAACGGCTTGAACCTGACTGGGTGAAAAGCGAACGACTCTCAACCAATCAAGGTAAAAGGCGGTTGAATACCAACAAACCTGGAAATTTTCCAACTGCACAAGTACACGGTACTCTGATGGGAACAAATATTCGAAAACTGAAATATTAGCTGCACGACAACTAGCTGGGGAATTGGTCACATGGTAACCGGCGATACACGGTCGATCATGCCGTCAGGAATCAGGATTCCTCGGGACTCATCAGGTCAACAATCACGTTGGTCATGCCATTGGGCATCCAAAGATGTCTTTGGGCGTCAGCCGGGCTTCGTCAGTAAATCGGGAATAGCATTCTCGGTCAATCATGAACCAATTGGGGATATCCAAACTCTTGCCATCAGGCACTCCGCATCAGCTGAGAGAACGGATTCATCAATACGGTTGGACTTCAATCATCAAGTCTTCAAGGGAAGTTTCACCTTCGCTGTTCAGAAACCTGCTGGGGATGACACATCTCCGCTTGAGATTCTGGAGAACTATCAAGTAACTCTGCTTCGGGGATCTATAAATCATTCTGGGTAAATCATCTCTCTGCTGAGGGCTTCAAGAATCATCTTGGACAAATAGCTCCGCCGGGGACTTCAAGAATCATCTTGAACCCCATAACTCTGCTGGAGATTTCAGGAATCGTCCGGAGCAATCACTCTGCCGGGGACTTCAAAAATCATCTTGAGCAACCCTCTCTGGTGACTTCATAGGGGATTTTAAGAATCATCTTAAACGAGCGCCTTCGCTGGAGAGTTCAAGAATCATCTTGGGCAAACGACTTTCGCTGGGGGATTCAAGAATCGTCTTGAGCAAGTGGCTCTACGGAGGAACACCTGCAAAACAAGAACAGTAACAACCTAGCTCATGTTTAGTATGCATATGCTTTGACAAGGGCGCAATGCTCCACACGGTGGAAATGCTACGCGTTCTTTGGGTAAATGCTATGCAATCATGCAAAATGCTGCGACCCCATCAGCAAAATAAATGCTGAAGGGAGAATCTTCTTGTCAAGGAGAAAGGACCACTCTGGTGGAGGAAGGACTCATCCTGCCAAGGAAAAGAAGTCACGCCAATCTCAATTGGACTTCGCCTGGGGCAACGAACTTCAGTCAACTGCTGCAGGGGAACGAAGCTCTACGAGAACCTGGACCTGCTGAGGAAAACGATGCCAATCGCAGAAATAAACTGCACAGCATTCGCAGCCAAAACTTTCCTGGGGGTAACGACTCCGGTGGAGAGATACAACATTAGTTATTCGACACTCTACTGGGGAAAACCAATCATGGCCCAAACAGCTTCCAAGGACTCGGCTCTCTTGGGGATCTGCAAACTCGGCTGGGGGAGAAGGAATCATCCTGCTTACCGGGGGGAGTACAACTCTGTGGGGAATCTCAATTCCGATGGAGACTTCAGTCTGAACTATCGAGTGCTGCACACTTCAGACTCAGCTGGGGATATGACGTCCCTTCAGGATACATCTGATTGGGGAGAAAATCTTCTTTGCCTGGGGGGACATATCAATGCCTTACGATCTCACTTTCGGACTCTGTGGGGAGAGGCTGCTGAACTTTGCTGGAGAAGAAGGAATCATCCTGCTTGGGGATGCGTACGGCGTACTACCTGGTATATGCTACACCTGCAACAACACAAACAAACAGACAAAATACCCTTCTCAAAGGGACCTATCAAGGTTATCATCTTGTGACAATGTTCAAGTAATTCATTGTTTCAACAATTAGTGGCCTAGGCCAGTAAGTTTATGTATGCGCATTTTATCAAAAACATTGGCGTTCTTTTTCGCAAACAAAACAGATAAATGCTAAACAGACAAACAGAATTGCTGAATAATATACATTTTATTGATAACGAACCCCTGAATGGGTAAAAATGTTTTACAACAGATGCAAGCTCCTGGAATGAGGAAGCTTCGCAAATATAAAAACGTAAATATACATCAGTATATACACATGTCGGCAACGAGGCGTAGACGAACACCATGAGTTGATCCCTCTATGACCCACTCGACTTCGATACTTCTCCGACGCTTCAGCTTCAGAAGAGATTGATTCAGATAAATGGCCTTCAGGTCTTCCAAACCACTAAACAATGAAAGTCCACACGCGGAACGCAGTCATTTGCTTTTTCAAATCCCTAACTTTTGCCTGAACCGCCCTCTCGGGTTTTCGATTCACCGGGATGCCCTTTTTTGCCAAAGTCGCCCTTCCAGGTTTTCGACTTTGCGGGTGTACATTATTTTCTTTTATATCCCTAATTTTTGCCCAAACCTTTTTCCTTTTTTATGGTTCGCCGGGATGCCCCATTTTTGCCTGGATAATCTTTTTCTTTCCAACGGGTCATTTTTTAAGTAAAGTATTTTTTAACTGCGTCTGCGTTCACCGGGGATGCAAAATCTTCACCATCCATCGTGGACAACAACAAGGCTCCTCCCGAGAAGACCTTGCTGACGACGTACGGACCTTCGTAATTGGGAGTCCACTTGCCTCGGTGATCGGAGTGTGGAGGAAGAATCTTCTTCAGGACGAGATCACCCGTCTGAAAGCTTCTAGGACGCACCTTCTTATCATAAGATTTCTTCATTCGGCTTTGGTACAGACGACCATATGCAATCGATGCTAATCTCTTCTCGTCCATCAAGCTGAGTTGGTTTAGTCGGTTCTTAATCCATTCTGCCTCGTCGAGTTTCACGTCAACCAAAACTCGCAAAGAAGGGATCTCCATGTCTAACGGTAGGACAACTTCCATACGGTACACCAAGGAGAAAGGAGTTACCCCGGTTGACGTACGTACCGTCGTACGATAACCGTGCAGTGCAAATGGCAGCATCCCGTGCCAATCTTTGTAGGTCACAACCATCTTCTGAACAATCTTCTTAATGTTCTTATTGGCCGTTTCAACGGCGCCATTCATCTTCGACCGGTAAGGAGATGAGTTGTGGTGTTCAATCTTGAAGCTCTGGCATGCCCGCCGACGTGCGTACCAAATGTGCCTTCATGGACCTCTTCCATGAGCATACTCGCTTCTTTCTCATCTACACATATGAGTAGCACGAGATCGTGGTTTCTTTTATACAAAACTCCATCAGGATTGAGATAGAAATTTCCAGACAGGCTCCTCAGAGTCTTCTTATCCTGGGTCGACGCTCCCGCAGGATACTTCTTAGTCATAAGGAAAGTATGGATATCATGGAACCATGGCTTGCCATCGGAGGCTTCCTCGATCGCAAAAACGAATTCCGGTCTATCAAGACGAGAAAGGACAATCCTCGGAGCTTCATTCCAAAAATTTACTTTATACATCGAAGCCAACGTGGCTAAGGCATTAGCCATCTGATTTTCAGCTCTGGGTATAGTTCATGTACGACACCAAATTTGATTGACGAGTCTCCCACTCCCCTTTAATCTGGTTAATCACAAGCGCTGAATCACCATATACGTCTAGGTTCTTGATTCTCAAATCAATCGCCTCTTCTAGACCCATGATGCATGCATCGTACTCCGCTTCGTTATTGGTGACTGGAAACGTCAGTCTCGCAGTGAACGGGATGTGGGATCCGTGGGGAGTCGTGATGATCGCCCCAATGCCACTTCCATAAGAATTAACCGCCCCGTCAAATATCAATTTCCACTGGGACTTCCTATCTGGCCCCTCGTCGGGCAACGGTTCATCGCAATCTTTCACCTTGAGAAACATGATATCCTCATCAGGGAATTCAACTTTCAGCGGCTGATAATCCTCGATCGGCTGTTCGGCAAGGTAATCAGACAATACGCTTCCCTTAATGGCCTTCTGGGAAACGTACTGAATGTCATATTCCATCAACACCATTTGCCATCTGGCAATCCTGCCCAAAAGCGCTTTCTTCTCGAAGATGTACTTGATCGGATCCATCTTCGAAATTAGCATGGTGGTGTGATTGAGCATGTACTGTCGTAAACGTTTGGCAGCCCAGGCTAGTGCACAACACGTTTTCTCCAGCATTGAGTAACGCGATTCACAGTCTGTGAACTTTTTACTCAAGTAGTAAATGGCATGCTCCTTTCTGCCCGTCTCGTCGTGCTGACCGAGAACACACCCCATACTATTCTCAAGAACTGTCAAGTACATGATTAAGGGTCTTCCGGCCACTGGGGGTATCAAGATCGGAGATTCCTGCAGATACTGTTTTATCTTATCAAATGCCTTATGACAATCCTCGTTCCAGATAATCGCTTGATCTTTCTTTAACAGTTTGAACATCGGTTCACACGTGGCCGTGAGCTGAGAGATAAACCTTGCAATGTAGTTTATTCTGCCCAGGAAACCACGAACTTCTTTTTCTGTTTTTGGCGCTGGCATCTCTTGTATTGCTTTAATCTTCGCAGGATCAACCTCGATGCCTCTTTCACTCACGATAAACCCCAGTAGTTTTCCAGACCGTACCCCAAAAGTACACTTGTTAGGATTCAGCCTCAACTTGAACTTCCTAAGCCTCTCAAAAAGCTTCAGCAAATTGATCAGATGTCCTTCCTCCGTTTGGGACTTCGCAATCATGTCATCAACATAGACTTCAATCTCATGATGAATCATGTCATGAAACAAAGTAACCATTGCTCGTTGGTAAGTGGCCCCTGCGTTCTTCAGGCCGAAAGGCATTACCTTGTAGCAAAATGTTCCCCAGGGAGTAATAAACGTAGTTTTCTCCATGTCCTCCGGCGCCATCTTGATCTGATTGTAACCGGAGAAGCCATCCATGAACGAAAATACGGAGAACTGGGCTGTATTGTCGACCAACACATCAATATGAGGCAGCGGGAAATCATCTTTAGGGCTCGCCCTATTCAAATCCCGATAATCGACGCACATTCGTACCTTACCGTCCTTCTTCGGTACAGGCACTATGTTGGCGACCCACAGAGGGTAAGTAGTGACCGCTAAGAAGCCAGCATCAAGCTGCTTCTGCACTTCTTCTTTGATCTTAACGGCCATATCTGGTCGCGTCCTCCTAAGCTTCTGCTTAACGGGAGGACAATCTTCTCGCAGCGACAAGTGGTGGACCACGATGTCAGTGTCACGTCCGGGCATATCTTCGTATGACCAAGCAAAGACGTCACTATACTCCCTCAGCATCTCGACCAATCTCTGCTTGACATCACTCTGCAATGCAGCCCCTATCCTGACGTTCCTGACAAGTTCTTCAGAACCTAGATTCACAATCTCGATCTCTTCCTCATGAGGCAGAATAAATTTCTCTTCTTGTTTCAGCAAGCGGGCCAACTCTTTGGGAAGGTCTTCATCTTCATCAATCTCTTCTTTGGCTTGATAGATCGGGCAATCGAAGTCGAAGTGAGTCGTAGAAGGTCCAGAGTCGATGTCATCTGCTATGTGGATCCTGCAATAACAAGGGTTAAGCTTAAAACAAGGATATGCAGGTTAGCACAAACCTCATTGCCATTTTATTATTTTTCAAAACAAATACAAAACAGGAATAACAGAGATCACAACATTTGAATACGAAGAAAAACGCCTTTTGATTTATTGATAAAATGCATGTACATAATCAAACGAGGCCCTGACAATGAAACCACTATGCCCCGGGTAGGACATAGGGTTGTACAATGATTGGAAAAAGTAAATCATTACTCTTCGCTTGTCATCTGGATGATATCCTTGACGGACCAGTTGTTGAGGCTCTCGCCTGGCTGGATCCAAGAGTCTAAGTCACAGACGCTATCTCCGCTGTCTTCAGACACCGTGTTGACGCTTTCAAATATCACCCCGCCACTGGTAAACTGGATCGGTCCTTTACCTCGTGATGCACTGCTGGAAGAGGAGGCTTCAGCTCCAGGGGAATATCCCAACCCAAACTTGTCTTGCTTGTTTGGTATCTCTAGAATTCGCCCCCAGCCTGGGGTAAATCCGGCTTGAACAACGGCCCGGGCTTCCTTGAAGGAGGAGAGAGTCATCTCTGGCTTCTCAGTGATCGCAGGAGTTACGTCCTTGACTTTAACAGCTTCAAACGTTTGGCATAGGGTTTCGTGGATTTCCCCATCCATCTCAACATACTTGAAGGACGACAAATGGCTCACCATTATGTCTTCCTCGCCACATACGGTCACGATGCTACCTCTGATAGCGTACTTGAGCTTCTGGTGCAACGTGGAGGTCACGACACCCGCCAAATGGATCCATGGCCGACCCAAGAGACAGCTGTAGGCAGGCATGATGTCCATAATGTAAAAGATCGCTTCGAACATTTCTGGGCCAACTTGGATCGGCAACGTCACCTCCCCGAAAACATGGCGTTTGGTTCCATCGAACGCCTTCACAACCAGATCACTGGGTGTGCAAATCACTCCGCGAGTATCTAACTTCATTAATGCCTTCTTCGGAAGAACATTGAGCGACGACCCCGTGTCCACCAACACGTGGGACATAATCGTTCCCCTACACTCTATCGAGATGTGCAGAGCGCTATTGTGGTTCCTCCCCTTCGGCGTTAGCTCTAGGTCAGTGAACCCTAACCCATTTCCAGCATTTACGTGGGCTACGACCTCCTCTAACTAGTTTACCAATATTTCCTGCGGTACATATGCGGCGTTCAACACCTTCAGCAGCGCGTTGCGGTGTGCCTCGGAACACAGCAACAGATTCAGGATGGAAATCTTCGAGGGTGTCTGATGGAGTTGATCCACGATCTTGTAGTCACTCTTTTTAATTAACCTCATAAATTCCTCGGCGTCTTTAACGAGTAAGTCTTTTTCTACCCCGCAAGGGATCTCTTCAACGACTTTACTTTTACCTTTATCAGTTGCATCAGCTCTGTCCGCTTTATCCGTTACGACCTCAGGTGGTGCAAACACTCTCCCGCTGCGAGTAATTCCGCTAACGCCCGCTAGGTTCTCCACAGACGACCCAAACGGTTCTAGTTCCAACTTCTGTCCGTTGCAGTAGACCTCTGCCCCATAGTGCCACGGGACAGCGTTGGTGCTTTCGAAAGGTATCGGCCCAGCTTTGGTGATGGTAATCGTGGGCGGCTTGGGTGCGGAAATAGTTATCGTCTGGCGAGGGATGGTGGCAACCTCATCACCTTGCTTCAGCATTACCTCTCCCGATCCGCCTTCGGCCCTCCGGCTAAACTGCAGGATTCCCTCAGTCATCGGACTTTGAATCCCCTCTATCAACTGTTCACATCCATCAGGACTTGTCGCACAGCCCATGCACAGTTCTCCACAACCTGGAAGGAAACCTCTTTTCATCAGCTAAGCCTTAATGAAGCTAAGCGATGTCTTCAGATCTCTGACGTCAGTCAACAAATCCAAACTCTCGTCTTTAATAATGGCGTTTACCCCACCTCCCCTATGATTCAGCATAAGGTTCTTCGTGACGTTTGGCACATTATCTGAGAAGTTGATGATCTTAGCGTCCACCATGTCCTGCACCTTATGCTTGAAGGCTTTGCAATTCTCTATTGTGTGGCCTGGTGCCCCTGAGTGAAACTCACAAGTTGCATTCGCGTCATAACCTGGCGAAGGTGCCCCGGTCAAGGGAGCCAAGATTCTCTTCTGGATCAGCTGTAACTGGAGCAGAGTCTGTAACAGCTGAGCATAAGACATGGGCGGTGTCTCGAGGTGACGGCTCGACAGAGGTGCCCTGTTCTGATACTTTCTGTACCCTTGTTGATTCGGTTGCTGCTGCTGCTGCGGCTGTGGCTGTTGAACTGCCGGGATAGTTATGCTGGCCACCTGTTGGTGAGGGCCTTTACCCTTCCTTCGAGCGTTGGTCACGGCGCTCGTTTCTCCTTCCCGCCTTTTGCCACTATAAGGTTTCTTTCCGCTTCCAGCTGAGGATGAATCACCTTGAATTTTCCCCAGTTTGATCCCATTTTCGATGTGCTCACCCGTGATAATGAGATCTGAGAAGGTTTCAGACATACCGCTGACCAATTTCTCATAATAAACCCCTGGGAGGGTGGCTACGAACATTTCAACAAGCTCGCGTTCAACCATCGACGGCTGAACCCTGGCTGCCAATTCACGCCACCGCTGGGCGTATTCCTTGAACCCTTCGTTGTTCCTTTGCGACAGATTCTGCAGTTGGACTCGGTTCGGGGTCAAGTCACTGTTATATTGGTAGTGGTGCATGAATGCTTCAGCAAGGTCCTTCCACGTGCGCACACTGGTAGGTTCCAGACTCATGTACCATTCGAGGGAGGGCCCGGACAAACTGTCTTGAAAGAAGTGCATCAGCAACTTCTCGTCCTCAGAATGAGCGGACATTTTCCGGTAGTATGATCTCAGATGGACGCGAGGGCAAGTGGTGCCCTTGTACTTTTCAAAGTCAGGTACCTTGAACTTGGGAGGCACCTTGAAATCAGTAATCAGTCCCAACTTGGACATATCAACGCCCAGGGTGTTCTGGTTCTCGATATTCCTCATCTTGTCCTCGAGGGCCTTGAACCTTAGCCGTGCTTCAGCAGTCAGCTCCCCTTCAGCACCTCTCTGAGAGAACACATCGTCTTGACGGTCTTCTAACCATGGCTGAGGCCCAAGCAGATTTCCAACACCCGCATTGCCGTTGCCCAGCCCAACATTGACGTTAGCTTCCAAATTCCCATTACCGACGCCCGTCGTATTACCGTTGAGTCCCATGTTAGCTATCACATTGCCGTTGACACTGCCATTCCCCCCGGTCACGGGGACGCCATTCTGAGGAGTTTCAATAGGTGGAGGGGTAGGCACAGTCCCACCATGGAGTACGCCATTGCTATCGACCCTTGAAATCAGAGGCTGAACCATGGTTCTGAGCTGATCCTGGCCATTGGCGACCGCTTGCATGAGCTCCATGAAACGGTCCATTCTTTCGCGGAGTTCTTGAACATCAGGTTGCACTTGCTCCATGATTCTGGTTTGATTTTCTCTGGTCGGATAGCGGTGGTTGGTCTCTGATCAATCCTGGAACAACCTGAAACAACCTGAAAATACACAAGGGTTAGGAAAAAAAATGACGAAGTACTCGTTATGCAGATGCTTCATGCAAATGCAAACGTGTGCCTGTGTGTTAGGGAGGTTTTCCCCGATCCTAGTGCCTGAGTGCCAGTGCTGATAATAAGAATTCCGAGTCCAATCATGGAAATAACGTCTCATATATAGAAAGCCCATCAAGGCATTACACAATGTCAGTGAGTACAAGATGAATCAATAGCATGACCTCTACCAACAAGCCTGGTGATGGTCAACATGCAACAATGATCAAACAAAAGGAATACAAATAGTCAAGCACGGCCACGGGCGCGAAACTCTTCTAAGAACCCCTTCGTTTCTGGATGACCAGGCCGAGTGAGTAACCCTTCGACGAGTAACTCCCTCTGCATAATAGTGTATTGAAGACCTTCGACCGAATCTTCCTATGCTCCTTCGCCGAAACAATCTTCTAACTTCCGCTTCTTGGACTCAAACGTCAGTTTGCGCTCCTTCAGGTTAGCGAGAGCTTTGTTGAGCTGGCCTTCGGCGGCATATCGGCAAGCGGTTTCTTCATCAAACCTCTTCTCACTGGCCTTCACCTGGGCTTTCAGCTTGGAGATCTGTTGCATCAGCTTATCCTCCCGCTCTTTCCTGTTGGCTAGGGTGGCCTTCCAATGCTGGTTAAACTTGGATATCCTCCGATACGCTTCTTCCAAATGCTGCTTCTTCGTGGCCAGCACATCGTTGACAGCTTTGAAGTCTCGACCCATGCGCTCGTGCTCAGCTATTTGCTTAGTCAAATCTGTCCCCAACTGGTTCACCAGCTCGGTTTGCCTCTTGAAGGAATGGACAGCTTCGCTTCTCTCGCTTCTGAGTTGAGCCAATTCTTTCTCCAATTCTTCATTTGCCTTCTTCAGCTCATCTCTTTCAGCTAACACCTGATTATGCTGCTGAATAGGCACGGTGGTAGGCTCTTCAATCACTGGAGGGCTTTCTGGCTTGGCAGGAGGAAACGACATCCCTATAGCATCTGCTCTTGCTCTGATCCAAGTCACATACGGAGCATAGGCTTGACTATTACTCTTCCCCAACAATGGCTTTCCCCTCTTACTGATACCATTCCAAGCATGCTGAAGCTTAGATAACATATCCCCCTATAGAAGACCAGTGAGGTACAGAGATTCCTGCACCTCTTCATCCTTCGGCGGAGCTCTCAAATCATAAGCAAACTGTCGGACCAGCAAAGACGAATTATAGTTTAGACAGCCCTTCCTGCCTATCAAAGGCACGTTTAGAAACCCGCTGCAGCTGAAGATAATCTCGGTACCCAACCTATCACTATCAAACCAGTCAATATCCTCCGCTGATAGACTCATCAAACGCTCAAACCACTCAGCTGTGGCTGCAGACGAAGCAAAGGGACCCTTCTTGGGTAGATGACCATCAAGCCATTTATAGAGCAAGGGCACACAGCACGAGACATTCTTACCCCTTTTTTTCTCGTTTTTGTAGTGGACGGAATGGTAGACATCTCCTATCAAGGTAGGGACTGGATTCCCTGAAGCAAAGATGCGAAAAGCGTCGAAGTCTACAAAGTCGGGCATATTGGGGAACAAAATGATGCCATATATGCACAGAGCGAGAATGGCATTGAACACGACCCAACATCCGTCTTTGGCGCACTGCTGAGCCTTTCCCACTAAGAACTGAAAGGAGAAACCGGGAACCTTGTTCCAACTAGACAAGACCAACTCGGAGGCATCCAGATGAAGTGACGGAGCTAGACTAGCCAGATTAGGCTCAGCATCCATATGGACAAAGGGCATCTGACTCTTGATAGGCACACCTAACAAATCAACATACTCCTCTAGCGTAGGTGCGAGAACAAAGTCCTGGAAAGTAAAGCATCTCAAAGGAGGATCATAGAACTGCAGTAGGGCATGCAACCCGTTCAACTCAAACGCAGAGGGTTAATGAACCAAACTGAGCAGTTTGCCGTAAGACTTTCTGAACTCATCTCTCATAGAATCATCTGCTAAAGCAATCAAACCAGTCAGCTGAACAACATCCGGAACAGGGAGCTTGTAAGCCACAGTCTTCCTCAGAGAACCCATAACACTACAACAGAAGGCCAGAAATCCTGAATCGGGGGAAACGGTACCTGCAACACAGACACACGTTAATGAAATGCAAATGGGTATGCAAAGCAATGCAAAATGCAATCATGCAGCAGGAGATCAAGACAACTGCGATGTTGAGATTCTGTATCAACAAAACCATAATCCTGCTCTATCAAGAACAACCACTATATCTGATAAGAAGAAAACCCCGATATCGGACCACAAATCTGCTCTGTCAAGAACAACCATCTGATAATAAGGACTTCTGATACAGGACCAAAACTCTGCTCTGTCAAGAACAAACATCTGATAATAAGGACCTCTGATACGGGACCAAAACTCTGCTCTGTCAAGAACAAACATCTGATAATAAGGACCTCTGATACGGGACCAAAGCTCTGCTCTGTCAAGAACAAACATCTGATAATAAGGACCTCTAATACGGGACCAAAACTCTGCTCTGTCAAGAACAAACATCTGATAATAAGGACCTCTGATACAGGACCAAAACTCTGCTCTGTCAAGAACAAACCTCTGTTGATGAGATCCTCTGACACCAACAAAACTGATTCACTATCAAGAAAACCAGGTAGTCTGAAGGTCAGGGTTTCCTGCAACAAACCCAACCCTGCTCACAGGTATGGACCTAAACTGACACAAGTTCGGCATCCTATGCGGTCATCAGCGTCACAGACATTCAAGAGGGGTGATACGATACCCAGAAGGTGTGGCATCACCAGCTCATGAAGCGGCCTCACTCGGCTGAATCCCAAATGATCGGTCCCCAGAGTCGACAATCCTCCAAACCAACAACCCCCTCAACCCAAAGGGTTGAAAAAGAAGTCAACCGGGAGAACCTCGTCTGAGCGTGGATTTCATGAGACACTAGTGCCTGCCAAGCAAGCACGCGCCCACTAATTTCCACAACTAATGCTATGTACACTCAAGCCTAGGTCTGACTTCTCACTCATCAGAATGCCCCTCCCACAACAGCACAGATAATCATATCATACTGAAAATAAAGTGCGGGAAATAAAATGCGATAAATAAACACAACCCAACAAGTAATCATACAAGCGCTAGGATTGACTCTCGCAAGGGGACGTTGGATCCCCCAACTGACTAGCATAAGGGACGTTGGATCCCAGGAAACTATCAAGTCCCCAGCAGAGTCTCCAGCTGTCGCTACCGCGAAAATAAGGTGCCGGCAAAATAGAAGATTCGACACCTTTCGTTATTTATCCCTCAGAATGGGAAAGGAAACGATCGGAAAAACCTGACGAAAAGGTATAAGACAAGGTCATCGCAACCATTGTCTGGGTTCGGGAGTCGGTTACGCAAGGGGAAGGTATTAACACCCCTCACGTCCGTCGTACTCGACGGGATCCACGCTTGTTGTGTTTATCGGACGGGTTGGTTTTATCTATCTACCTATCAAGGTTGGCTTAAAAAGAAAAGGAAAATGACTTGGCAAAGCGTCGTGCTTTATGCCTACGTATTCTCATCAGAGAATGAGAAATCAGAGTCAACGTAGTTCGCCTAACTACGGGTAACAGAGGGGGGAAGGTTGCTCGCCAATACATCGGTATTGTGCCTACGTACTCTCAACATGCTTGAGAGATCAGAGCTTACGTAGTTCGGGATAATACGGATTACGGGGGTTCAGATTCATCTGTTTTATCGAGTAGGGTTAACAAGCAATTCCAGCAGTTTGGTGTACGCAGCTTGACCCTTGGAGACTTAGGCGTTACCGTTTGCGGTAGAACTGAAAGTTAACGGCACTCTTTTCTTCAGAAAAGCTTCCTTTGAATTATGGGCCCACGGGGCAAAAAGGTTTGAAGTTTGTTTTCTGTCTTTTACGGAAGAAGTGTTTTTTTATGTATGTTTGCAACCAATATCGCACTAGAGACTATGACCTGAGAGTGAATGCGTCGCATGTCACCCAAAGGGTACCATACTAAACATCCAGACTGTTGAAAAGAAACTCTCCAACAATCCTTTCTCAGATAGCTTAAGGCTCGTAACGTACGACGTCAGTTAACCTTTATTATTGTATTTTCATTTGTTTTGAGAAGAGAAGGGAAGGGGCTCAACTAAAGGGAGACCATCAAGTCCTAATGTTGTCATGCCAAGGATTCATCCTATAGTGGAAGTTTGAAACAGGGAACTCCTAGAAGTTATCATGCATAGGTTTCAACCTAAAGTTCTAATCATCACTTCCTTATCAAAGGAAGTGAGATTCCTAGGGGATCATGTCAATGATAAACAGAAACAGATAAAGCATTAGCTTAAACAGTAAACAGATATACAGTAAACGACTGTAAAATGCATGCAATGCAAGTGAGGGAGGAAATGTGTGTGGGGCAGCAACCTCCACAAGCTCATGTCAACCTCAAGCCAGATATGAATAACTGCAATCATACAGAGGAAATAAAATAAAGTGCTATCAAGCAAGATATCAGTGACTGCAATCATACAGAGGAAATGAAATAAAGTGCTATCAAGCAAACACAAACCACATGGGTAAGGGAGCTGGGCTCTACCGAATACCTGCAAGGAAAGCCACACAGTAAAAATACAAGCAGAGGAAGCAACTCAACCTCTAGTGCAATTATGCCCCTAGCTTACATCAGTCTAGATATGAACTTATTCTAATGCATCAAGCAAATCAAACAAGCCACATCAATACAGAAAAGGAAACAGACAAGAGAGGGAAACAGACCCACCACTCCCACAGCTTCACAGCAAGGCAATCTTCTGCCAGTAGCTCAGTCTTCAGACTTCCATCACCCTTCAAGGCTATCCTCCTCAATAACAAGTATCAACTTGCTCCTCCAAGGTTCTAACACACCAAACATAAGTATCAACTTGTTCTCTCTTCTCCAAGCTTCAGCTCTTCAGTCAATTCCACCTTCAGGCTTCACTCCTAACTACAAGTATCAACTTGACTCCTTCAGGCTCTCAATGCACCAATGTAAGTGTCAACTTACCCTTTATTCCTCAAGCCTCAGCTCTTCACTCAATCTCAATTGAATCCTCTTCATAAGTGTCAACTTGCTCTTCTTGCTTCAGCTCTCTTTGCTTTACTAGTGTCAACTTGGTCTTCTTTATCTACAAGCTTCAGCTTCTCAGAGTAATCTTCAATCACATGGAAGTATCAACTCCATCCTCCAATGTTCTTCAAGCAAGGAACTCCATCCTCTAACAAGGGAGAAAGATTCATCCATCAAGAGCAGAGTTTGGATGATTGGTAGCAGAGTGAAGACCAAAGGTCACCACTAAGCATCCTATCATCAGAGAAAGGGACCCTCAAAGGTTCTACCAATTTGCAAAGAGCCACACATCCTACCAAAGGAGGGATGTGGCCTTTACAAGGGACCTTACATCATATGGAAGAATGGAATTGATCAACATATTCCATGTTTATGAAGGAAGAGAACTATCTAGAAGCTCTGCCTACAAAACCCTAATCTTAACCTAATCAAAACTACCCCAAAAGAAGGGAAGATCTTCAAATCCAAGCCTCTTCAAGCAATCCAATGCATCTCCAGCTTGCCTTCAACATCATCCAAGAGCAATAGAAACAAAACCCTAATCTAAGGGAACTAAAGATGTTAACCTAGTTGAGTTAGTGCCTTAGAATCATCTAAAACTAGCACCTAAACTAAGATCAATCAAAAATAGCAAACTATCTTATAAATTTCTACAAAAATTCCTAAGGGATCCTAATTCAATTAAGAATGCCTCATACAAAAACCAGGGACTAAATCATCTATTAAGTCCTAAAATTAAATCCTAAATCCAAAGGTATCAACCATAAACCCTAAAAATGGAGCTTCTAAAGGTTTCAACCTAAACTAACACCTAAGTTCATCACAAAAATGTGAGAAAATTCTATGGGGAGCATGCATATCTATGCTAACTACTCACAAAAAATCAGGATCAAAATTATCATCACATGATCACACAAATTTCCACAAAAGTCCATCTCCCTGGCTTCAGAATCATCTGATGGCTTTCCACAACTCTCAAGTTAGGAGACCTACACACTTGGCTTCAACCACTCTCTCTGAGGATCTTTCAACTTCTCTGACAAGGATATCAACCCTTGAACACCTGAATAAGCTTCTTAGATAGCCTCAAAGTCTTGCATAGCCCTTGATTGGTACTCATACCTCTTGATCTCCTGCATACATGTCAATGAAATGCAAATGATAATGCTAATGTGAATGCAATGAAACATAAGATAGGTAAAGAAATGTTGGGCAAATTTTGGGGTGCAACATCGGTCACATCTTCATAGCACCTGGATGGGTACTCAATCCACCTTAATGTCCTTCTTCCAGGGTACTCTTATCCAACTCACAATACTGGAGCACAAACTCTATCACGACATCTCATGGCACCATTTCCATTAATCCAAAAATTCGCTATTCGACTCAATTCATGAAATTCAATCAGTCTACTAGCTCAAATTAGAATTCCAACTCCTCGACTCTCATCAAGATTACCCATAGTCAGCCTCAACATACAAAGCTTAACTCCATAAGAAGTCTCTTCATAGACCAAACTCATATCTCGAATTTTCTTAATCAGTGCTAACTCCTTTACCTTCATCATCGGTATATACCCAAAAATTCTCCAAATTGATACATCAGCTACCACGTTATCTCGCCCGAATGGAAATTCAACCCAAAACCATACTCCTCCAGAAGTCCCAATTATTTCCTCTGTCACATATCCAACTCTTTCAAATCAAACAAATACCTTAAGCTCTTAAGATCACCAATCATCTCATATATCAACTAAACAATTAAGGCCTCCAAACTCCGACATAATCACACGACAACAACCAACTCTAAACCACCTGTCAGATAATTCCTCTTACGTACTTTAAGTTACCTTAAAGCATAACTAATATTCGCTGATGTTGCACTTAATATATCTCCCAGTCATCTCAATAAAGCATCCCAAAACACAACAAATAGTTCGATCGGATACGGCAAAACCAACACACGAACTCTTTGAACTTTCTTCACAGAGGCATATCACCGCTTCTTCTCCAACACCAATAACTCAAGTTCCCGATGCTCAACATAATCCTCTATACTCTTCGAATATATCAGAATATTATCCGTTAACACAACCATTGACTCGCTCAATTAAGTATGGAAAGTCCCATGCCAACAGACATTCAAATTTGTGAGCTATGGTGGAAACACGAACCGCACCTTCCGCACTCACCACAACATCCAAACACATTCCCTCAATAAATATCTTAATCCCATGCCGCTACTTCGCCATCACCTATAGCATTGTAAAAACTTCCAACGCTTCAAACCGTGTGTTATTCCGAGTTACGGTTCTCCCGTTATGTCAAAAATACGACAACAACATTTTCACACTTGAAAGGCCATTCAACACACCTTCAACTCTTGAAATGTTTAAAGGTCTAATTATACCAATATCGTATTCCACATTCTTACTTTCTTTAATATTCACCAGGAGTCACTATCCACCCTTTACATACTCGACCTCACAATTTGTTACCGTAGCACATCCACCAGACACGAGTCTCAAAATTACTCACTCAAATTAATTCCTTGACCACCCAAACAGACATAAAATACAGAGCTCTCAATACCGGGCTAGTTTCCACAATTAAGTCGATCACAACTCCACTTCACGTCCTGACTGTATATCACTGTCTTGTCAGGATAACTTTCAGACAACCACACTTAATTGGTGACCCGCCAACTTCTCTACTTTCATCAACACTCAAAATTCCCCTCAAAATTAAACATCTCAACACTGTCTTGCGCCGACTCGCCAAGACAACTCTTAAGCATTTGGCTTAACTCCAAACAATTCACTGTACACACCATCTAAGCTCGCAGGACACACCTATTCCCTCTAACATGATCCCGTTAAACTATACTAACGTCTAACAACACACTGAGCCATCACTCCACACTTGAAGCATCTTGGAGAAGCACAACCTTCTCCCCAACTTATTTCAATCCCACTCCTGCAGTCTCCAGTCTCTGGCGACTGTTGTCCCACCAAGTCTCAGTTTCTCCTTCCAGTATGTGAGTACCAATCCTCACTTTTTCCTCATCACTACAACCCATTATCCTGAAAATTTTCTCAATCGCCTTCAGCCACTTCTGCGCAGCTTCAGGATCCAAAATTCCTCCTTCAAACATCAGCAACTTGTTACTCCAAAACTATGTCAAATCCCCAAATTGTGCACCCGCAGCTTGGTTCTGATTAGCAACCACATGCGCCATCGCTTGCATAGCATCAACCAAAGCGGCATCATTCCTTTCTGCCATACTGCTTAACCATAACAACACTAGGTTAAAAGGGTACACAATCTCTATCCTAAGGACAGACTCAACTACTACACTGGTCGGACAGACCGACCTGCTCTGATACCAATTGTAACACCCCACTTTCCCAATTTCTTAAATAAAATACAATTATTTCAAAATAACATCAGAGTTTCCCTTCAACAGTGGGATATCACATTCAAACAGTTCAACATAACTCTTCATTATATGATTTTCAAAACAAGCAGCGGAAAATTATCATTATCCATCGTTCACGGCCATCCGCCAAAATACACAAAAGTATTCATTAACAAGTTCACCAAACATGATACGTCACAGGAATAAATAGATTTATCATAAAACAAATAAACTCCCGAATCCCGTGCTACTTATCAGAGCATCCTAAGACTCGACTCGCACACCACTATCCAAGCTAGCTATGTACCTGGATTATCTGTACTTTCGAAGAAGCACAAACCACAACAACAACAAAGGGGTGAGAAAACATGATCAAAATTATCAGTAATAAGATACATGAATAAAAGGAAGTAAATATACAAATCATCACCCCACCAACATCAACCACGACCTACTGTCCAACATCAACACAACATACAATAATGCAAGAATGCACTCAACACCATGCATGCGGTACCGACTCATTGGTTCATTCAATCGAACCCCGGATAGATCACTTACGCTCCTCCTGAGACATGATCTATCCCCACCATTCTTCACAAAGGAGTACGGGTGAATCACTTACGCTCCTCTTGAGACATGATTCAACCCCACCAAAACACCACGATATGCACGAAACCAAATGCACAACACACAAACTCAAGCACACTAAGTGCACACGATCCTCTTGATCACATCACCATACATCATATATATATATATATATATATATATATATATATATATATATATATATATATATATATATATATATATATATATATATATATATATATATATATATATATATATATATATATATATATATATATATATATATATATATATATATATATATATATATATATATATATATATATATATATATATATATATATATATATATACACACACACACACACACACACACACCAATCTACCTATTTCAATTAACTTCAACCACTACATAATTTCACCTTTTAATGCCAAGTATACACTCTTCATCACTAATCACCATATCTATACTGGTCACAACTCAAGGGATACTACAAAACGAGGTCACAAGACAAAATAACACAACGTCGTTTTCTGTCACGCTCGCTGGCTCGTTCGCTTAGCGAAGCCCTAGAGAACGCTCGCTAGCTGCTCGCTTAGAGAACTCCCTAGCGAAGGCAGACAATAGCTACTGGAAGGGTTCGCTACCCAACTCGCCTAGCGAATTTGCTAGCGAATGCTCGCTACTAGCTCGCCTAGCGAAGGTGCTAGCGAGCGTCTGCGATCTCTCAAAACCCTCACTGTCCAACAATGTCATCTTGCTCAATTCCAAGCCTATCACTCTACTTCTATCTCCCATCCTATCATTACTACAACCAGTACACACCACTCTAGTCATTATTCTATCAATTTATCTCCAGAACCCACACCTATGTCCATCAATAAAACTACAAAAGTTACTCAGAACCTCACCAAAATCACACCATATGTGCACCCATTCATCAATGGCAGCAACAATCATAAACACATCAACATGCACACGAAATTCATCATAATCAACAACAATCAGAGACATATCAACATAACAAACGTGTTCATCAAATCCCTACGGGGTTAAGGAATCCCCTCTACCCAATTTCATGCAAGAATACCAATTTTAACTTGTTTCTCCCCCCTTACCTCGATTAATTTCTTTGATTGTTGAAGAATCCCCAAGGATCTGATAGCGCTAGCCTTCTTCTCTTCCCTTGTTCTTCCTCCTTGTTCTTTCTCTTCAATCTTTCTCCCAAATTGGTTTATCATGTTTTTATTTCCCTTTCTCTCCAAAATCCCCTTTTATTACTTATTCCAATAATAATAATAATAATAATAATACAAATACAATATTACTATTATTTATTAAATTATTATCATTATTCATTATATTATATTAATATTAACTCTATGGCTTATTAAAATAATCCTTATCAATTAAGGACACCCACCAACGCGCTCAGACACACTCCCCACACAAGGACACACCAAAAAGACTAAATAATTAAAATGGGTGTTACAGAAAACGACACCAATGAAGTCTAACTCATATGACACATATTTTGACAAATCTATATGCAACAATCGAGATATTTTATGCAAGGAATTCAATCATGAGAAACGAGGTATGCAAATGCAACATGGTGATAAAGCCTAACATCAATTCTTCTATGAAGCTAGGTTTTGACATAATCGAAACTAACATATCTTATCTATGAGGCTTTTCCCTTACAAAACAACCCAAGGGGTGTGCCTCGAGAGCTGTCATTCAACAATTCAAGGAATACGAGATTCCAAGAATTCAGTTCTTTCAGGAATTGATTGAATAGGTTGAGGCGAAGGGGTTGAACATTTTGAATTCCAAAGAACAAACTAATAGAAACTCAAGGGGCGTGCATCGAGAGTTAATCGTTTGAATATTCAAAGAATGCTAAACTTCAAGGATCTCCTTCTTTCATAAGCTTGATTACGAAAATCTTTGAATATAGGTTAGGTATTTTAAGACGAAAGGTTGAATGAATGACAACCTAAAGTGTGTGCCTCATGAGCCATTCGTTCGAAGATTCAATGAATGCTTGACTCAAAGAATCTTCTTCTTTCGTTATTTGTTTAGAAAAGTGTTTGAAAAAGATTTAAACGAGTACGTTGTGAAAAGAGGTGAACTATGAGGCAAAAGGCACTCAACTTACAACTTGGTTCAAAATACCACTTGACATTGGATCAAGGGCTTGACTTATATTTGAGTGCAAAGCCGTGATGAAATGAAAATGGGTTTGAAAATGGCTCGACAACAAGTTGAGGGTTTGAAAATAGAACCGGCTTGACGACGAGTCAAGGGTCAAATTGTGAGAAATGATACTAGTCCCTGAGGGTGTCCCCAATATCGAAACCACGATGAAATGTGAAAATGTGTGCAATAGGTTGATGGAGAATGCGTATGAACACTCGACTTACAAAGGGTGTTTGAAAATGGCTCGATGACGAATCGAGGATTAGTTTGAAAATAGTTTAATCTATGCTAGACCCTAAGGATGCCCCTAGAAGATAAACCAATAATCAAAGAAATGCGAAAGCGTACATCGAAATGGGAGAGGGATACATGTGAGTTACACGGGATTGCACGAAATAAAAGGTCTCATTGTCAGGTAGCCTAAGAGAAAGTCGTGTGTGTGTGAAGTGTCCTAAACTATGCCTTGAGAAAAAGTCGGACAAAACTCCAAGCTAGGGTTTCTGACAGGGTTCAATAGTCTATTACTTGGACAAATAACCAACATTCCACCAATTTAGGCTTTTATCGTTTTGATATTTGTTAGGTGTTTTTGAATTGAATATGAATAGGAGATGGACAATATGAATATGTACAATATGAATAATATGACAATATGAATAATATGACAAGATATATAACAATATAATCGAGATAATATTCACAATAATATAATCGAGATAAATGTCAACAAGTATATGAATAAGATAATATAAATCAAGACGTAATTAACTGAAAGTAAAACAGTGTATATTTGACTGAAAATAAAACAGTTGTATATTAACGGAAATTAAAATTAGTCATTAGTTGATTTATGAATTGAATCGGGACGAGGTGTAACACTAAACTGTCATAGCTTGACTTATAATGAAAGTCAAACTATATGAGGTCGCGTAAATCGATATCCATGCTAAAAACAAGATAGAGAGATGATATTGAGGATCATTCTCCAATTTAATCGTGTCGCACGGACCAAAAAGAGTGGGATCTCCTCTTAATCATAAACTCATGTCGATTAATCGAAAGTAGCCTATCACGATCCCAAAGTATAGAAAATGCCCCCAATGGTCATTTTCTACATATTTGACATAGTAAAGGTTATCAACCGCGATAAATCAGCGTTTACGAATAAAAGACTTTCATTGATCGAATTAAAAATTGAAATGAGAAGAGAATTGAAATAAAAAACAAAATATGAAAATCAAGTCTAAGATGCAAGTGGAAGTGGAAACAATAAAATCATATAAAAAACAAAGATTAGTTACTAAGAAGCTTAAACCAATCTAAAACAAATACTAAAGGACTTAATTAAACAGAAATTAGTAAATAAATATTAAAAAATAGAACGGACAATGGGGTGCATCATGAAATCCAAGGGCGTGGATAACATCAACATGGACTTTAGCATAACCCAACCAAAAAACTAAAAAAAACTAACTAAAAAAAGGTTCTGAAAAAAACACGATGAGCCTAAGCCCACGATTCTCTATCATAACATGGCTCGGGTAGAATGGCAACAACAAAAACCTAACATCACAAATACTTTCAAAAAAGGAATCTCACGGCCAAAAATGGAGTCCACAACAACACGATCTCTCTCAGAGAAAAGAAGAGCAATATTCAACGCGTGAAAATCTGACTTCTTCCTCATTCTCTTCTCATAGTCTCGGCTTCGCTCTTTTGTAGCTCGTCTCAGGTTTGTATTTTTTCGTTTTTGGTTTGTTATTTGGGTTTTTAAAATGGGTTTGAAGGGGATTTAGATTATTAAAGGTGGTTGTTTCGATTGAAGGAAGAAGAAAGAATGAAGGTTTTGGTTTAGATGTTTATTGTTAAAGAGGAGCTGATGAAGGTTTGTGGGTTTAATGGAGGATGAGTTGGAATAAATTTGGCAGGGTTTATGTGGTTCAACGAACTTGGGCATTGGAGTAAGGAAAGGAATGAATTTATATAGTGAAATGGGAAAAGAACAAGAGGAATTGGAGTGGCGTGGATTTGTTGTTGAAATTGTTTGTACGTCCGCAGAATCTGTGCGTGAATCATGATGCTTTGTATGCTACGTATTGGGTTGATTTGATGACGTAACCGTTTGTGAGCTGGCGGTTTCTTTGATGTTGTTTTGTTTTGCCAAAATCATTTTGCGAAAGTGCGTTTTTGCGTCGTACGTGTTTGCTTGGCTAGAAAAGAATATTGTGTAAGGGTCATTGCGGTTTTGCATTTGGGAGTTCATTTCGTAACGTGGTTGGCTTTTCATTTTGTCCAAGCTTTGCTACACAAGTCTTTTGTAGGTATGCAATTTGTAACAACCAAATTTTTAATAATTAGTTATTTATATTAATTAATTGATTTATTAGGGTTATTTTAATTATTTGAATTATTGGATGATTATTATATTATTTGTGGAATTAATGTGTTAATATGTTATGTTGCATATTATGCTATTTTATCATTTGGAGTTTGGGAAATTAAGTTGGAGAGTATTTTAGATATTTCTCAATTAATGATAAGATGAGATATTTTGTGAGGAAATGAATTGGTAGATATTTTGAGAGAAGAAAATATAAGTGGAAAGAGGGAGAAAAGAAAAGGATAGAAATAGAAATAAAGGAGAAAGAAGAGAAAGATAGAGGAAGAAGAAGGAAAGGAGAGAAAGAAAGAGGAAGAAGAGAAAAGAGAAGGAAAATAGAGGAAAAGCTTGGATAGCTCAAGATCAACATCTAGGATTCGATTTAATTGGGTACGGGTGTGAAATCTTATTATCTTACCAACATATATGATTATGTATGTGTGTGTTTGGATTGTTTGGGTGTTTCCCATCTTTTTCCATTTTAGGTCGAAATGAGTTTAATCGGTAGGAATCGATGATTTAATGGTTAGAATCCAGACTTAATGGTGTAGTTTAGTCGAGGATTGTTAGACTAAGACTATTGGAACTGGTTTGGTGGAAATCAGGTGATTTTGGGAGTTTCGGAGAGTTTTGGACAGTTGGGTTTTTGGAGTACGCAGACGTTCGCTAGCACGTTCTCTAGGCGAACCAATAGCGAGTGTTCGCTAAGAGAGCTGTAGCGAGCAAGTAGTGAATGGTCCCAGACTTGGACAGAATGGAAATGATCCTTTTCGCTAGTAGCGAGTGACGTAGCGAGTTGTTCGCTAGGCGAGGCTCCAGCGAGCCAGTAGCGAATCCTTCCAGTAGCTTCTGTTTGTCTTCACGAGCTTGTTCGCTAGGCGAACCAGTAGCGAGCGTTCGCCAAGGGCTTGCTAAGCGAGGGGTGTAGCGAGCGTGACAACATTCTTATTTCTTGTTGTGTTCCATCCAATTTTGATTGTTTGTCTCGATTATGATCGATCTTTCTGAATGCATAGTGGTATGATGTGATATGTTATGCTGTGGGTAGTCGTATGGTATGAATCCTAGATTGTGGAATTGATTGTGAAATGTGGCCTTTTGGCAAATATATGCATTGTTTAAATTGATTTAAAATGCATGGTGATTATGACGGAGTTTGTTGTCGTTGGGCATGGTATTGAGAATGCATATTGATTGTATGCGATAGAATATGATGAATGATGAATACAATATGGAATATATATTGTGAATGTATGATGATTGTATGAGATTAGATAAGATGAAAATGCATGAAAACATTATGAATATGTATGCATTTCAAGAAGTGTATGGAGTCATTTTGCATGTGAAGCATCATGATATACATTCTTGTGCTGTGTAATTCTAGTGAGAATTTATCGTAACATCGTGTGCCCATGAGGGGTATGAGTGGTGGTTACGGATGGTTGTGTGCCATGTGGGGTGTGAGCAACCGGGTTGTGTGCCCAAGGTGGGGTGTGAGCAATGGGTGAACATTGTGTGCCTAGGAGAGGTGTGAGCAATGGTTCCAATAAGTTCCTGAGTGAACTTGAGATGATTGAGTCGGTACCGCATTTGCATCTACATAGAGTCGTGAGTCAGTCTCTATGAGTTGCATTTATCATCATTGAAATTGTGATTGGTGAATAAACATAATTGTAAATGTTTATGTGTAAATGATGTGAATTGTAGAAGCATGAATGTTGAATATGCTTAGTTTTGTATATATACATTATGATGTATATGTTGAATTTTGATAAATGTTGTGTAAATATATGTATATGTGAATGTTTATATGGAATGATGAGAATTATGAGATGTGTTGTGTGTGCAGTCATGTTATAATTCTTGTGTGATGATTTATTTGAGTATGCATGAGATTAAGATGCGAGAACGGTCTTAAGTGCATATGGTTGTTTTATGAAAATATGTGTATGTGCAAAACTCGTACTCACTGTGGTAGAATAACAGATGTTGTTCCTAGTTGAGTAATCACTGGGGTAGAATAACAGATGTTGTTCCTAGTGGAGTAATCGTCGGGGTAGAACGGCCGAGATGTTGTTCCTGGTGGGGTATAAGCGATGTATCCATAATTCTAATGGGCACAGATGAAAATCGATGAGTTTTATATGAGTCACATGGCATATATATGATTGTAGTATGAAAGTATGCATGTGTATAATTGTGAATGATAGTAATTGATGAGGATTGAAGTGTGAGAATGTGTATTTTATGCTTATACATATATAAATTATGTGCATTGATTATTATGATAAATTTCTCACCCTTCTGCTGGAATGATGTCCTATCTGGCATCGTGCAGGTATCAAGAGTAGAGCTGCTTGTAGTTGCATGGTCGCTATTAGTGTGGCTGTTTTGTAATTTAATTATGTTGGGTTGAGTCATGCTTTGGTCATGTAACACTGGGATCATTTGATTTATGTGTTAGACATACTTTACGTACTCTATGCTATGTTTTTCTATTCCTTGGAATATTATGATGTTGGCTCTGGATGCCTAAGTAATGTTGAATTATGTGATGATCATGAATGTTCTGTTAAGAGAATTATGAATATAAATTGAATTCGCTGCTACATGCAAAGTGAAATCTTGAAAAGCATAATTATTTATTGAAGTGTTAATGAGCATGACAGGTGGTTTTGATGTTTGAAAGTTATGTGTGACGTCCTATTATGAATGCATAATAATTTACTCTGATTATTCATATATTTTCCGTGGGGTTTAGAAGGGTGTTACATTAGTGGTATCAGAGTAGGTCGGTCCGTCCGACCAAATTGTCTAATGTTGTTTGTTCCCTTGTATGCGACATGTGTGTGAAAACACTGTCGGTACGTGTTTGTTGCCTAACCTTTGTCTGCAGAAGTGGGAATGATTTAAGTAGGGGAGAAACTTGTGCTTCTCCAGGATGCTGCAAGTGTGGAGTTGTAGCTCAGTGTGTGGTTGAACGCTCTTATAGTTTGGTAAAGATGGTTTATACCCCGTCATGATTTGCGGCTGTCTATTGACAAATTGAGGAACTGATCACCCTTAATCTCTTGTTGATAGTAGTTGGGATTGTGTTGGATGGGATATATGTATCTTGCAAGCTTAGATGGCATGATGCAGTGAATTGTCTTGAGTTAAGCTAAGTGCTTCAGAATTGTTTTGATGAGTCGGCGCAGGACAGTGTTGAGATGTTTATTTTGAGGGAAACTATGAGTGTCAATGAAAGTGGGGAAGTTGACGGTTTACCGAATAATTGTGGTTGTCTGGGAGTTATCCTGACAAGATAGTGGTATACAGCCAGGACGTGAAGTGGAGTTGTGATCGACTTAGTTACGAAAAACTAATCCGATATTGAGAGTTCCATATTATATGTCTTTTTGGATGGTCCAGGAATAAAAATTGATTGAGTAGTTTTGAGACTTGTGTCTGGTGTGTATGCTACGGCAACAGATTGTGAGGTCGAGTGTAAGGGTGGATAATGACTTCTGGTGATTATAAAAGGAAGTAAGATGGGAAATACAATATTGGTATATTTAGACCATTAAACATTTCAAGAGTTGAAGATGTGTTGAATGGCCTTCTAAGTGTGAAAATGTTGTTTTCGTATTTTTGACGTAACGGGAGAACCGTAACTCGGAATTACGCACGGTTCGAAGCGTTGGACGCTATTACAATGCTCTATGTGTTGGTGAAGTAGTGGAATGGAATTAAGTTATTATTGATGGAATATGTTTGAATGTTTTAGTAAGTGCAGGAAGTACGGTTTGTGTTTCCGCCATAACTCACAAATTGAATGTCCGTTTGGCATGATATTTTCCATTACTTAATTGAGTGAGGCAATGGTTGTGTTAACCGATGATATTTTGATATATTCGAAGAGTATGGAGGATCATGTTTAGCATCGGGAACTTGAGTTATCAGTGTTGGAGAAGAAGCAGTTATATGCCACTGTGAGAGAAGTTCAAAGAGTTTTGGGAGAGCTGTCAACAGCTCGTGTGTTGATTTTTTCCGAATCTGACAGAACTGTTCGTTGTGTTTTGTGATGCTTTGTTGATATGATTGGGAGATACGTTAAGTGCAACATCAGCGAGTTTAGTTATGCTTGGAGGCAATTTAAAGTACATAAAAAGGACTATCTAACAAGTGATTTAGAGTTGGTTGTTGTTGTGTTTGTGCAGGAGTTGGAGGCTTCAATTGGTTAGTGTGAGATTTGAAGTGGTTGGTGATCTCAAGAGCTTAAGGTATTTGTTTGATTTGGAAGAGTTGAATAGGAGGCAGGGAAAACAATTGGGACTCCTGAAGGATTATGGTTTTGGATTGAATTACCATTCGGGTGAAGCAAACATGGTAGCTTATATATTGACTTGGAAATCTTTGCATATACTGATGATGATGGTGAAAAGAGTTAGAACGGATTGAGCAATTTTGTCATATGAGTTTGGTTTGTTAAGAGACTTCTTATGGAGTTAAGCTTAGTATGTTGGACCTTACTAGTGATATTCTTGATAAGATTCGATAAGGTCACAACTCTGGTTTGAGTTGGTAGAATGGTTAAATTTGATGAATTAAAGTCGAAGGGCTGATCTTCAGATTTATGTGTTACACCCCAAAATTTGCCCAACTTTTTGCTTTAGCTGGCTTACTGTTTTGTTTGTTGTATTCTTGTTCATTGACTGTATTTGTGTGACTGTTTATTTGGTGTGTTGCATTAGAATAGGCTTTCATGTAGTTGGTTTAGGCCTAAGTGCATCGAAAGGTTGAGCTTGCCTCCATTTGCTTGTTTGCATTAGAGGTTGAGTCTGTCTCCCTCTGCTTGTCTGTTACTGTTTGGCTTTGCTTGTTGGCTGAAGGTTGAGTTTGCCACCCTTGCCTGTGTATTGTGTTGCTTTTGCTTGTTTGCTCTAGAAGTTGAGTTTGTCTCCTTCTGCTTGTATTGCTGCATTGCATGCATTTTACTTATCGTTATTCTTTCAGATTATTTCTTTTGTTGTTGCTTTCCTTTGCCATGTTCCCTTAGGGACTCTAACTTCTCTTGTTCAAGAGACGTTATGACAGACATTAGGGTTCTAACCATGCAGGATAACATTAGTTAGTTCCCTCCTAACCTCAACCATAGGATGAATCCTTGGCATGACAACTGTTAGGACTTGATAGTTTCCCCTTAGTTGTGCCTGTTCTCTTCTCATCTTCAAACAAATCAAAATACAGTAATAAAGGTTAATTGATATTGTACGTTACGAGCCTTAAGCTACTTAGGAAATGATTATTGGAGGGTTTCCTTCCAATTATCAGGATGTTTAGTATGGTACCCTTTGGGTGACATGCGACACATTCACTCCTAGGTCATAGTCTCTAGTGCAATATGAATTGCAAACATCCATAAAAAACACTTCTTTCGTAAAAGACAGAAAACAAATATCAAACCTTCTTTTTGCTCGTGGGCCTATAATCCGAGGAAAACGTTTTCAGATAAAAGAGTGTTGTTAACTCTTAGTTCTACCGCAAACGGTAACGCCTAAGTCTCTAATGGTCGAGCTGCATACACCAACTGCTGGAACTGTTTGTTAACCGTACTCGGATAAAAAAGACAAACCGGTGTCCCTTTTTTATCCCGAACTATGTTAGCTCTGATCTCTCAAGCCTGTTGAGAATACGTAGGCACAAGATGCGATAGCTTGGCGAGCAACCTTCCCTTCACCCGTAGTTAGCCGAACTACGTTGACTCTGACTTTCCCATTGCACGAGGGAATACGTAGGCCCAGAGCAGCGACGCTCTGTCGAGTCCTCTTTTCTTCAGTTTTCTTTTCTTTCAAGCCAACCTTGATAGGTAAATAGTTAAATCAACCCGTCAGATAAACACAACAAGTGTGGATCCCGTTGAGTACAACGGACGTGAGGGGTGCTAATACCTTCCCCTTGCGTAACCGACTCCTGAACCCAGACTTGGTTGCGATGACCTTGTCTTATACCTTTTCGTCAGGTTTTTCCGATCGTTTCCTTTCCCTTTCTGTGGGATAAATAACGAAAGGTGGCGACTCTTCTGTTATGCCGGCACCTTATTTTCACAGTAGCGACAACTGACGACTTTGCTGGGGAATCTTTATTGCTGC
This sequence comes from Lathyrus sativus, assembly GCA_963859935.3. NCBI lineage: Eukaryota > Viridiplantae > Streptophyta > Magnoliopsida > Fabales > Fabaceae > Lathyrus > Lathyrus sativus. The sequence goes on along the minus strand of OZ012738.1, from coordinate 398,016,125 downwards.
AGGGGAATTTTCCCATCCCCTACGCTGGGACCGTTTCCCATCCCCTAGGCGAGTCAGTCCTAGCGCTCGTTTGTTTATCTTTTGGGTTTTGTACATACCTGTTGTACCTTAGCTCTACTTTCTCGTATTTTATTTCCAGCATTATATTATATCATTATTGTGCTGTTGTGGGGAGGGGCTCTGATGAGTGATAAGCCAGACCCAGGCTTGAGTGTATACCTAGCATTATTTGTGGAAAGTAGTGGGCGCGTGCATGCTTTGCATGTACTAGTGTCCCACAAAATCTACGCTCAGACGAGATTCTCTTGGTTGACTTCTTTTCCAGCCCTTTGGGCTTGAGGGGATGTTGGTCTGGAGAGTTGTCGACTCTGGGGACCAATCATTTGTGACTCAGCTAAGTGAGGCCTCTTCAGGGGGTGATGATGCCAAACCAGAAATGGTGAACGTATCATCATTTCGTGAAAGTCTGTGACACTAAGGAACACATAGGATGCCGTACCGTTATCAGTGGATTAGGTCCATACCTGTGAGTGGGACTGGGGTTATGCAGGAAACCTTTACCTTCAGACAACCTGGTTTTTCTTGACAGTATGAATTAGTATTATTGGTATCAGTGGGTCCTAATTATTAAAGCTGTGTTATATTCTCGTCAAAGCAGAATTCTGGTCCTTCAGTCAACAACGCATCACTCTTGATCCCTTGCTACATTTTTGCATTTGCATCCGCATATCATTTTGCATAGCAGGTACCGCAGAACCATTGATCTTTTTCCCTGTGCTAACTAGTTTGTTGCAGGATATCCGATCAGGAAGATTACAAAAATCCCCACAAGGCTATGGAACAGGTACGAGCAGAGCTGAGTGAGGTTCGAGGCCAGATGTGGCAGGTTATGGGGAACATGCAAGAGTTGCGTTCGAACCAGCAGGTACTCAGAGAGGAGAACCAACAGTTGAAAACTCAGGTGGGTTTGATCATGGAGGTAGTAAGAAAGGTGCTCAGATAAGAATGTGACTAGGTGCCTAAAGCTGCAGTAGAGATGCTCGTTCCGCTTTTGTCCATGGAACCTATCCCAAGGCGTGATGTGCCTCGAAGACCTGTGGCACGACCTGAGATCCCAGATTTTCCACGTCAGCAACTATCTCTCACTCCCCAAGACACTCCTAAGGCCAGGAGGTATGCGCCGAGGCTGAAGCAGCCCGACAAATTTTTTGATAAGATCCCCATGACTTACACTCAGTTGCTGCAAGTCTTGCTTCAGCTTCGGTTGGTCGAACTACGGAAGTTGTATCCACTAACTGGGACCCTACCACCTGGCTATAATGCAAACGACCATTGTGATTTCCATGATGGGGCACCCGGACACCACATTGAGAACTGCAAATCTTTTAAGCACGTAGTTCAGGATTTGATCGATTCAAGGGCCGTTATGTTCGCGTTGGGCGACACGAGTATAACAGAGGGTCTCATTCCAGGCGTTACAGAAAAGATGGACATTCATGCTTTCATCCCCAAAACTGCATTGGACCCAAAGGATGCCTTGCAATTTATGACTTCTAAATCTCTGTGCCCGCAACTATTGCCAATTCCAAGACTAAACCTGAGGATGAGTGCATTCGAGCAAAAGGAGTCCTTGGTATCTCAGGCTCAATCCCCGGATGTCTTGACCGTTTAGAGTCAACAACCCCTAGGGTCCATGCATCAGACATCATCTCCCTTCTGGAGTTAGCGGTCATATCGCCATCAATAGGGACGGCACGCCAAGAAAAGACCAAAGAAGCCAGAAAGACAGTTCGCTCGGTTGCCCAGGTCATACAGTCATGTATTGCCATATCTGATCAAGGGTGGTCTGATAGTGCCAAAGGAGATTAACCCGGTGATCCCGCCGTATCCGCCAGGTTTTATTGCAAGCGCCCATTGTGATTACCACGCGGGGGCACAAGGGCACTCAACTGAAAACTGTAAGGTGCTTAAGAGCCAGGTTCATACTCTATTGGACGCCAATAGGTTCTCGATTACGCCTCAGGGTATTCAGATTAACGACCTTCCTTCATCCAGCCAGGTGGGCACATCAGTTCATGTTGTGGAAGAGTCTCCCGAGAACAAAGGTTCAGAAGCCTTTCAGACTGACTTCGACGAGTAACTCTGAAGATGGATGCCTCAGCGGCGAATCAAGTTCAAAAGCCCAATTCCTAGAAGCTAGCAATCTGCATTTTTCATGTCATTTCTTTACATTTGTAGTTTCTTTCCTGTTTAATTGCAAATTTTGTTTGTAAAGCTTGTTGTTTTCAATTGATATTGATAAATGAAATAAATATGTATGTTTTTGAATAAATCCATTCGTGTTCACTCTATTGCTTTCTTTTATTTCAAATGCTTGTTCTAGTGGAATCCGGGGAGGATGACGAAATTTTGAGAAGCGCAAGCTTCCGAATATATGCTTTTGAATAAAAACCTGTTGATGATGTACATGCATTGTTTCAAATCCACAAACACCGGAGATATAAGAAAGATAATCCCTTGTTAACCCCTTTGAGCCTAGTAGTAGGAGTTTCTTTCTGAAAATGAAAAACCCTCAATCTTAACCTGGGACAGGGTAGGCGTCAGCTAATTTGACCAAGCGTTCAAATTACAAAAGGAGTGTCCGTTCGAGGATAGATCTCACCTATATAGGTCGTACCTAAAAAAAACCACAATGGTTAAACCTGGCCGATCAGGAGTGAAACAATCACAATCTCTTTTCAAACTAGTCAGACAAGTCGGTGTCACGCAACTCGTTCAAAAAAAAACCAAAAAGAAAAAAATCAAAGAAAAAGCCCGCTAAGTCGAATCTTGCAAACAAGCGACTTAGGCAAAAATCAGGGTATCCCGCTGGACTTCAAAATCGAAGAAACTCAAAAGAGTTAGTCCAGGCAAAAGTTAGGGAATGAAAAAGCAAAAAGCGAAAAGGATTACAAAAGAAAAATCCTCAAGCGAGAACGAAATTGTGTGGCTCCGGGCGCCCATAGACGAAAAGCGAGTGACTGTCACTCTAAAAAAAACGTGTGATTCCCTGAATCATCGCTCCTATCAATCAACCTTTGAAAGGTGAACGCTAAGGTCGAATTAGCTTGAACGTAGGATTGGAGAACATCAAGGAGAATGGGTGGGTTAAAATGAATTTTGAGCCTTATGTCCTTTCATTGTTAACCGTGAACCTGACCACGTTACAACCTTTAAAAGTCCTAATTGAAGCAGGTTTGTTTCGAAAGCATACTTCGGTAAAGATCGCATCGAAACCGACTCCTGAAAGGATTCTTCTTACAGCGTTGTATTGATTTTGACATATTGATGAATGATTCATACATTTTATGTCATAAATTTTTTTCAAGTGAACCGGATTGGAATTTCAAAACTGTCATATGCATTGCATTTAATATGTCTTTTATGCAGAACAACTTGTTTTACTAGCGAGTAAGCGCTTGACAGCAGGAAAGTCTCCACAATGGAAAGATTTGATCAGGACAGAATGCAGAATACCTGAATTCTGGTGAACCGGGGCAAGCTATGTCAAACGATCACAGCATGGGAGTTAGCCATCCAGAGGTCAGTTAATCTGAAGCAGTCAGGTCAAAATTTGATAAATCTCTTGAGGGCAACCAGGGTATTTCCCTACAGATTAGCCAATCATGGGCAAAGTCGTTGCAAGACAAGGGTAGGCCACCCTAAGAGCGTAGAAGTTATTTCTTGCCCGTGGGGAAATTAATATGAAGCACCTCTTCGAGGTTCAAGATGCTGAGGCAGATCAGGGTGCAGAGATTGCAGATTTCCCTTCAAGGAACATCCCCACAGAAATCCCACAGGCTGGGGCAAAATATGGAATCAAAAGAATCGTTCCTCTCCGTATCTTCAGAGCTACTCAAGCAGGTTTGATCAACCTTCAAGTTCAAGACGAATGTCGGAAAGTCGTGCTACTATCCCTCGACCCTTCAACCTAAACCTTTGAATCTAGACAGGATATTTTCCAGCGTCAGTCGCAACTGACCCATCACGGATAATCTACAGCTCAAGGCCTATTGGTGGTTGTCAGGAAGCCCAATCCGTGTTGACGCATCATTCCAGAATCCAATTGCCATTAATAAGCAGGAAAACTTCGTCTGTTATTCCCCAGCAAATCCCAATCATCATTGGCACGCGCAAGCTATCCCCAGGAGTGTCCAATCATACTTGGCACCTTCTGTTCTTCCCCAGACAGAGTGGATTTTTATCCTCAGCAGGTTGTCTATTCCCCAGGAGAGTCCAATCATACTTGGCACCTTCTGTTATTCCCTAGCAGAGTCGGTTTCACCTTTCCAGCATTTATTTTGCTGGAGTAATTCTGTGATACCCAGTTTTCCCCGGCAGAGCCGGTCTCTCTTCTCTAGCATTTATTTTGCTAGGGGAGATCCCTTTGCATTTTGCATCGTTGCATGGCATCCTCCCAAACGCGTAGCATTTCCATTTCGTATGGAGCATTACGCCATTCTCAAACATATGCATCGGAAACATAAGCCAGGTTTGGTACCGATTACCGTTAAGAATGAAGATTGTTTGATTCAGGATACGGTTGGAAACATTCCCGGCATTGGTCGTTCGGTTTTCTTCTCGGGGGAGTCTTATTGATCCAAAACCCCTTTGTGAGTCCGTTGATTCTCTTATTCCAACTCTTGGTTGACATTCCCCAGCGTAGTCCAATTTATGGTGATTGGTGTTTTGGCAAGTCGGGATGTCTTGTCCTAGCTTTTAGTTAGTAATCTCTGGTTTCCCCTTTGCAGAATCTTCGTTCCAACTTTTGGTTGGCAATCTTTGTTATTCTAACTCTTGGTTAGTAGCTGTTATCCTAACTCTTGGTTAGTGTCCGTTTTTTCAACTTTTAGTTGATAATTTTGGTTGGTCATCTCAACTTTTGGTTGGTAGTCTCCTGTGGTGGAGTCAGCTTCGTGTAGCGTCCCCTAGTTATCCTAACTCTTGGTTAGTAGCTTTTGATCAATGAGGATCTTTCCCCTGGCAATCCTAACTCTTGGTTAGCAGCTTTTGTTCCGACTTTTGGTCAAGGAGGACCTATTTTTCCTGGTTATCCTAACTCTTGGTTAGCAGCTTTTATTCTAACTCTTGGTTGGCAATCTTTGCGATCCTAACTCTTGGTTAGTGGCTCTTGTTCCGACTTTTGGTTGATGAGGATTTATTTTCCTGGCGATCCTAACTCTTGGTTAGTGGCTCTTGTTCCGACTTTTGGTTGATGAGGATTTATTTTCCTGGCGATCCTAACTCTTGGTTAGTGGCTCTTGTTCTGACATTTAGTTGATGAGGATTTATTTTCCTGGCGATCTTAACTCTTGGTTAGTGGCTTGTGTTCTGACTTTTGGTTAGCAGCCTGGTTTACCAACTTTTGGTTGGATGTTATCCCTCGCAGTCGTTTTTCCGACTATTGGTCGGTAGTCCCCCTTTTACTCGTCCGACTATTAGTTGGCGGTCCTCCCTTGTTATTCCGACTATTGGTTGGTGGTCTTCTTTCGACTCTCCCAACTATTGGTTGGTAGTCCTTCTTTTACTCTTTCAACTATTGGTTGATAGTAGTCCTTTGCCGGTTTCAACTATTAGTTGATAGTTTCTCTTTGGTTCTTCCAACTCTTGGTTGGTAGTCCTCCTCGTTGTTCCAACTCTTGGTTGGTAGTCCTCCTCGTTGTTCCGACTATTGGTTGGTAGTCCTCCTTATTGTTCTGACTATTGGTTGGTAGTCTCCTCGCTGTTCCGACTATTGGTTGGCAGTCTCCTCGTTGTTCCGACTATTGGTTGGTGGCTTTTATTCTACGGTTTCAACTATTTGTTGATGCTTTGATTCTAACTATTGGTTGGTGATTTTCCTTGCAGTTCTGACTATTGGTTGGTGGTCTTTATTTGACGCTTCCAACTATTGGTTGGTAGTTTTCCTTTGGACGTTGTTCCCACTATTGGGTGGTAGTACTATTCCTCCACAGCAGAGTTGCTTGTTTCCAACTCTTGGTTGGTAGTTTTTCAGCTGTTGTCAGTTCATCTCCAGTCAGTAGGTCCCGTTGATTCTAACTATTGGTTAGCAGTTTTAGTTCTGGATTTCTGGTCGGACTTTATCACATGCAGTGTCGTTATTCCAACTCTCGGTCGATAGTTTCAGGACAGACGTTTTTTTGACTCTTGGTCGGCAATACTGGTGTTCCTTAGTGGATGTTATCCCAACGCCTGGTTGGTATTCCTTGTTTCACCAGTAATCCTAACTCTTGGTTAGTAGCTTGTGTTCTGACCTTTGATCAATGGTGTTCCTTGGTGATTCTAACTATTGGTTAGTACCTTTGTTTCCCAACTCTTGGTTGGTATTCCAGAGTTTGTTTCCCAACTCTTGGTTGGTATCTGTAGTGATTTTCCAACTTTTGGGTTGGTATTCCCGAGTTTGTTTTCCAACTCTTGGTTGGTATCCTTCAGTTGTTTCCCAACTCTTGGTTGGTATCTGTTGTTGGTTTTACCCCAACTTTTGGTTGGTACCCTATTTGTTTGTTTTTCCAACTCTTGGTTGGTATTCCGAGTTCGCTATCCCGACTTTTGGGTTGGTATTTGTTGTCGGTTCCCTCCCAACTCTTGGTTGGTATCTTTGGTTGTTTCCCAACTCTTGGTTGGTATCCGTTGGCCTTTGGTTGTTCCAACTCTTGGTTGGTTTCCTCTGGGCGTTTTCCCGACTTTTGGTTGGCATCTTTTGGATAAATTTCAGATTATATTGGATTATTATCCTTGGCATATCGGTATTCCAACCCTTGGTTGGCATTCGCTATTTTGTGTTCGCGTAGGTTGCAAATTTTCGGGTTTGTCGATATTCAAACGCCTTTTACTTTGATTGGCTGGAGGTTCTTCACCTCTCATCCAATCTGGTCCAAGTCGTTTGAATAGGGGCAGCTGTTACACCCCAAAATTTGCCCAACTTTTTGCTTTAGCTGGCTTGCTGTTTTGTTTGTTGTATTCTTGTTGATTGACTGTATTTGTGTGACTGTTTATTTGGTGTGTTGCATTAGAATAGGCTTTCATGTAGTTGGTTTAGGCCTAAGTGCATCGAAAGGTTGAGCTTGCCTCCCTTTGCTTGTTTGCATTAGAGGTTGAGTCTGTCTCCCTCTGCTTGTCTGTTACTGTTTGGCTTTGCTTGTTGGCTGAAGGTTGAGTTTGCCTCCCTTGCCTGTGTATTGTGTTGCTTTTGCTTGTTTGCTCTAGAAGTTGAGTTTGTCTCCTTCTGCTTGTATTGCTGCATTGCATGCATTTTACTTAGCGTTATTCTTTCAGATTATTTCTTTTGCCGTTGCTTTCCTTTGCCATGTTCCCTTAGGGACTCTAACTTCTCTTGTTCAAGAGAAGTTATGACAGACATTAGGGTTCTAACCATGCAGGATAACATTAGTTAGTTCCCTCCTAACCTCAACTATAGGATGAATCCTTGGCATGACAACTGTTAGGACTTGATAGTTTCCCCTTAGTTGTGCCCGTTCTCTTCTCATCTTCAAACAAATCAAAATACAGTAATAAAGGTTAATTGATATCGTACGTTACGAGCCTTAAGCTACTTAGGAAATGATTATTGGAGGGTTTCCTTCCAATTATCAGGATTTTTAGTATGGCACCCTTTGGGTGATCACATGCGTCATAGTCTCTAGTGCGATATGAATTGCAAACATCCATAAAAAACACTTCTTTCGTAAAAGACAGAAAACAAATATCAAACCTTCTTTTTTCCCGTGGGCCCATAATTTGAGGAAAACGTTTTCAGATAAAAGAGTGTTGTTAACTCTTAGTTCTACCGCAAACGGTAACGCCTAAGTCTCCAATGGTCGAGCTGCATACACCAACTGCTGGAACTGTTTGTAAACCGTACTCGAATAAAAAAGACAAACCTGTGTCCCTTTTTTATCCCGAACTACGTTAGCTCTGATCTCTCAAGCCTGTTGAGAGTACGTAGGCACAAGATGCGATAGCTTGGCGAGCAACCTTCCCTTCACCCGTAGTTAGCCGAACTACGTTGACTCTGACTTTCCCATTGCACGAGGGAATACGTAGGCCCAAAGCAGCGACGCTCTGTCAAGTCCCCTTTTCTTTAGTTTTCTTTTATTTCAAGTCAACCTTGATAGGTAGATAGTTAAATCAACCCGTCAGATAAACACAACAAGCGTGGATCCCGTTGAGTACAACGGACGTGAGGGGTGCTAATACCTTCCCCTTGCGTAACCGACTCCCGAACCCAGACTTGGTTGTGATGACCTTGTCTTATACCTTTTCGTCAGGTTTTTCCGATCGTTTCCTTTCCCTTTCCGTGAGATAAATAACGAAAGGTGGCGACTCTTCTGTTATGCCGACACCTTATTTTCGCAGTAGCGACATTATGGAAATGGTATCATGAGATGTCGTGATAGAGTTTGTGTTCTAGATATTATTAAGTGGAATAAGAGTATTGAGGTAGATGGAGTATCCATCCCGGTGCTATGAAGATGTAACCGAATATGAGGAAATTATTTTGATGGCCATAGATGAAGAGAGAAGTGGTTGAGTTTGTATATGTTGGTTAGACTTGTCGGAAGTCGAAGAATAAACGTCAGAGACCGTTGGGTCCGATGCAACCGTTGAATATTCCAGAGTGGAAATCGGATAGTATTCCCATGAATTTTGTGTTGGGCTTTCTAGAGATTTTGAGGGATATGATTTTAATTGGGTGATTTTGGATAGAATGACTAGGTTGGCTCTTTTCCTACCAAGGAAGATTAATCATTCTATGTTGAAGCTTTGTATGGTAGGAGGTGTATGACTCCTTTGTATTGATATGATTCAGGCGAGAGTGATGTGCTCGGTGTCGCACCTCGAAAATTCCATTTCGAACATACGAACCTCGCGCAAAAGGCGCGGAAATGCAGTTCGACAGAGTCGCCACCGAACTTTATTTTTCCCGAATGAACAGGAGAGGAAAATATCGAGAAAACCTCATAAACACGGAAGGAACACGGCCGTCACAACCATATTCCTGGGTTCGGGAGTCGGTTACGCAAGGGGAAGGTATTAGCACCCCTCACGTCCGTCGTACTCGACGGGAACCTCTTAATTCGAGTTGTGATGTATGTTAGCTAAGCTTAATTCTTCTCTTCTCACTATTAAATGCTAAAGGATACTATAAAGGGATAAAGACACTAGGGGAAAGGGGATGGTTAGAGGATAGGGTGCTCGCCAAGGATTGGGGCCCTTGTGCCTACGTATGCTCATTCGGACGAGAATGAGAAATCAGAGCGTCATAGTTCGACTACGGGTAAGGATGGGGGAAACGGAAGATGGAGGGAATTGTGCTCGCCAAGATCATCGCAATCTTGTGCCTACATATCTTACATTCAAGAATGAATGAAGAATCAGAGCGTTCGTAGTTCGTGGTAATGACCATGAAGAGGAATATGATTGAATTGGTTTGAAATGGGTACGGATGACGATTACTCGAAGCTTAAGAAAGACTTCTCGTACCCAAGTAACCGGGAGAGCGAACCAAAGACTTGGGACACTCTCTTTTTCATCTTGAAGAATAATATTATGTTTGAATGGCGTTTGAACTGATGACGATTACTTTAGCCTAAGAAAGATTTCTCGGACCAAAATAATCGGGAGGACGAACCAAAGACTTGGAACGCTCTCTTTTTCATCGTAAGAGAAGTTGTGTTTGAAAGGGGTGAGGTTGAAATGATGACGATTAATTGAAGCTTAAGAAAGACTTCTCAAACTCCAAATAATCAGGAGAGCGGACCAAAGACTTGGTACACTCTCTTTTTTCATTGTGAAAGGAAAGTTGTTTGAGTTGGAAATAGTTGAACGATGTCGAGTTGTTAATGTTATTTAGAGGCGTCAATTGTTCACACACGAATAAGATAAATCTCATATAAACAATGAAAAGCAAGCTCAAAGACTTGAACCCACTCTTTACACCTTGAAAAGGATTGAATAGTTGTTAGTTGATTGATAGTTTGTTTCGGAAATCCTCTTGACGTTGGATCAAGGGTTTGACTCATTATCGCGTGCAAAGCGTGTTGGGAATGAAATGGTTTGAAAAAAGAGACCGACTTGACTTACGCATCAAGGGTCGAGTTGTAATAGGTTGATGGTGAATGCGTATGAGCACTCGACTTACGAGGTTTGAAAATGGCTCGATGATGAATCGAGAATTAGTTTGAAAATAGTTTGATCCGCTCTAGTCCCTATGGGTGCTCCTAGGAGATAAATTAATAATCAAATAAATGTGAAACATACATCGGAATGGGGAAGGGATACATGTAATTTATGCGGGATTGCACGAAATAAAGGGGTCTCATTGTCAGGTAGCCCAAGAGAAAGCCGTGTGTGTGCATTAGTGTCCTAAACTACGCCTTGAGCAAAGTCAGGCACGACTTAAAATCAAGATACCTGCAAATAACCGATGCTACAACAGTCCACCAATTCGGCTTTTAGGAATTTCGATAATTTATTAAGCGTTTTCAAATATGGGTGAGTGAGAATGAATAAATATGATAACTAATATGAATAAATATGATAATAAATAATATGAATAAATATGATAATATTGAAATAATATGAATAATGCTTGACAGAAATTAAATTTAATGTTAGTTTACTAAAATAAAATCGAAAGAACCAAGGTGGTCTCAAATCCTTTGTTTCACGCCACTAATGTGACGGTTAAACGGTGGAAGTCTCGTCATCGACCTAAAAAAATACGACAACATAAAAATAAAAAAAATAATCGAAAGTATATCCAATATTAATTGAAAATCTTAACAAAATAAATATGTACATAAAATAAATGAGATCTCAATAAAAGTTATCAAAACTATTTTAAGAAAATCATTTATAAAAAACATTATATTAAAAAACTTCATCTTAAAAAAAAATTATAAATGAGAAAGAAAGAAAAGAAAGGGGGTGCCTGAGGAAAAAAGTGTTATGAATAGGGAAACAACATGGGCTATGTATGAAAGCCCAACCTCCTCCCCAACGGACAGGGGGTTACCAAACAAGGTGGATGGGGTGAAGTTAAAATGACTGAAGGGGATTTTCCACGAAGCCCATGAGAGAGGAACAGAATCCTTTCCAACACACAAGTCACCAAAACAAGGTACAGTCAAAATCAATGGAAACTCAGTGAAAAACAATACAGGTTCATAGTCATATTCAAAACAGAAAAATAAAAAAAAAACACTGATAAACATAAACCTCATTTTACCAAAACAGAAAACCGAGTCACCAATCCATGGAGAACTACGACGACGCCATGGCAACGGAACCCGGGCCCCATCACGATCTGGATCTTCCCACTCTCTCCTTTACTGCAGTCGCGATTTCAACTCATACATGCTCCGGTACGTGATCCGTTTTACTCCTGTTTTCTCTTTATCCACGACTAACACTCGTTGAACCTCTTTTCTATTTCATCTTCATCTATTTCTGATTTGGATTTCAAAGTTGTCTTTTGAAGAAGACTTGAGGGTATCGATTAAAAAAAACTCTGTTATTCACAGGTTGGGGAGGTTTTGTCAGAAGTTTTACTTGAAGAGTGAAGGGTTTGATTGAAGTTTGGAAATGAGATTTTGAAGAAGATAAAGGTTGGGTTTGTCTTAAGGGTGAACAAAGAAGAAGAAGGGCGAGATGTTGGGGTCTAAAAATAGATTTCGGTTGTATATGTTTCGAAGCTTTGGTTGAAGAGGTTGTGGTTTTTATTATGGATTGAAGAAGAATGATAAATGGGGTTTTGAAGAAGGTTTTTCGTTTGAGAGGAAGGGGGTTATGAAGATTACAAAGGTTAGAGAAATGAGGAGGGTTTCAGCAAAATGGTTTGGTTTCCGAAGGAGCTTTCTGGGTTTTGATTTCGAAATGGATTTGGGGATCAAACAGAAAAAGATTCAGAGATTGGAGATTTTGTTGATGGAAGAAGGACGACATTAGGATATTTTCTTTGATTTAGGGATTTGGAGGTTGTTTTGGAATTATTAACATGAGTTTTGAAGTTTGTAGGTTGAGGTTTGGATGATGGTGAAGGGACTGAGAGCTTAGGGTTCAAGGATGAAGAAGGTGGAGATCTGTGAGGTTAAAGGTGAGAGTTTTTGGATTTTCGGATGAAGAGAGGAAGGTGAGTTTTGGTCTTCTCTCATGACTCGGTTTCCCTCCCCCCAGAGCTCATCAAGAAAGTCTCCTATATATCACTCCTATCCTCCTACCTTGAGTTTTTCTGTCCTGTTGTTGATGTTGGGTCGTTTTCAGGTGCAGGATGTCTGGTGCATCTTTTGGTTATGCAGTCTTGGTTGATTTGTACATTTTGTAACAGACTCCAATTTGGAGTAACAATTTTGGCATGGGCATGCTGTTTGTGCAGGCTTTGTTGTAGGCTGGCAATGATGCAGTCTGAAGGTATAGCAGATGTAGCAGGCTCCCCTTTTTATACACTGCAGGAACTGGTTTTGTGGAAAAAGAATAGGTATAGAAATCCTCTTTTCCCTTGTGTTTATTATGATATTGATCCTGTCTTGTGTGTTTTCTTTTTTATTCTTACTGATATAACAGTTTTGGTGCAGCTGTGAACCTGCGTTTTATCACCTTTGCGAGGGATTTGCGGAATTTCGGTGATCAAAACGTTAATATACATGCGACAGACTTGGTTTCTGTTTTTATGCAGGTTGCACCGTTGCCGACACGGTTTTGTGAGGCGTGCGCTATACGACTGAATTAAGGGGTCAAATGGCCTCAACGTATGGTTTTTCCGTTTCCAATTTCGATAGATGGCCTTATTTTGAATCTGAGTGGGATTTGTTCTTTCTAATGCAAGTATACTAAATTGTGAGAACAAGTTCTTAATATGAATTCTTATGCGTCTGTTGTTGGTACAGGTGAGAACCGGAGGTTTCGGGAATAGCATAACTCGCGACTGACCGAGTCGCCGCTTTGAACAATGTTCTCTATCAATTCAAGCAGATGGAGCCTATTTCTATTTCGACATTCTTCATGGTAATTCCTTTCTATTTTATTTTTCAAACACTCTTTAGGAAGTTCACTGCAAATTTTTCCATCATCCAAAATCTGAACAATTGCAGTCTTGAGCCTATGGTAACCTTCAACAGTGTTATACACCTGATGAGAAATCCTCACATAACCAGTTATAAACCCGTCCTTGTCTCTAGGGTCCCTTTCAGCATTTCTCAAAGCTTGGTAATATACAGGAACTTCTATAGCATGATAAACCCTAAGATAAAACCTCAACCTCAATGCATCATCCTCACTCGTCACACGAAGCTTTGAAGGCAAACCCACCATGATCATAGCGGCACACATTTCAGGTGGGGAACCAAGAATTGTTCCCCATGATTCCTTTAGCATAATCCCCATTTTCACAACCAAATCACGGTTCCTCCTCATAATCCCTTCAATTCCACCTTCAAACCTATTCACAAACTCCAAAATCGAAGGTACCACAAGCTGAGGGCTATAATCTCGCATCCCAACCCAAGCACTCTCAGCAGGTAAACCCTTTCCATATTCATGCGCAACCACAGAATGGTGCACATCTTTCAATTTCTTGTTACAATACATAAAAGCAACCGAAGGTGGAGAAAAGAACCATTTGTACAAATTACTTACGTAAAAATCACCACCAATTTCTTTAACATCAACACACAAGCTTCCAATGGCGTGAGCACCGTCAACAAAAACCTGATCCATTTCTTCCCTCGGTGGTTCTAATCGCACAAGTATGATTCTCTTTCGTCTAATGCGAGATTTTCAACACCGGCAGGACTTCCCATATGCACTCACATATCAGGTATTTATGATTCGAGTTCTTCAATTTGAGTCAATGGTTGTAATCTTTTAGCTTGTAATAATGCTGTCCAAATTAGCAGGTTTTATAAATCAAAACTTCATCTCATCATTCTCTGTTGGTAATTCTGCAGGCCTTGGTTACATGTTGCCGTAATTCACATGGTATAGTCGCATTGTACGGGTCTTGTTGTGCAAAAGTTCTTCGCATGAATTTCTTGGCAATCAAATGAGATTAATGCCTTCCGTGCTAATTTCTGGTTGAATTAATTTTGCATCTATCTCTTGTTTTGTAGGTAATGGACGGTTTGGGATTCTACAGCTTTGATGCTGCACCTTCGTCTACGAATCATTTCAACTCTCCTTCAGGTAAAACTAATGCAGCAGGAAGCCTATCAGCTGTTTCAAATCCACTAAGCACAGAGTGAACCATATCTGCTTTCCCAGTACCAGTCACCACAAGTGCGATGTACGCAGAGGCGTTGATCACGGGAAAGATAAATGTTATTCTCTCTGGTGGTGGTTTTGGGGAATCGGTAATGGAGATGCGGAGCGTTCTCTTGGCGCGGTAGCTACGGTAACCGTTTTGCTGTTTCTCTCTTTTTTTTTGCATTTTTGTAATGTTAATTGTAATGATGCCATATTATGATGTGGGCCTTCTTTTCTTTTGAGAATTTTGCAGATGGTAGCATGAAGATGGTTGTGAGGTGCTGAAGCATGGATTAGCTGCTGTGAAGACGTGACATTACATCTTGGACTGGATGCTATCTGGAGAAACCTCAGTTCTCTGTTCTCCTTTTGTACGTGTATGAAGAGTGGCCTAAAAAACCTCAACGTTGTCCCATTATTACACCAATTGTAAAATGATTTCTTATTATTACTGTAATGGGCACTTCTCATGAAATAGAAAGCTAAATGGGCTTTGAAAAAAACTTATGACTCATTTTTCTTTATGGAATTTTGCTGTAATACTCTTGCAGGGAAATTATTGATGGAATTTAGTAACTTGTGACCATATGTTGAGCCTTCCACATATTGCATGTTTTTTCTCATATGGTTTTCAATTTTCCAAACTTGACTTGTGATTCTCGGCTAAACTTAAATAAAGGCACATCATCTGGACATCCAAAAAACAAGCTCCACATAATGAATCAAACGCCCAGCCATACTATAATGTTTTGTTACATAGATCTCAACACTCTGCGTCAAACCCTCATATAAATAAATTAATTCTGTATGATCCTATTCCTTGAAGTATCAATGACTCAAAGCAAACATCCGTTAACTTGAATCAACCTCAATCCTAACTATCAGCTCCAACCGACCATCTGAATTAGTCACACCCCGACTTTGACTTTATCAAAAACTCCCATATGACTAAATTTTGGGTCAAAACCATCAATCCTCAATTAATTATACACCTGAACGGACACCTTCAGACAAAGCACAAATTTAGGCAACATATATTTTTTATATTTTTTTTTGAATACCAATTGGTGGATGGATGTACAAAATGAGAGTTATATACAGGGTAGGACAAATTTGGGGTATGACACTCGAACCTGAGAATTGTGTAAGAGACGACTGAAAAGATCAAGGAGATCCAAGAAAAGACGTGCTTTGAGAGCTATAGTGGTGACTGGTGTTGGGCGATCTTTGAAGTCTCGGAAGCGCACACCGTGTTTTGCTGATTTGTATCAGAGTGGCGCAGCGGAAGCGTGCGAGAAGTAGCATGTTAGATTGTTTTACCGCTGTCGCTTGTGAATTTACATGATTTGGTTTGTGCCTAAGTTGAGGAAGTGTAAGTGCATTCATTCAGATAGATGGTGTACAAGTGGGAGAGGATTGGAATGTTGAGGCATTGCTAGTTCAGATTGATGAACGAGAAGCAACTTCGAGGTAAAGAGATTTCGTTGGTGAAGGTAGTTGGGAGGACCAGCTGGAGAAAGTTGGATTTGGGAGTGGGAGACCAGTTGAGAGAGTCATATCCGACTCTGTGCATTGAGGTAATTTTCAAGGGCGAAAATCTTTAAGTGGGGGAGGGTTGTAACAACCCAATTTTTAATAATTAGTTATTTCTATTAATTAATTGATTTATTGGGGTTATTTTAACTATTTGAATTATTGGATGATTATTATTTTATTTGTGGAATTAATGTGTTAATATGTTATGTTGCATATTATGCTATTTTATCATTTGGAGTTTGGGAAATTAAGTTGGAGAGTATTTTAGATATTTCTCAATTAATGATAAGATGAGATATTTTGTGAGGAAATGAATTGGTAGATATTTTGAGAGAAGAAAATATAAGTGGAAAGAGGGAGAAAAGAAAAGGATAGAAATAGAAAGAAAGGAGAAAGAAGAGAAAGATAGAGGAAGAAGAAGGGAAGGAGAGAAAGAAAGAGGAAGAAGAGAAAAGAGAAGGAAAATAGAGGAAAAGCTTGGATAGCTCAAGATCAACATCTAGGATTCAATTTAATTGGGTAAGGGTGTGAAATCTTATTATCTTACCAATGTATATGATTATGTATGTGTGTGTTTGGATTGTTTGGGTGTTTCCCATCTTTTTCCATTTTAGGTCGAAATGAGTTTAATCGGTAGGAATCAATGATTTAACGGTTAGAATTCGGAGTTAATGGTGTAGTTTAGTCTAGGAATGTTAGACTAAGACTATTGGAACTGGTTTGGTGGAAATCGGGTGATTTTGGGAGTTTCGAAGAGTTTTGGAAAATTGGGTTTTTGGAGTACGCAGACATTCAACACGTTCTCTAGGCGAAGCAATAGCGAGCAAGTAGCGAATGGTCCCAGACTTGGACAGAATGGAAATGATCCTTTTCGCTAGTAGCGAGTGACGTAGCAAGTTGTTCGCTAGGCGAGGCTCCAGCGAGCCAGTAGCGAATCCTTCCAGTAGCTTCTGTTTGTCTTCGCGAGCTTGTTCGCTAGGCGAACTAGTAGCGAGTGTTCGCCAAGGGCTTGCTAAGCGAGGGGTGTAGCGAGCGTGACAACATTCTTATTTCTTGTTGTGTTCCATCCAATTTTGATTGTTTGGCTCGATTATGATCGATCTTTCTGAATGCATAGTGGTATGATGTGATATGTTATGCTGTGGGTAGTCGTATGGCGTGATTCCTAGATTGTGGAATTGATTGTGAAATATAGCCTTTTGGCAAATATATGCATTGCTTAAATTGATTTAAAATGCATGGTGATTATGATGGAGTTTGTTGCCGTTGGGCATGGTATTGAGAATGCATATTGATTGTATGCGATAGAATATGATGAATGATGAATGCAATATGGAATATATATTGTGAATGTATGATGATTGTATGAGATTATATGAGATGAAAATGCATGAAAACATTATGAATATGTATGCATTTCAAGAAGTGTATGGAGTCATTTTACATGTGAAGCGTCATGATATACATTCTTGTGCTGTGTGATTCTAGTGAGAATCTGTCGTAACATCGTGTGCCCATGAGGGGTGTGAGTGGTGGTTACGGATGGTTGTGTGCCATGTGGGGTGTGAGCAACCGGGTTGTGTGCCCAAGGTGGGGTGTGAGCAATCCATAACATTGTGTGCCCATGTGGGGTGTGAGCAATGGGTGAACATTGTGTGTCTAGGAGAGGTGTGAGCAATGGTTCCAATAAGTTCCTGAGTGAACTTGAGATGATTGAGTCGGTACCGCATTTGCATCTACATAGAGTCGTGAGTCGGTCTCTATGAGTTGCATTTATCATCATTGAAATTGTGATTGGTGAATAAACATAATTGTAAATGTTTATATGTAAATGATGTGAATTGTAGAAGCATGAATGTTGAATATGCTTAGTTTTGTATATATACATTATGATGTATATGTTGAATTTTGATAAATGTTGTGTGAATATATGTATATGTGAATGTTCATGTGGAATAATGAGAATTATGAGATGTGTTGTGTGTGCAGTCATGTTATAATTCTTGTGTGATGAATTATTTGAGTATGCATGAGATTAAGATGCGAGAACGGTCTTAAGTGCATATGATTATTTTATGAAAATATGTGTATGTGCAAAACTCGTACTCACTGGGGTAGAATAACAGATGTTGTTCCTAGTGGAGTAATCACTGGGGTAGAATAACAGATGTTGTTCCTAGTGGAGTAATCGTCGGGGTAGAACGACCGAGATGTTGTTCCTGGTGGGGTATAAGCGATGTATCCATAATTCTAATGGGCACAGATGAAAATCGATGAGTTTTATATGAGTCACATGGCATAGATATGATTGTAGTATGAAAGTATGCATGTGTATAATTGTGAATGATAGTAATTGATGAGGATTGAAGTGTGAGAATGTGTATTTTATGTTTATACATATATAAATTATGTGCATTGATTATTATAATAATATTTCTCACCCTTCTGTTGGAATGATGTCCTATCTGACATCATGGAGGTATCAAGAGTAGAGCTGCTTGTAGTTGCGTGGTCGCTATTGGTGTAACTGTTTAGTAATTTAATTATGTTGGGTCGAGTCATGCTCTGGTCATGTAACACTGGGATCGTTTGGTTTATGTTTTAGAGATACTTTACGTACTCTACGCTATGTTTTTATATTCCTTGGAATATTATGATGTTGGCCCTGGATGCCTAAGTAATGTTGAATTATGTGATGATCATGAATGTTTATTAAGAGAATTGTGAATATAAATTGAATCCGCTGCTACATGCAAAGTGAAATCTTGTAAAGCATAATTATTTATTGAAGTGTTAATGAGCATGACAGGTGGTTTTGATGTTTGAAAGTTATGTGTGACGCCCTATTGTGAGTGCATGATAATTTACTCTGATTATTCATATATTTTCCGTGGGGTTTAGAAGGGTGTTACACAAGTTGGTGCGTGACAGGTTTCTTGGCTTCATGAAGGTGAGGAGGTCTAAGTGGTCATAATGCTTATTGTGTACAACACAAAATCATATCAGTTGTATTGCTTTTTTCTTTTGTTATTTTATGGTTAATGTGAAGGCATCCTCATGATCAGCTTCGCAGGCTATTGCGTGAGTGGGAAAGAGAGATTGAAGTGGTATAGGTACGACCCATTATTCTGATAAGGGATCCATGCATGAGCTTGTGTGGTGCGGTTTGTAGGCTTTTGTTGAACACAAGTTATACTTCTTTGGCTTGGTATTTGATTGAAGAGAATGTGGGGCCTATGTTCATGTATTAAGCTTTTGGACTTTGAAATAAAATAAAATGGGGTTGTAATATAAAAAAGAGAATTATTTATGATGGTTTTTTTGTGTGAATTAATTTAGCATTTTTGTGAGTAAAATGGACTTTGTGTTAGTAGTGAGTCATGGTATTTTGGTTTAATGGTTTTTATCTATGGATTTTGGGTAGAAAAAATTATTAAAATGGATAATTTGGTGTATGATGGATATTTAAATGGGAATTGGATATTGACAAAAGGAAATGGATTTGAAATTGGATATGTGGGCATGATATTAGATTTTAGGGAAAATGAGAATTGTACTAACAAAATAAATAACTAAACAGCTTATGAAATGATTATGAAACAGATGTTAGAATGAAAGTTTGAAGATTGGGAATGAAGAGACTTTGGAGAATGGACAATGGACCTGAACCATAAATTCACAACTTAAAAAATCACAGATGCACACGTTAATATAACTTAATCCACCATTATAACACAACAATCTGAATCTCCAGATGAATTAGGGGCTTGAAACAATGACATCATAAGAAAATGACTAAAGCATGTGAACTGCACCGTAATTGCACCAAAAACCCTAATTAAGACAAACCTGTCATTGATGAAGCGTTTGACCCATCATAGTCTGATAATCTGAGTTTAAATTTTATTTTTATCATGTGCATTTAGAAAGATGTGAATTTTATTTGATTTAATTTGATTTAAATCAATTAAATCATCTAGAAGGGGAATTTTAGGCGTTTTTAATTATTTTGCAATATGTGTTAGTTTGTGTGTTTCTTTGAATCAATCTCCATCGTTAAATCAAGATTAATCAAAGGTTCACATTTGGTGATCCATGTATTGTGAAATTCTGGTATGCAGATCTCAAATGTCCTAAGAGATGCTAAGAACATTGATCTCTGCTAAAATAGAACAAGGACAGAACATGAGCAATTTAAATCCCTTTAAAAATTAATAATGTCATGACATCTGTTGTAACATCTACAGACTGACATAACTATTTATCTAACCATTTAAATTATGCAGAATTGTAAATGCTGAAAGATAAATAACACAATGAATTGTTAACCCAGTTCGGTGCAACATCACCTACATCTAGGGGCTACCAAGCCAGGAAGGAAATCCACTATTAGTAGTATTAATTCAGAGCTAAACTCCCATTTTACAACCCCTCACTTAATCCCTACCCAATGCAATTTCTGCCTAGAACCCACTAGACAAGAGACACCTCTCACTCCCCACAATCACATCAGTGATATCAATTTAACATAGTAAAAGGACTTTAGAAGACACTCTTTAAAGTCACAATACTTGATTTTGCTAAACAACTTCAATCAAGAACAATACACTCTTACTTACAAGCTTTGAGTGAACAATTAACAACATATAATTAACAACCTAAATATGTCTACCATGATGCATCAAAAGATACAAAGGGTGACTTACAAAGTCACACACACAAGAGACTCTCAAAACACTAACTCCTTATTTGCATTCAAGATCTTCTTGTTGTGAATGCTTTTCTTCCTTTAGGGTTTTCGCCTCCTTAAATAGTAATGCATACTGGGCTTGGGCTGGTAAAAAATAATAGCAGGAAGAGAAGATTTCAATCTTCATAAATAGAAGATTTGATTTGATCAATCAAATCTAATCATATCATTCTTCCAATCTTCAATCAATCTTCTGATAATAACTTCATATCAAATCCAATCTGATCCACAACAAGTGTATCAGAAACACCCATAGTAAGCCATTAAAAACACGCAGATTCTGTACCAAAAAAGTGCAGCTAGCTTGCACAAAAAGATATGGACACACAAATATATTCATGACAGACATATGTCACGACATCCTATATGACATCTTGTGACTACACCTAGTTTTACCAAAATGCCTGCCAATTAAGTCAAACTCCAAATCTTCTGCAGAATCTTCTTCATAACAGAAGCAAATATTTTATAGTTTCCTAAAATGTCTCAAAGATTCTTTTTATGAAATCCAATTAAATATGTACTTTGTTCCTAATAAATCTCTTTGACCTGCGCATACTGATGAGGTATATCCAACAGGATCTCATCAAACCAAAACACCTCTGTCAAGAGATATAAAATAGCAGCTCCTGCTGTACCAAACAAATATGTCATGACATTTGTCTCGACATCTTGATTAAAACATATGATAGCAGTTCTGTCTTGACATCTTGATTAAAACACATGACAGCAGTACTGTCAAAACAGTAGATGAAAATGTTATAACATCTTGCTTAACATCAGTGCAGAATCATGTTTTACCAAAGTTTAGCCAATCCTAGAACCATAGACAATCATAGAACCATGGAACTAACAATCTCCCCCTTTGGCAGATTTTGGCTAAAACAACCAAACAAACTTTTCAGGGCAGCAACAACAGTAGTTTTCTCAAATACATCCAACCTCACAAACTATCATGCTCCCCCTTAATAGTTGCATCCAGCAAGCAACAACAACACACTACTCTTCCCTTAGCAGTAGCATTAACATCATTAACACTTTACTCCCACTTTGTTTAGCCAAAAAATTGACAAAAATTGGAGTAAATATACACACATATAAACTCAGATGCACACAACAACCATAGCCAACCCAAAAAAACTGAATGACATCTCACAACCTCCCAAGAGATACACAAACTTCTTAATCCCCAAAAGTATAAAGAATGCACCACTGTAGCAACAATCCATGGACAAGGACTTAAACCCCCTTATGAACTCATTCAAAACACTGTAAAAACAAGGAGAGAAGTAAACTTTCATGTAGCTTCCTTAGATACATAATGTTCTAACATCCTGTTTGACATTACAATAATTATTCTTAAGCACCTTAAATATGATTCCTTCATCAATCAGTCAGACTCCAAGCACCAAGTCATGCACTACATCTCCTTTTACTTTGTATCCCTTTTGCACAAATCCATCAATAGAACGATTCTTCATCAAGACCATCATACTCCATGCTTCATCATGATGAGAAACAACCTCCACAGTAAAAACTCCACAAAGCTTTACCCTATGAGCATAGTCATTGAATCTTGAGTCTTGCCTTGTCTAAAGCTGCACCTTCAAGAGTGACACTTTTAGACATCACCAATTAAAGGATAATCAATTAAATACTTGCTAAGGCCACAAGTAGTAAGTAATTTTAAATCCCCAATTTGAGACACAAATATTCTCCAGAGAAAAATAGATTCTCCCAGACAGTAACCAATGTTGTTTCCTAGGTCATTCATAAGAAGTAAGCACAGACCTAGTTCAAACCAACAGTCTCACAAAGCCAGACCAACAGTCACATTGTCAAGAAAAATTACACCTGAGAGCATAATGTCAAGACATCTTGTCTGACATTACAACCTCATCAGTGGTTCAAGAACACAAGCTTGCCTGAGAATCAGCAAACTTTGTACACAACTCTACATCAGCACAAAGTCACCACAAGCAATGCAGCTACACATCATATAGGTACACAACTCCCTTGTCATGCATAATCAACACTCCCCCTAAAAGAGAGAACCCAAACACATGAAGAAACACTTCATCACACACTGCAACTTTACACTTCTTGTTTCACAAAACATACTAGACCAAACCTAATAGCAGAAGTAGTTGCAGTATAGGCATAACTATCTGTCAGATCACTCAGACTCAGCTTTGAAAGACTAGAGAAATCTCCAAGATGCCTGGGTGAATGTCCTTCCTTATGCACAAGATCAAGGCTGATGGTGTCTTGATCTTCATCTTCACCAGTCATACAAGATAAAACACTTGGATAGAGGCCCAAAAACCTGATTTGATCCATTGATACCCAATGACATAACAAAAAAAAATACATTGTCAGGTTCACCATGAGCTAGAGCAGTAACATAATGTCACAACATCTTGTCTGACATTCCATCCTCATAGAGGCATACAATCACAAACTGCTTGAAACCACAAACAATCTTGAAAAATAATTGTACTATTGCAGCAACAAATCCTAGATAGAAGTATAACTCCCCATATCAAGGATAACCAATGCTCTTTTTTAGAAGCACGTGAATGGAAAACATAAGACTCATCTTCATGTCTTCAAGAGCTCACTCTTTGTTCAACACACCTGTTGAATGCAGTCACTCAATGCTAGAACCACAAGCAACCTGTATACCACAGTAGCTCACCCAAGATTACCTTATTATCTCTCATGACCAACTCCATGTTCATACAGTGAGAAGGCACCAAACAACTCCACTTTTGTCTAGAGTTACCACTTCTCCTTAAGTATTCTGGCCTCAACTTGAGTCAGAGAACAAGATAGACACCCCATAATTCAAAACATTCTTTACCTCATAATTCTCTCGTATGATAGGTTAAAATACTTCTGATTTAACTAGTGACTTATCCTCTTCCACAATCTGAACCCCAAGTTCAGTAAACAAAATGATTATTAATCCAAAACAGTCTTCGTCTCATCATTCTCCCGTATGATAAGATGGAACACTTCTGATTAAACTGGTGACTATTCACTTCCATATAACACATCAGGATCCATACTTTTATGCAATCAACCAATGATCCACTCCAGTCTTGTACAATACCTTCACATCATACTCCAAGACAGTTCTTTTACCTCATCATTCTCCTGTATGACAAGATAGAGTACTTCTTAGTCAAGATGTGAATCACAAGTTCCTCAACAGAACTTCAAGTCCTTCTTCCAAAAACACAAACTAGGTGATGTTCTAACATTAATTAGGACATCCTTCACATATCACAGACACAACATCCAATGGTTCTTGATATGCCCACAACTGGACTTACTATTGCCTAGTAATTCAACTGAAAAATCTTCAAAAAAACACAGCTCCACCAGCTTGATCTATAAGAACTTCAGACAACCAAAGAGATAAACTATCATACATATCCAAAAGAAGGTAATCTTCCATAAGCAATTTAGGGCTTCTACCACAAGCTCCAATATATGAATAGAACCAGAACCTTCTTTGATCTTCAACCAACTACCCTTCTGCACAAGAGTAATTAGTTCCAAGCTCACTGCTTGGAATCACATTAGAGACCAACCAAATGCCATTGTTTGGTTAACTCAGCTTCTTCCAGAGCTCTAGAAAATTTTCTAATCCACCAAGCAAACTTGCTCTGATACCAAGCTCTGATTCTGCAACCACCGTCAGCCTTCAACCACAGAAGAATGGAACGCAAGATCACAACAATAGAGCTCGCGATTAATTCTATTTTTACAAAGATTGTGTTAGCTTTCTGTTGTTAATTTCATGTGTAGGTTTTGAGTCAGATGCAAGGTGGGAACCGATAATTTTCGAGCTTTAAATCTGTTTTCAAGTAAGCCAACACTATCCCCACGACAGCAACAGAACAATCACTAATACATCAACAACGAGCGAGCGACAATAGTTTGTAACTAGCACAATTTTTTGCAGTTTCGACATCGTCGGTTTCCGTTTTCATAACACAACTCATCTAGTAGTAACACAACACAACTCTGTTGCAGCAACAATATCATTTTCCTCACGAAGTCGCATTCTGTTGTACCCCAAAATTTGCCCAACCTTTTTCTTTACTTGGCTTATGGTTCATTTCATTCTTTAGCATTTGCATCTGCATAGCATTGTACTTTTCAGGAGATCAAGGGAAGTGTTCTATCCAAGAGAAGAGTATCAAGCTCAACCAAGAGTGGTTATTCAAGTTATCCAAGGTTTACAATCACCAAGAGGTGGTCAAAGCTCTTTGAGAAAGAGGATAGATGTATGGTTTGCTTACCTCCTATCTTGGAGGTCAACTGAGGATCATCAGGGGTTCACAAGTCCATGGTTTTGGATAGAAGATGTTTTAGGAGCTCATTGAATGCTTTGAGAGTCATTGTGGAGCTTATCTAAGTAGTCATTTCATTGGCAGGAGGTTGCAGTCAAAGATTGTGCACCTAAGGTTTCATCTGCTTAGTGCAAAGTCAATTGTTGGCTTGAAAGAGTTGGAGACTTGGTTCCAAGTCATTGGAGTCATGGGAAGTCATGTTGAGACATATATCATGTAATTTCAAGTTCAAATTAAGAAGAATCAAGAGTTTGAGGAGTTACTAAATTAGGGTTTCAGAGGATGTCAGTGTAAAATCCCCTTTTTTTAGGAGCTAACTTCAAGGACAATTTACCTCAAGAAACAAGTTGAATCTCATTTTCTTATAAACATGAGACTTGTAAGGCATGTTCTAATATTTATTTTTAGTACTAGAACTCATCCATTTGGTTTGTGGAACTCAAGTTATGATGCCATCAAGTTATAGGTCTCAGATGAACATATTTTTTAGTCAACAAAAGTCAACTCACTTCCAAGGCACTTTTGACCT
The DNA here is from genome assembly GCA_963859935.3 of Lathyrus sativus. Taxonomy (NCBI): domain Eukaryota; kingdom Viridiplantae; phylum Streptophyta; class Magnoliopsida; order Fabales; family Fabaceae; genus Lathyrus; species Lathyrus sativus. Next base: position 397,990,666 of record OZ012738.1, on the reverse strand, counting down.
AGAATCATGTTTCTTCTCAACTTTTGATGAACATGAACATTATTCCTCATGATCTTAGCTTTCCAAAAAGTCCTATAAGTCCTTCATATCATTTGTGGAACTCAAGTTATGAGGCTTGCAAGGCAAGGGTATTTTGGGAAACTTTAATTATAGGTCATTTTGGTTATGGGTCATTTACATACATTTGTGCACTTCAAATGGAACTTCAACCAACATGAAAGTTATCCCAAATGACTTCAATTTCATCATGGAACTCAAGATTGGTGTGAATTATGCATGGTTGTAGACATTGGTGAAGAAATTCAAGTGAAATTTGGACTTTAAAAGGTGATTCAAATTGAATTGGTTATAGGCCATTTACATGCTTCCTTTTGATCTAATTTGCTTCACATTATGCTCATGTACAAAAGGCACAAATTTATTATGGTTCATGTTAGCAAAATCATGTAGAAATAAGGCTTACTTCATGAAGAAGATTCACATCCAAACTCCATAATTGGATCAATTCCAAAGCCCAATTCAATCCTAATGTGTAATTCAAGGTCTCAGCTGCAAAATGAAGTGAATTGCATGTGTGTATGCAGCCATAATCACGTGTGCATGAATCACTTACCATTTTTGGGCATTTTGCAAAATCAGCCAAACCAAGCCTCATGGGCCTCCAATTCACTCACATATCCATCATATAAAAGTTCAAAATCAAAATAGAGAGCACACAATTGCATTTTGGTGGAAGGAGCTCAAAATTCAATTTTGAAATTGAAGAGCAAATTTGAAAATCGTGAACTCAAATCTAGTGAAATTCAAGCTAAATTGAAGCAAGCATTCACTTCCTCAAGTTCATTGGAATTGATCTGCATAGTTTGGAGCAAGGAATCACTCAATTGAAGCACCAACGGAGTGTCTTTGTTAGGTAATCTTCCATTCCAAATTTCTCACATGTTAGGCATTGTTTTAGGATCATTGTGGTTGCATCTGAAGCCCTACACTATGTAGGCAATGTTTGATAGCTTGATTGTCTAGTTTGATGAAGAATTCAGTTGTGCATCCAAAACTTTCTCCATTCGATTCTCTTTATCTAAGCACTTTTAAAACAAATGGAGCCTGGATTTGGATTGTACATGAATTCAACTTTAATTTGGTATAAGATTCATACATTTTGGTGAACATTTGCAGATTTGATCTTCGGCCACCTTGCCGGAGAAGACGACCGAAGCTAGGGCTCCGGCGTCTGGTTCAAAGCTCAGATCAGCTGAGTTGTCCATGGTTGAATTGTTGACCAGGATTGATGAACGGATCAGATTTGTTTGACCTTGCGTGCGTGGCTCAGTGGATTTCCAGGTCAATTAGTGAAACGGTGCGTTTCACATTAAGGATCAGCCTGATTTGTTTTGGGCCTAAGCTGCTAATTGCACCCCTCCTTTGGACCAGCCCAGTGATTTGAACGTGAAACATTGCTATTCACACCTTTTCATGTTATTTGTTTTATTTTATTTTAATTTCTTTTATGTTTTCATTTTTTAATTGTTAAAAATATCTCCAAGTGTCATAAAATTCCATAAAAAATATTTTCTAATACCTTATGGTGTTAATTAATTTTATCAAGTTTTTATTTTCATTTTCGTTTATTTTTTCAATTTAATTGGGATTTTACAAGTGGAGGTATTTTTAATGGTTTCTTTTGTTGTTCATGTTTGTTCTTGTTTGAGTTTTGAACCAATTTTAATCACCAATGAATGAGGCTTTCTCCTCATTTTGATGATGATTTGAGATGCTTCTGAGGATGGTTTTGGTCCTTGTTTGACTTGTTTTTGGTTGACTTTTTCTTCCATTTGTTTGACTCTCGACAACCCTCATTCAAAATGAGGCACCCTAGTGGATCAATTCCTTTGGTGATGTTTTGAATGGACTTTGGTTGTGTTGTTTTGGCCCCTGGTTGCCAACATCTTTAAGTGCTTTGTGAATTTTATTTGGATTTATTTGAATAATTTTCCTATTTTTGATGTGCCTTTCAAGTCAAGCTACTCCTAAGGATGGTTCACACACACACTTGACCTAGTTTTGGTGGGAAATGACTCTAGTGGATCCCATATGCTTCCAACTATTTTTAATTCACATTCCTAACATGTTGAAGTGGTTGGTTGCCAAATTTTAGGTCATACACTTGTTTGGTTCATGTTGCAAGTTGCATTTGTTTAAGGCTTTCCAGTTGATGTTCAATGTTGAAAGTGTTTAGAACCTAGGTTCTTTACCATGCCTTATCTTGCAACTTGCTTTGGTTTGCTTCTTTCTTGAATTTTCCTATCCTCTTATCTTGTTCTCACTTCTGTATTAGGACCTTGGGGACTCATCCAGGTTGATTTGGTGTCTCTTGGTTTCACTTTGAGTTTGACTTGGATGAGAGGCCATTTTGAGAACTCCTTTTGTTCTTTTCTTGCATGATCATGGTGATGCCTTTGGTTGACTTTCATTTTGTGTTGCTTGCTTCCTAAGCCTTATCTCCCATCCTCATCTTGATCATGTCTTCTCTTCTTGCTTGTTTTCTTTGCCTTGGTTAGTGATTCATGTATAAGTGGTTGTATGAATTCTATTTCTCCCACTTCATCTCACTTTTGGCTTGAACTTGTTTAAGTTCTTTGCTTTGTTCTTCTTATTTTTTTTGCATCTCTTGTTTGCATTTAAGAGGTTGAGATGTGCTTGTGGTGGTTGTTACCCTACACTTTGTTCCTCCCTCTTTCTTCATCTTTGTTTTGCATTGCATGTTTGCATCTTCTTTCTTCTTTCACTTATGCTTTCTTCTTCTTTCTTCTTTGCCATGTTCCCTTAGGACCTCTAGTTTTTCTTGTTCAAGATTGATTATGATAGACATTAGGCTTAAACCCATGCATGATAACATTAGGGTAGCTTCCCCTTTTCATCCCAATCATAGGTGCACTTTACATGAGAACATTAGGTTGAGTTTAGTCTCCCTTTTAGTGTGTCTTCTCTTCTCATCTCAAAACACTTTCAAAACACATAATAAAGGATAATGAATGTTGTACGCTACGAGCCTTAAACATTTGAGAAATGATGATTGGGGGGCCTCCTCTCAATTGTCTAGAGTGTTAAGCGTATGTCCTTTGGACGATATGCGATGCATTCGCTCCTAAGTCATAGTCTTTAGTGCAACATGAATTTCAAACCATAACTCAATTCACTTCTTGTCTTAAAAAACACAAAAAAAAACATCAATCTTTTTTATCCTTCGGGATTAATTGGAAACAATTTTCATAAGGAGAGTTTTGTTAACTCTTGGTTCTACCACAAACAGGTAACGCCTAAGTCTCTAATGGTCGAGCTGTATAAACCTAACTGCTAGAACTAAGTTTTAACCCTACTCGGGTAAAACACTTGAACCCACCCATGGTCTTGTTAACCCGAACTACGTTTTCTCTGATTTCTCATACCAGACGAGGATACGTAGGCACAAGACGACGATGTCTTGGTGAGCAACCTTCCCCACCTTCACCCGTAGTTTTCCGAACTACATTGACTCTGACTTTCCCATTGCACGAGGGAGTACGTAGGCATAAAGCGGAGATGCTCTATCGAGTCTCTTTTATTTTCTTTTGTCTTTGTGGCCTGTAGTTTAGATAGATAAATACTCTTTTAGATAGACAACAAGCGTGGATTCCGTCGAGTACGACGGACGTAAGGGGTGCTAATACCTTCCCCTTGCGTAACCGACTCCCGAACCCAAGATTTGGTTGCGATGACCTGTCTTTTCCCTTTTTCGTAGGTTTTCTCTGATCGTTTTCTTTCCCTCTTTTGGGATAAATAGCGAACGGTGGTGACTCTTCTGTCTTTCGATGGTCCTCTTTGCATCGATGCAACACATTCGACAACTAACTCAGCATTAGCATTCACAATGTCTCGGTAACTTTCAGATTCTTAGCAGTTTGTGTGAGGTGCTGTTAAAATTTTATTTTGATTGTGGCATTTAGTTTTGAATCAGATTTCATGGTTGTATAGCATGTTGCTTGAATTTTTTGCAATCTTCTAATGTTGGTATTAATTTGTGCCAAATCATGGGTCATTAAGGTGTTTTTCTTTGAAATGTTCTGTTAGTGTATTTGAGATGTTTGTTCAATGTCGATTTACAACTGTGATAGGTTTATTTTGCCTAGCTAGTGGCTTAATTCTATCCATGTTTGTTGCTCTAATGATGCCTGCATTTTGATTAAGCTTTGAGTAATGAAATTTTGTAGATACTGCTGTGATTTTTAATACATTGGGTAATGTATTTGAGCTCGTGTTCACATTGTTGCTGAGATTCACACGAACGGTTATGTTGTTGCTGTATCGATTCACGTTTGTTTTGCGTAGTTGTTTTGGGATAAGTCTCGACTACCTTGTGAATTGCTAGCTTCTAGCCTTTGTGTTCCAATTCTGCAGATGTGTATATGTGTATATTATTTTGAAAAAACATTTAAAATAGTGTAGATGTGTATATTATTTTGAAAGATACTGAAACTAATGTTGTTAGTATGAACTTGCTTTTCATTATTAAATAATGGTTGAAACTTCAACCAAGGATTTTGTATTAGTTTTGTTATATGTTTCAAAGGGAATGAGAGATTAGATGTAAGAGTGAAGGGCAGTCTCTTGTTGATCTTTTTATTAGTATTTTTATGAAACCTGATTTTAAAGTGTGATTGAGCTTGATTTCATGTGATAGTTTAGGCCCATGAGTCATATAGCTTTCTATTTTTCACCCCATTTGATATTAATAGCTTTGTGAATTGTTGTGAGTAATTCTGTAAATTTTATGGATAACTATTTGTGTTACTATTTAACTCCATAGATATAAATTGAATTGCTAAACCACGTATTCGAAATTTATATGCTGTTATTTTCGATATTTGATTGAATTTCTACTCAAATTGTCATTACATAAAAACCGGTCTTGTGAACATTATTATTATTATTATTATTATTATTATTATTATTATTATTATTATTATTATTATTATCTATTATTCATCAACAAGTCAATTTAAAATATATTTTTCGTTAAACAAAACTTTGGGCCATTGCCGAATAACATTTTTGGATTCAATTAAATATTCCTCAAACACGATTAATCAAGCCTCTTCTAAATTAATTACAAAAATAGGGGATTATTTAGGTCTAGAACTTCTTAGATCCTTGAAGGATTGCTCTTGGGACGCACGCCTTAGATTGTGATTGTTTCGTCTTTCATTTCTATAAAAAAGTTAATTTTCATTTAATATAATCAAAACATTTAATCTTCACTTGATTCAATTAAAATACTTAACACACTTAATCAAATCGTTTTTCTTAATTAAATTATGAAAGAATTGAACTCTTGAGGTCTAGCACTTCTTGGGTTCTTGAATGAACGTTATTGGGGCGCACACCTTGGGTGGTATGTCATTCGACCTTTCGTTTCTAAAACACTCGCCTTAATTATTTGGATAAAGAAGTGCCATTGGAGTCTAGCATTCCATGTGGTACCTTAATTGTTCATCAATTTTTTTTGTAATTAATCAAATGAAAAAGGTGTCGTTGGGATCTAGCATCCCAGTAATGCCCCGGTTAATTGGTTGCAAGGTTTACGTCTCATTTATCAAATGATCGTCATTCTCCTTATAAAACTTAACTAATCAAACCTCATATTCCTGCCCTCGTGCAAACGAACTCTTCGCGTACCCTAATCTGACTCGAGTACATTCTCAAACCTTTCTCAAACAAACTTCAAAAGAAGAAGATTATTGGAGTCTAGCATTCCTTGGATAATCGAATGAATGGATCTCGAGGCACTCCTTTGTGTTGTTGTTCATTCAATCTCTCGACTTCAAAAAAACTAAATCATTTTCAAATTAATTCTTGATACGTCGTCGATCCATTTTCTAAATACTCTTGTAAGTTGAACGCCTTTTGCCTCGTCATCAACCTAATTCATACACTTTCACCTTTCGTGGTTTCGTTACTAAGAGCACTCCTAGGGACTAGGATTGATTCTCACTTATTTTCACAACCCATCTGATTCAATCTTTTTCAAACCTTTCTCAATCAACTTACAAAAGAAGAATGTTTTTAGAGTCTCGTGTTCCTTGGATCTTCAAATGAATGGATCTTGGCGAGCATGATTTGAGTTATTGTTCATTCAATCTTTTAACTTTAAAATGTTCAACCTTTCTCAAAACCTTTCTAATCAACTCACGAAAGAACTGAATTCTTGGAGTCTCGCATTCCTTGGATTCTTGAGTGAGTGCTCTTGAGGCATGCCATTTGGGTTGTTTGTCATTCAATCTTTCGTTTCCTAAAACAAAAAACCAACAAGTCGTAGTCCCACAAACTACAAACGCTCTGATTCTTTATTCTCGTCCGAAGGAAGATACGTAAGCACAATGTTGCACCCCAAAATTTGCCCAACCTTTTTCTTTGGCTGGCTTTTGTTTTATTTCATTTCTTTCTAGCATTTGTATTGCATAGCATTTTTTATTGAACAGGGGATCAAGAGTTTTTGCATATCAAGAGGAGTCTACTCAGAGGGTTGAGCCTAAGCAAGGGGTGTTACTCAAGTTTGGATGATCATCAAGTCATCAGGAAGTGGACAATGGTCTCATGAAAGAAAGGGTGGATGTATGTGGGTCAGCTCCCAACCTAGAGGCCAGTTCAAGATCATCAGAGGTTTGTAAAGTCATGATTATGGGTATGAGATGTTGAGAGAGCTCATTGAGTGCCTTGAGGGTCATTATGGAGCTCATCCAAGTGTTTATGCTAAGTGTGAAAGGTTATAGTTGAAGGTGCTGCAATTAGGGTTTTCATCTGATTAATCCTCAGTTAATTGTGCAATTGAAGGAGATTAAAACTCAATTCAAAGTCTCTATGGTCATGGGATGTTGTGTTAATATATATGAGATATCATTTCAAGTTCAATTCATCAAGGATCAAGTGTGTGAGAAGTTACTAAATTAGGGTTCTCAGGGTAAAATCCCCTATTTAGTGCCTGACTTCAAGACCACCTTTCTCAAGATACAAGTTTCATATCAACTTTTGACCAACATGGAACTTGTAGAGAATGTCCTTAGATTTCTTTTGAGTACTAGAAGTCTTTGATTGGATTTATAGAACTCAAGTTATGATCCAGACAAGTTACATGTCATCAGATGAATGTGATTTTGGTCAACAAAAGTCAACCAACTTCCAAGCCATTTTTGACCTAGAATGATGTTTCTCCTCAACTTTTGGCTAGCATGAATGTTGTAGGTCTTGGTCTTAGCTTTCCAAAAAGTACTAGAAGTCTTTCATCTGATTTGTAGAACTCAAGTTATGAGGTTTACAAGTGAGGGGTATTTTGGGAAAGCAGGATTACATGTCATAAAATTATAGGTCCATTTCACCAACTTGCACACTTCAAATGGAAATCTTTTAAACATGAAACTTGCTCCAAATAGGGCCATTTGCATTACCAAATCATCTCTTTTTATGGTTGGATCTTGGATTGAAGATTGGGTGTTTGAATTTTTCATAAAGAAGGCTTAAAATGAGAAATTGGGATTTAATTGATTTGGAACTTTCTCAAGGCAAATTTATGCATTTTTTGAGTGCAATTGATGTTCTAAAGGCAATGCCAATTTCATATTTGCAATTAGAGGCCATTTGGTTAGTCATTTCCATGGTTTCTTCATCTTGAAGTAACAAGTTGGAAATCCACCATTGAATCAAAACAAGGGCTAATTCTTGACCCTTTGATTAACCAAAGCCATGTGCAATTGATTTGGAATAGAATTGAGGCATGTGCAATGCATAATTCGTGAGTTTGGCAAAGCAAAAGTGAGTGAAAATTGAATTCCATTCTTCCAATTTAGCCACAATTGGGCCTCCATTTGATCCTAAGTCTAACATATAAGTATTCTAGTTGAAGATTGGATGAGAAATCAGGTCATTTCGTGCCCAAAGAGCAAGAACACATTGGAAAAAAGTGGAGTAAAGTTGAAAAACGATTTTCCAGATTTAGCCATTTTCAAGCAAAATCAAGCAATGCCAAAGCTTCTATGAAGTGTATGGAGTGATTCTGGAGAGTTTCTTCAAGCTTGAACACTTATAGAAGGTCCAACGGAGTTATTCTGTTAGGTAAGCTTCAAATCAAAATTGCTCACTATTTATACATCCATACTGTGCCATTTCCATATATTTGTGATCTGTGTATGTTGTAGTTTGTTTCTGGTAACATTTGGTGTTCGTTTGTTGATATTGTTGTGTTGAGCCCCAAACTGTTTGCCCGTGATTTGGCTTGTGTGTTTGTTATTTTTGAAAATCATTGCTATATTCGTAATCTACGTGAAGTATAGATTAGTTTTGACTTAATTTTCTTGAGTTTTGGTTAAGTGGTTGTTGCTGCGTGATTTTGTGTTACCGGAGAGGGTGACCGGAGCCCCCGTGCTCCGGTACCTGCAACTCCCTCCATTTTTGCTTCGTTGAGAGGTAGGAGACGACTTCTAGTCCGTTTGATGTGTGTACTTTCGCTCCAACGGTCTTGATTAAGACCCACAGTGCTCCACGTTTGACTTTGCACCACACGAGCACATTTAAAATTCATTAATATGTTGGCGAGTTATCAGCCGTTTGATGCGCTTACTGCGTGATCTGTTGGTTTTGGGTTAGGTTCCACCGTGTGTTGCTATTGCCTGATTGTACAGAATCATTGTTTGAGTTCAGATTTTGTTTGATGCACCTTGGGCCTCATTGCTATTCGTACCCCCCTCTTGAGCCCAGTCCAACTTTTCAACTGTTTTCTTGTGCTATTTACACCGCCAGTTTTATTTATTTTCTTTTCTTTTTCTTTTTCTTTTGTTTTGCTACGTGTTTCAATTTAATTCATTATAAATAATTCCCCAATTATTAAAATTCACCAACTTAATAAAGATAATGAATGTTGTGCCATGAGCCTTATACTTGGGAAATGGTGATTGAGTGGTTACCTCTCAATTACCTAGAGTGTTTAGTATACGTCCTTAGGACGATATGCGATGCATTCAATCCTAGGTTTTAGACTTTGTTACAACATACATTATAAACACTATAATTCAAAACACTTCTTCTTTAAAAAACACAAAAACAATTCAAACTCTTTTTCATCCTCCGGGATCTTAATTAGGAAAACCTTTTCATAAGCAAGAGTGTTGTTAACTTTCAGTTCTATCGCAAACGGTAACGCCTAAGTCTCCAATGGTCGAGCTGCATGCACCAAACTGCTAGAACTGTCTGTTAACCCTACTCGGGTAAAACTCTTGAACAACCTGTGTTCTTGTTAACCCGAACTATGTTTGCTCTGATCTTTCATACCAGATGAAAGTACGTAGGCACGAGACGCGATGTCTCGGCGAGCAACCTTTCCCCCTTTCTTCAGCCGTAGTTTCCCGAACTACGTTGACTCTGACTTTCCCATTGCACGAGGGAATACGTAGGCATAGAGCGGCGATGCTCTATCGAGTCTGTTTCTTTCCGTTTAGCTTTAGCAGCCGTAGATAGATTTTTTTTCCACCCATAGACTAGACAACCCAAGCGTGGATCCCGTTGAGTACGACGGACGTGAGGGGTGCTCATACCTTCCCCTTGCATAACCGACTCCCGAATCCAGACATGGTTGCGATGACCTTGTCTTTCCCTTTTTCTTTATGTTTTTGCGATCGTTTCCTTTCCCTCTCTGTGGGATAAATAACGAAAGTGGCGACTCTTCTGTTTTTCTGCGGGTTGTTTTTCGCAGTAGCGACAGTTGGCGACTCTGCTGGGGATGTCTGGTTCCCTATGCGAGTCAATCCTAGCGCTTGTCTGTTTATCTTTGGGTGTCATATATATGTACTTTATTTACTTTCGCATTTTACTTTCCCACATTTGTTTTCCGCATCATATATCATTTGTGCTGTGCTGTGGGAACGGGGAGTTCTAATGAGTGATAAGCCGGACCTGGGCTTGAGTAGATACCTAGCATTAGTAGTGGAGATTAGTGGGGGCTTATTTGCTTAGCAGACACAGTTCCCCATGAAATTCACACTCAGACGAGATTCTCTTTGATGACTTCCCAACTGGCCCTTAGGGCTCGGCGGGAGGTTGGATCTGAGGATTGTCGACTCTGGGAACCGATCATTTGTGAGTCAGCTAAGTGAGGCCTCTTCAGGAGATAATGATGCCAAACCAAAAATGGTGAATGTATCATCATTTCTTGAAAGTCTGCGACGCTGACAAACGCATAGGATGCCATACCGTATTAGTGAATAGGTCCATACTTGTGAGTGGGACTAAGGGTTGTGCAGGAAACCTTTTACCTTCAGATTACCCGGTTTTCTCCACAATTTGAATCTGGATTATTGGTATCAGTTGGTTTCTATCGGAGCAGTACTATGTTCCTGCTGAGGTAAAGCTCAGATCTTCCTCAATCGATAGCACAACAGTCTTGATCCCTTGTGTGTGCATTAGCATTTTGCATTTTGCATTGCATTCACATTTCATTTTTTGCATATCCATCTTCAGTCGGAACAGGGAGTTTACCCGTCTTTTGTCTGCTTCGTTAGTTGATTTCCCGACATTCGTATTGGATTTGAGTTATCTTCTGGAAGGATCATGAACTCAGGAGAGCAGAACTTGGTTGCTACAAGGGAAGAGTTTGAATTGATGAAGAATCAGTTGAGTCAACTTGTGGAAGCCATGACAGCTATGACTAGAGGAGAGGCCGGTATTCAGAGGACTCCAGTGAACAATGTTGCTCAAGCTCAGCATGTGCCGATTCCTGTTGAAGAGCATCCCATTGTCAGAGATGGAGATTCTTCTTCTCTCTATGACACAGAATATCATAGTTTCACATTCTCTGTGCTAGATTCTCAGAGGACTGTTCCAAAGGTTAGTGTTAAAGACCCGCAGAATGTTGAATTTATGGGAAAATGTCAGTTGTTGGAAGAAAAGCTTGATGCCTTGATGAGTCGGGCTACTCTTGATCTGAATGCTGCGAGTATGTGTCGGGTGCCAGGTTTGGTGATGCCTCCGAAATTTAAGATGCCAAATTTTGAGAAGTTCAAAGGAGATAGTTGTCTGAAGCAGCATTTGGTGATGTTCTGCAGGAAAATGACTTCACATGTTCACAATGATCAGCTTATGATTCACTGTTTTCAAGACAGTCTGAGTGGAGCATCGTTGGGTTGGTATACGCAGTTGGAGAGTGGTTGTATCCGATCATGGTCAGATTTAGCCAATGCCTTCGTGAAGCAGTATGACTACAATCTCAATATGGCTCCTAGTCGCATGCAGTTACAAGAATTATCTCAGGCAGAGAATGAATCCTTTAGAGGGTATGTGCAGAGATGGAGAGAATTTGTTGCTCGTGTTCAACCACCGCTTTAAGATAGAGAACTGGTTGACATCTTCTTGGGCACTCTGAAGGGCCATTACTTTGACAAGCTGATCAGCGGTGGAATGTCAAACTTTTCCGACTTGGTGATAATGGGTGAACGTGTTGAGAGTGGACTTAAGAATGGGAAGATTAGAGACATTCCCTTTATCCCAGTTGAGGAGAATGATTCAGTTGTGAGTTCTCAAGAAGAATGGGAGAAAGGAAGTGATCTTACTTCAGAATCTTCGGCATCTCAGGTTCAGTATTCACACTTGTCAAGTGTTCAAAGACAGCGGTCATACTGTCATCAGCCGCGTCAGCACGCCCGACAAAGACCAAGGAAACCCGAAAGGCAGTTTACTCAGCTACCAGTGTCGTATAGCCAGTTGTTGCCGGATTTGGTCAAAGGTGGGCTGATAGTGCCAAAAGAGACTAATCCAATGATCCCGCTGTACCCTCTGGGCTTCGATGTCAATGCTCGCTATGAGTACCATGTTGATGCGCAGGGGCATTCAACAGACGATTGTAAGGTGCTTAGGAGCCAAGTTCAGACTCTGTTAGACTCTAACAAGTTTTTCATCACGCCTCAGGGTATTATTCAGATTAATGATTCCCCTTCATCCCGCCATGAGGGCAAAACAGTTCTTATTATGGAAGGATCCACCGAGAGTGTGTGTTCTGAAGGGTTTCAAACTGAAGGCTCATTTGAATATGAGGGAAGTGAAGGTGAGAAAATACTTAGAAGGGGGGGTTGAATAAGTATATATAAAAACTTATAGCAATAAAAACACAATGATTTTTATCCTGGTTCGTTAAACTTAACTACTCCAGTCCACCCTATCAAGAGTGATTTGCCTTTCTCAAACAAGGACTTAATCCACTATTAATTAACTGATTACAATAGCAATCACTAAGAGCAACTGTTCTTAGTCTTCTCAAGAACTACTGATCCCAACTGGATCTTCTCAAGGAACTATTACAATGAAATGTAAGATAAATACAAGTGTTTGAATGCTTCTAACAAGCTTTATCACAAGAGTGATTTTTCACTTAATATTAAGAACAAAAGAATAAACTCAGCAAAGAGAATAAGAATATTTTATGAGAGCTTGTAAGAGTTTCTATCAAAGATTCGTCAACTGAAGAAGATGAGGAAGACTTGCTTTTATATGCACAGTAGTCTACAAAGTCTTGACATTGGAGGCTGTGTACTGAAAAGGCCTGAACCTTTTTGTCTTCACATCACATGACCTTTCCTGGAAGTAGAATGCACAGAGAAATGCTTTTGGTCTGTGTTCTAGTGTCAAGCATGAAAGAGGAAAGAGTCGTTGAGCCAAATCAACGGATATAACTTTGAATTCTTCTTCAACAAGTATTTCACTTCAGCAAAATAAACATCAGAGTCTGCATGATCAGAGTCTTGGATGCCCATCAGAGTTTGTTGAATCAGAGTAATGCAGCAAGTGTGCTTCAGCGTGTAGTTCTATCAGAGCAGAGTTTTATGAATCCGATCCTCAGTACATGCAGCGTGTAGTACTCTCAGAGTCTTCTGAAAAACTATGCTTCTTAACTTTCATACAAATATCTTCAATGCTTCAGAGTCTTCAGATCTTTCAGAGTCTTCTGCTTTAGATCCTTCTGCAGCTTCTGCTTCAGATTCTTCTGTAGCTACTGCTTCAGATCCTTCTATAGACAATGCTCAGATTCTTCTATAAGATGATTCTGACTCTTCAGAGCCTTCCATAGTTTCATGTTCAGATTAAATTGCTCTTAGATATATATATATATATATATACTTTAACATGTGCAACAAATATTCATGAACAAATTTTAGAGTATATAATTCTTTAATACAAAATTTCATAAGAGTTATCATCAAAACATAGAGATATTACTAAGAAACAATCTGTGTTCTTACAATCTCCCCCTTTTTGATGATGACAAAACATGAGAAATTTTGTTCAATAAAAAGCAATAATTATAACTCCCCCTGAGATTAAGAATCTCCCCCTGAAATGAATACTCTAAAGGAAAAGAATACTTCCCTTTTTGCTTGAGTGTATTTCAGAATCAGAGTCTGATGTCTTCTTTCAAACACAGAGTCTGGTTTTTCGTTTAGAATTAGAGTACAATTTGCTTCAAGAATCAGAGTCTGGTTGGGTAATTCTCAGGATAACTTCAATGAATTTATTTTGTCAGATGAAACAATAGAACCTGAAAGACTTAAATTCAAAGATAGTTAATAATATGTCTGAATTCCATTTTAGTATTTGCTTATGGATTGAACAATCAGATTCTTCTTCTCCCCCTTTTTGTCATAATAAAAAAGATGTGTAAAGACAGAAAAGATAATAGAAGAAAAGCAAAACAAACATATTCATGCATTCAGAGGGTTCACATAACAGATGATCCAAAAACAAGCAAAAGAAAACAGATGCAAACAACAGTGCAAAAAACATGAAAAGAAACTAAGGCTGGCAAGATGCAATCAAGGTCAGAAGATCTGTGATCTTTGCAGTAGACTCTTATTGCTTGGTCATCCAAGTCTTAATCTCTTCAGTGGTTTGTTCTTGTTTGATCATCCAGGACTTGATTTCCTTAACCTCTTTCACAAGTTCTGAATTGTCAGTCTTCACTTCAGATTCAGATGCATCAATGTCCATCTCAGATGCAACATCTTCAGATGGAGAGTCTTCAACAGGAGCAGCTTCCAGAAGTAGCACTGGTGGTTTGGGAATGCTCAGCAGAGTCTGTCTGACCAATTCAGCAAACTTTGCCTTAGCATCTTCAGCACAGACTGCTTTGAGATGAGAAGCCACAACGTTGAACTTAGAGATAAATTTTTCCCAAGCAGCTTCATAATTAATAGGATCTATACTGAACAGACACTCTTCTTCCACACGTGCAATCCCCATACAAACTTCTTTTTTGAAATTCTCAAACAGTTTATCAACATCTGATCTAGAGATGGGGTAAAGGTATTCCTCAAGAGTCACTTTTTCAGCAGATTCAGAGTTTTGCTGAGGTTGTTCACAAGTGGTATCAGGAGGTGTTGGATCAGATGGTGGTTGTTCGGATGGTTGAGGTGCAGATGGTTGAGGTTCAGATGGTAGTGGTATGGCGAGTTGAGGTGTAGGGGTTGTTGAAATTTCAGCTTCAGATGATGAAGGTTGAAAATCTGAGAGGTTGAATTTGGAGCGAAGTGAAAGTCTACGATTGATTTGGTCAGATGCTGACAGGTCAGAAAATGTAGGTTTGAATGGATCAAGAATGTGTAAACAGGAGGTTGAGTGAGCTTCTGATTCAGAATTAGATGATTCAGTGGAGTGGCATGAGGTGGATGACAAGACAACCATGGTTGCAAGTGGTTGCAAATCAAGAATGTCATTAGATGATTGAAAGATAGAGGGTTTTGGAACAGGTAACGATTGTTCTATTATTGAGGGTTGTTCAGATGGTGTTGGTTGGGGAGGTTTAGATGAAGTGGGTTGAGATTGATGTTCTGGTAGTTGTTGTTGTTGTTCTGGTTGTGGTTGTTGTTGTGGTTGATGTTCTGGCTGAGGTTGTTCTGGTTGTTGATGTTCTGGTTATGTTTCTGGTTGAGGTGGTTCAAATGGAGTTTGTACAGAAGATGGTTGAGAATGTGTAGGTTGAGATGGAGAGGGTTCAGATGAATGAATCCCAGATGATGGTGGTACAGATGATTGTGGTCTAGAAGGTGATGGAGGAGGTGAAGGTAATGGAGAGTGAATGGTTGGTATTTGATCAGATGTTAATACCTGTTTGATAGTTTCTCTGATGTCTTCCAGACTTGCTTCTGGAGGAGTTGGTTTCACTTTCTTTACCTTCTGAGGCTTAGCAACAACTTCAGAGGCTTTTCTCTTAGGCTGAGCCTCAGATCCTTCTTCAACAATCTTCTTTGAACGCCTTTCTCTAAGAAGATTAGGTAGAACTTCTCCTTCCTTCTGGACGATGTTAACAGGCAGAGGAACACCATTTAACAAACAATCAGCTATGTAGGATAAGATGATCTCCCTTGGTTCGTTAGCACTGAACATTGGAAAATATTCAATAGGAATTCTTCTGTTGCTGACATCCTTAGTAGCAATTTTCTTAGGTTTGCTGGAAAGCTCTGTGATGACCTTCATCCTCTTCAGAGTATTGCCATTAATGACAGAACCTATGACATAGGACAGATCCTCTGTCAATCCAGCTTCATACAGATGTTCTACCAGACGATTCTCAGTCAGAATATCTAATATCAGTCTTCCCATAGGAATCCAATTCCTAAATTTTCCAGTTTTGACTCTTACTTCTTCTCTTGTTTCCTTTATATGATTCAGAAGATGACTAAACAGAAGATAAGGCAAGTCCACCTTCTTTCCCTTGCTCATACAGAACATGAAGTAGAGTTGTTCAACACTGACATAATCTGGAGAATTTGATGATTTTCTGTGAAAGATGGAACTCATGAAAATCTTGACCCAGATCCTGTAGACTGGCTTCAGTTCCCTTACTTTGCTAGTTGGTTCCCCAGAAATACTAACTTCTTGAAACACATCAGCAATAGCCACACGAGCACATTGTAGGCTGGTTTCACCATCAGTTTCAGAGTACCTAATAAGTTGTCTGATCAGCTTCTCAGTAATCACAATCTCCTTTCCAAGGACAGGAGAATGGATGAATTTAGGGCACACCTGAGCATGTATCCAGAATTCTTTCACCAAAGTTGGATAAACAGGATCCATAAGCCTGTCAAAATACTTTGTCCAACTCTGAGTTTGAATGGTTGAAGAAAGATTAAACCTATTTTCTTCAATGCAATCAAAATCTATAAAGCATTCACTCAGAACTTCCAGATCTACAGTTGGAGTGAGAAGGGTTCTCACAGGTTCCTTGTATGCTTCAGCATTAGGAGAAGAAACAACAGTGGTTGATTGCATCTGAGTAGATGTTGATGAAGAAGATGCCATTGTTGTTATTAAGTGAGAGGTTTTAGGTTTAGGGTTTAGATGAAGATCAAAGAGAAGACAAAAATGCATAAAAGGTTCGTGAGGTGAAAAGTGTGAAATAGTGTGATTTGTGCTATTTATTGATAAAATCCGGCACACAAACAGTCACATAAGCACGCTTCACATAACATTAAATGAAAAAGTAAAAACATCATTGCACAGCATTTATGATTCTGACAGATGGGGGGAAAATCAAGAAAAATCAGATTTTCAAAGCAATACCTCAAACGTTAATTCAATAAGGTGCACTCTACCTTTCCAAATTCTGAGCTACACGTGTTTGCTTGCATGTGCTTCTGAAATCTCTTGAGAAATGAAACGTTAGCCAACATTCAGATCCTCTGAGCATTGTTAGTTCAGATTTACACAAATAAAATAATTCAAGAAAATGAATAAATTGACAGATGAAATACTTCAGAGCATTAAACATTTTGCATATGAGAAGTTTGCCTCTGATAAATATTATTCTGGACAAAAATCCATACCAATATTTTTCAGAATAAACTTGAACCTATCTTCAGCAAGGGGTTTTGTAAAAATATCAGCCCATTGATGATCTGAATCAACAAAGGCTAAGTTTATAATACCCTTCTGAACATAGTCTCTGATGAAATGATGCTTAATTTCTATATGTTTTGCCTTAGAGTGTAAAATTGGATTTTTAGACAAACATATAGCAGAAGTATTATCACAAAAGATAGATACATTACTCTCAAAGATCTTATAGTCTTCTAACTGATTTTTCATCCAGAGCATCTGCGTGCTACATCTAGCAGCAGCAATGTATTCTGCCTCTGTTGTAGAAAGTGCAATTGTGGGTTGCTTCTTGCTGTACCATGAGATCAGATGACTTCCAAGGAACCGACAGCTTTCAGAAGTACTTTTATGCTCTACTCTATCTCCAACATAATCAGCATCACAGAATCCAACTAATGTATATTCATCAGATCTTCTGTAACACAGACCCACGTTAGTAGTACCTTTCAGATACCTTAGAATCCTCTTAACAGCAATTAAGTGAGATTCTCTAGGATCTGATTGGAATCTTGTACACAAGCATACACTGAACAAAATGTCAGGTCTAGAAGCAGTTAAGTAGAGAAGAGATCCTATCATACCTCTGTAGAGTTTCTGATCTACTTTCTTACTTACCTCTTCCTTACCAAGAGTACTTGTTGGATGCATAAGAGTCTTTTCCATCTTACTATCAGTCATGTTAAACTTCTTCAGAAGCTCTTTAACATATTTGGTCTGATGAATGTAAGTGCAATATGGAGTCTGGTTGACTTGAATTCCCAGAAAGAATCTCAATTCTCCCATCATGCTCATCTCAAATTCAGCCTGCATACATTGAACAAACTCATTTCCCAGCATAACATTTGTAGATCCAAATATAATATCATCCACATATATTTGACAAATTAAAAGATCTTTCTTAAATGTTTTACAGAAGAGAGTTGTGTCTACTTTTCCTCTGATAAAATTTTTCTTCAGAAGAAAATTGCTTAATCTCTCATACCAAGCTCTGGGAGCTTGTTTTAAACCATAAAGAGATTTCTTTAGTTTAAAGACATGTTCTGGAAAATTTTCACTTTCAAAACCAGGAGGTTGGTGAACATAAACTTCTTCTTCTATAATTCCATTTAGAAAGGCACTCTTAACATCCATCTGATACAAAGTGATGTTATGATGTGCAGCAAAAGAAATGAGTAAACGAATAGACTCTAACCTGGCTACAGGAGCATAAGTCTCTGTATAATCAATTCCTTCTTGCTGACTGTAACCTTGAGCAACTAGCCTTGCTTTATTTCTTTCAACTTCTCCTTTTTCATTCAACTTGTTTCTGAATACCCATTTGGTTCCAATTATGTTGAATCCTTTAGGTCTTGGAACCAGATCCCAGACGTCATTTCTTGTGAACTGATTAAGCTCTTCTTGCATGGCAATTACCCAGTCATTGTCTTGCAGAGCCTCATCCATAGAAGTTGGTTCAATAACTGACACCAACCCAAATAATAACGCTTCAGATGATCTGAGAAATGATCTTGTTCTGATTGGATCATATTTCTTCCCAATGATCACATCCTCTGGGTGAGAGGCCTTGATTCTGAAAGATGATCCTTTGACAATTGAATTTTCAGAAATGTTCAAGTTGTCCATTTGAGAAGCTAAAGAAATTGCATCTGGCTTTGCTTCTGGTTTCTTTATTTTAGCTTTTTCTGCCTCTGAGCCTTCAGAGTCTGTGAAGACTACTTCTCTATCTGCAAAACTTTCAAATTGCTTTGGCTTTTCAATGCCAAGCTTATCATCAAATCTAACATGTATAGATTCCTCCACAATCTGTGTTTCAGTATTGTATGCTTTGTAGCCTTTAGAGCGTTCAGAATATCCAAGCATGAAACACTTCTGTGCTTTAGAATCAAACTTGCTAAGATTCTCTTTAGTGTTCAACATATAACAAATGCATCCAAAAGGATGAAAATAAGCAATGTTGGGCTTTCCGTTCCTCCACAATTCATAGGGAGTCTTTTCCAAAAGAGGTCTTACAGACACTTTGTTTTGAATGTAACATGCTGTGTTTATTGCTTTTGCCCAAAAGTGCTTTGCCAGATTAGTCTCGTTGATCATGGTTCTGGCTATTTCTTGCAGAGTTCTATTTTTCCTCTCTACAACTCCATTTTGTTGTGGAGTTCTAGGACAGGAGAAATCATGAGCAATGCCATTTTCATTAAAATATTTTTCAAAATATTTGTTTTCAAATTCGCCACCATGATCACTTCTGACTTTGATTATCTTAAGATCTTTTTCATTTTGGACTTGTTTGCAGAAGTCAAAGAACACAGAATGTGACTCATCCTTGTGTTTTAAGAACTTTACCCATGTCCATCTACTATAGTCATCAACAATGACTAATCCATACTTCTTGCCTCTGATGGATGCAGTTTTCACTGGTCCAAACAGATCAATATGAAGTAATTCTAATGGTCTGGAAGTAGAAACAACATTTTTTGATTTAAAAGAGGATTTTGAAAACTTCCCTTTTTGACATGCTTCACAAAGAGCATCTGAGGTGAACTTCAACTTAGGAAGTCCTCTGACAAGATTAAGTTTATTAATCTAAGATATACGTCTCATATTAATATGACCCAATCTTCTATGCCAGACCCATTGTTCCTCATTAACAGACAAGAGGCATTTAACATTCTGAACCTTAAGTTCTGAAAGATTTATTTTATAAATGTTGTTCTTCCTCTTTCCACTAAATAGGATTGAGCCATCCTTTTGACTAATAGGTTTACAACATTTTTGATTAAAGATTATGTCATAACTATTGTCACTTAATTGACTTATGGACAATAGATTATGCTTTAATCCTTCTACAAGTAAAACATTAGTAATAGAGGGAAGGTTACCATTTCCAATAGTGCCAGATCCAATGATCTTGCCCTTTTGATTCCCTCCAAATTTCACGTCACTTCCAGATCTAAGCTCCAGACTTTGGAACATAGACCTTTCTCCCGTCATATATCGCGAGCATCCAGAGTCCAGGTACCATGACTGGCGTCCTGACCTTGCTGCTAAGAACATCTCTTCAGCGTCAGAGTCAGATTTAGAGTCAGATTCAGATCCTGAAATTCCTTCCTCCTGATCTTCTATGTCTGCCATCAATGCTACGTTGGCACATTCCTCTTCTGACTTAGATTCAGATTCAGATGTATCTGAATCATCCCAGGTTGCCATTAGAACCTTCTTCTTCTTATCAAATTTTCTTTTAGGGTTTTCTTTCAAAAGCTTTGGACATTTATTTTTGTAATGCCCAGGTTCTTTACATTCGTAGCAGACAACCTCCTTTTTGCCAGATCTTCTGTGTCTAGAAGATTCTTTTCTTTGGTCAGGCTTCCTGAAGTTTTTAAACTTCTTTCCTTTATGCTTCTAGAGTTTGTTTATTCTTCTGGACAACATGAATAATCCATCTTCATCTTCAGATGATGATTCTTCAGAGCTTTCCTCTATTACCTGCAACGCTTTAGAAGATTTATTAGATTTTAAGGCAATTGACTTACCTTTCTTTTGAGGCTCATCTTCCTCAAGTTCAATTTCATGGCTCCTTAATGAGCTGATTAGTTCCTCCAATGAGATCTGATTCAGATATTTAGCCATTTTCAGCGCAGTCACCATAGGTCTCCATCTGGTAGGTAAGCTTCTGATGATCTTCTTCACGTGATCAGCATTAGAGTAACCTTTATCCAGAACCTTTAGTCCAGCTGTAAGTATTTGAAATCTGGAGAACATGGCTTCAACAAATTCAGCTTCTTCCATCTTGAAAGCTTCATACTTTTGAATTAGAGCCAGAGCCTTTGTTTCCTTGACTTGAGAGTTTTCCTCATGAGTCATCTTTAGAGATTCAAAAATATCACATGCAGTTTCTCTATTTGTGATCTTCTCATACTCAGTATGAGATATTGCATTTAACAAGATAGTTCTAGCCTTGTGATGATTTCTGAATTCCTTCTTTTGAACTTCAGTCATAGATTTTCTTTCTATTTTCTTGCCATTCCCATCAATGGGATGAACATACCCATCTATGACCAAATCCCATAAATCAGCATCATAGCCCAGGAAGAAGCTTTCTATTATGTCCTTTCAATAATCAAATTTCTCCCCATCAAACATAGGGGGTTTAGTGTTGATTCTATCCCTTTCTTCATATTTGTTGTCAGCCATAATAACAACCAAATATATATCAAAGTTTTTCTCACTGGATCTTTTCTGTCACTGTGAAGTGGTAGCACACACAAAACCGGAGCTCTGATGCCAACTGAAGGTGAGAAAATACTTAGAAGGGGGCTTGAATAAGTATATACAAAAACTTATAGCAATAAAAACACAATGATTTTTATCCTGGTTCGTTAAACTTAACTACTTCAGTCCACCCTATCAAGAGTGATTTGCCTTTCTCAAACAAGGACTTAATCCACTATTAATCAACTGATTACAATAGCAATCACTAAGAGCAACTGTTCTTAGTCTTCTCAAGAACTACTGATCCCAACTGGATCTTCTCAAGGAACTATTACAATGAAATATAAGATAAATACAAGTGTTTGAATGCTTCTAACAAGCTTTATCACAAGAGTGATTTTTCACTTAATATTAAGAACAAAAGAATAAACTCAGCAAAGAGAATAACAATATTTTATGAGAGCTTGTAAGAGTTTCTATCAAAGATTCGTCAACTGAAGAAGATAAGGAAGACTTGCTTTTATATGCACAGTAGTCCACAAAGTCTTGACGTTGGAGGCTGAGTACTGAAAAGGCCTGAACCTTTTTGTCTTCACATCACATGACCTTTCCTGGAAGTAGAATGCACAGAGAAATGCTTTTGGTCTGTGTTCTAGTGTCAAGCATGAAAGAGGAAAGAGTCGTTGAGCCAAATCAACGGATATAACTTTGAATTCTTCTTCAACCAGTATTTCACTTCAGCAAAATAAACATCAGAGTCTGCATGATCAGAGTCTTGGATGCCCATCAGAGTTTGCTGAATCAGAGTAATGCAACAAGTGTGCTTCAGCGTGTAGTTCTATCAGAGAAGAGTTTTATGAATCAGATCCTCAGTACATGCAGCGTGTAGTACTCTCAGAGTCTTCTGAAAAACTGTGCTTCTTAACTTTCATACAAATATCTTCAATGCTTCAGAGTCTTCAGATCTTTCAGAGTCTTCTGCTTCAGATCCTTCTGCAGCTTCTGCTTCAGATTCTTCTGTAGCTACTGCTTCAGATTCTTCTACAGACAGCACTCAGATTCTTCTATAAGATGATTCTGACTCTTCAGAGCCTTCCATAGTTCCATGTTCAGATTAATTTGCTCTTAGATATATATATACTTTAACATCTACAGCAAATATTCATGAACAAATTTTAGAGTATATAATTCTTTAATACAAAATTTCATAAGAGTTATTATCAAAACATAGAGATATTACTAAGAAACAATCTGTGTTCTTACAGGAAGTTGCTAGAAGGTTTCCTGTGCCGACTGCCGCATATGTTTTCTTTGCTTACGTGATTAGCTTCTGTTCATTATTGTTTGCTGACTATCACCAGGCTTGTTGGCTGAGGTCATTGTATTCGTACTATGTTGCTTTTGTTGGTTTTGCATATTTGTGTGAAGTGTTTATCTCCATGCTTATAGCTTGTGTTTCTTTTTGTCTTGTTGTAAATGTTTTTTTTGCTTTCTGCATGGCATTCTTGCATAATAGGTACCTCAGAACCGTGGGTCTCATCTCCTGTTCTCCACTAGTTTGTTGCAGGTTATACAATCAGATACAGGAATTCCTGCAAAGTCATGGAGCAAGTCCAAGCAGAGCTGAGAGAAGTCAAGAGCCAGATGGGGCAGTTCATCGTGGACATGCAAGCGTTACGTTTGGATTAGAATGCACTCAGAAAGGAAAACCATCAGCTGAAGGCCCAGGTGGGCTGGATCATGGAGGTGATAAAGGATGTGCTCAGGAAAGAAGGTGATCAAATGCCTGAGGCTGCAGCATAGATGCTTATTCCACTGCTGTCTGTGGAGCCTTTACCAGAGCAAAATGTGTGTCAGAAATCTTCTGTGCAACCGGAGGTTCCGAAATTCCCTTGTCCGCAATCGCATCCCGTTTCTCAGGAGAATCCCAGGATTAGAAGATATGGTCAAAGGACAAAATCTCAAGATAGAATCTTCGATCAGATCCCTATGAATTATGCTCAGTTGGTTTAAATCTTGCTCCAACTTCAGTTGGTTAAGCCTCGGACTTTGGATCCACTTACCGGCCAACCACCACCGGGCTTGGATATCAATGCTTATTGTGATTTCCACTCTGGGGGACAAGGGCACGATATTGCAAAATCTAAAGCTTTTAAGCATAAGGTTTAGGACCTAATTGATTCGAAGATAATTGAATTCACGCTGAGCGGCATGAAGGTATCAGGCGAATTTGCTCCTTGTCATGAAAAAGGGATGGATACTTCTGTTCCCATGCCTAAGGCTGTAGTAGGTCGAGAGTATATTCTACAATCTTTGGTGTCAGAATCTCCCTGCCCACGGTCGTTGCATGTTCCTGGATCAAGCTTAAGGATGAAAGCACTTGAACAAAAGGAGTCCCTGATAATTCAGACTAAACCTCTGAGTGTTTCAACTGTTCAGGGTCAACGACCCATCCAGTCTTTGCAGCAGACATCAGTTTCTCTCCAGAATCAACAGCCTTATAGTTATAGCTCGAGTTTATGCAACAGGCAAAGACCAAAGAAGCCAGAAAGGCAGTTCGCTCGGTTGCCCATGACATACAGTCAGATGCTGCCAGATCTGATTAGAGGGGGATTAATAGTGCCAAAGAAGATCGATGCAGTGATTCCTCCATATCCACCAGGTTTTGATGTCAATGCCCGCTGTGAGTACCATGCTGGGGTGCAGGGGCATTCAACCGACAATTGCAAGGTGCTTAAAAGCCAGATTCAGAATCTGCTGGACTCTGATATGTTCCCGGTCACACCTCAAGGTATCCAGATCAACAAGTCCTGCCATGTGGGTTCAACGGTTCACGTCATGAAAGGATTCACCAATGAAAAAGGTTCAGAAGAGCGTCAGAATGGTTTCAATAGGCAACTTTAAAGATGGCTGGTTCAGCGACAAATCAGTGTGAAAGTCCAGTTCCCAGAAGCTGGCAATTTTCGTTTTATCCTGTTATTTCTTTATGTTTGTAATTTCATTCCTGTTTAAAGTGCAATCTCATTTGTAAAACTCGTTGTTTCCGTTGACTGATATTAATGAAATGAATATGCATGTTTTGATTTAATCCATTCTTGTTCACTAATTACTTTTACAGATGTTATACGCTTATTTAAGTGGAGTCCGGGGAGGATGACGAAGTTTAAAGATGCGCAAGCTTCCAATTGTATGCTTTTGAAATAAAACCTGCTGATGATGTACAGGCATTGTTTCAAATTCCCAAACACAAGAGATATAAGGATGATAGTCCCTTGTCAACCCCTTTGAGCCTAGTTGGAGGAGTTTCTTTCTGAAAATGAAAAACCCTCAATCATAACCCGGGGCGGGGTAGGTGTCATCTAATTTGGCAAAGTATCCAAATTGCAATAGGAGTGTTCCCGTTCGAGGATAAATCACACCTGTATAGGTCGTAACTAAGGAATCATAGTGGTTAAACCTCACTGACAAGGAGTGAAACAGTCACGTTATTCCCCAAAGATTCAGACAAGCTGGTGTCACACGATTTGTTCGAAAAGAAAAAGAAAAAAAAGGAACAAAGCCCGCTAAGTCGAATCTTGAAAAAAAAAAGCGACTTAGGCAAACATTAGGGCATCCCGCTGGATCTTGAAATCCAAAGAAGCTCAAAAGAGCCAGTCCAGGCAAAAGTTAAGGAAATAAAAAAAATGATGATGGAAAACAAGTCGTGTGATTCAGGCACCAAAGACGAAAAAGCAAGTAACTGTCACTCTGAAAACGTGTGGTTTCCCAAACCAGCACTCCTGTCATTTAACCTCTGAAAGGTGAGCGCTAGCGTCGAATTAGCTGAATATAGGATTGGAGAACATCACGGAGAATGGGTGGGTTAAAATAAACTTTGAGCCTTTATCTTTTCCTTGTAAACCGTGAACCCGACCAAGTTACAACCTGAAAAAGTCCTAATTGAAGCAGGTTTGTTTCGAAAGCATACCTCGGTAAAGATTGCATCGAAACTGACTCCTAAAAGGATTCCTCTTAAAACGTTGCACTAATGTTGACATGGTGATATTTGATTTCACACACTTTATGTCACAATTTTTCCAGTGAACAGGCTTGGATTTCAAAAACTGTCATATACATTGCATTTAATATATCTTTTATGCAGGACAATTTATTTTACTTACAAGTAAACGCTTGACAGCAGGAAAGTTTCCACAGTGGAAAGATTGATCAGGATAGAATGCGGAATGCCTGAATACTCCATTGAACTGGGTCAAGTTATATAAAGTGATCATAGCATGAGAGTCAGCCATCCGAAAATCAGTTAGTCTGAGGTAGTCAAGTCGAGATTCGGCGAATCTCTCGCAGCTAAGAAGCACTATCCTCATAGATCAGCCAATCAGGGGTAAAGTCATTGTAGACTGGGGCAGACCATCCTAAGAGCACAGGAGCTATTCCTTATCCGTGGGGCAATTAATGTGAAGCACCTCTCCGAGGTTCAAGGTGTTTAGTCAGTGCATATCAAGCCATCAGGGCATAAGATTTCAGATTTCCTTTCGAGGAATATCCCCACATGGGTCTCATGAGCTGGGGCAAGATTGGAAGCGTAGGATTTGTTCCTCTCCATGTCTTCAAGATTTGTTCAGGAAGGTTTGATCAACCTCGCAAGTGCAAGACGAATGTCGGGAAGTCATGTTACTATCCCTTGACCCTTCAACTCAGAGTTCAGGAAGACTTCGTCTGTTTTCTCCAGCAAAAGTCCAATCATCATTGGCATGTGTAAGCCATCCCCAGTAGGCTCCAATCATATTTGTACATCTGGTTATCTCTAGCGGAGTTGGCTTCACCTTTCCAGCATTTATTTTGCTGGATTTGTTCTGTTGCATCCAGCTTTCCCCGGCAGCCCAAGCCTGCATTTGCATCTTTGCATATATCATCATATTTGCATCATCCTTGCATCTCATCCTCAAATGCGTAGAATTTCCATTTCGTATGGAACATTACGCCATATTCAGACATACGCATATGCATACGAAGCATAAGCCAGTTTCTGTCAGCCTCTTGTGGCAACTTGAATCACTTCACAATCAATGTAGGGGCATTTATCCAGCAGCTTGGTTCAGACAGCTTATCGGTTTACTCAGATTTCAGATTATACGCCGGTTATGATTGGTCCATCAGTCCTCTGATGATGACAACTCCGAGCAGATTTTCTTTCCGTCAGTTCCTATCGACGATGTGTTTCCCCAGCAGGTTTCCTTTCGTCTATCATTAGATGATGCGAGCTTCAGATATGATTTTTCTCTCCATCTATCATTAGACAATGTGAGTTCAGGATGTGGTTTTCTCTCCGTCTATCTTTAGACGCTGAGAGGTTTCAAGGCTATCTTTCAAATATGGTTTTCTTTCTGTTTATTGGTTGAGATGACATTCCAAAAGGGGTTTCTCCTGGCTGTCGATTCTTATTGATGTCGGGGTTCTTTGAAGAATGTTAGGATTTCGTAGTTGTTGATTCTTATTGACAACATGATTCTTTGAAGGTGGTTTTCTTCCTGTCAGTTCTTATTAATGATGTGGCCCATTTGAAGATGTTTTTCCATCAACTCCCATGGACGATGCGAATTCTGAAATTTGATGGGTGGTTTTGAGGTTCATTGATGTGGTCTATACTTTTCCTCTCGTCTATCGTTAGACGATGCGAGATCGGGATTTTGATGTTCCTCTCGTCTATCATTAGATGATATGAGTTCTGGATATGATATTTCTCTCCGTCCATCATTGGGCGATGTGTGTTTTTTTTGGATTGTCTTTCTTCCTGTCTATCATTAGACGATGTGAACCTTCAGGATTGCTTTTCTTCTCGTCTATCATTAGACGATGCGAGATTTGGATTTATTGTTCCTCTCATCTATCATTAGACGATGCGAGATTTGGATTTTGATGTTCCTCTCGTCTAACATTAGATGATATGAGTTCTGGATATGATATTTCTCTCCGTCCATCATTGGGCGATGTGAGTGTTTTTTGGATTGTTTTTCTTCCTGTCTATCATTAGACGATGTGAACCTTCGGGATTGTTTTTCTTCCTGTCTATCATTAGACGATGTGAATGGATCAAGTGCATGTTGATCCGGTTTTGGACAATGGAAAGGATCAAGTGCATGTTGATCCAGTCTATGGGTTCAAGGTCTGTGGCGTTACACAAACGACTGGCAGCAATGTCAGATGTTCTTCATTGGATGATCAGTCAGTTGGTTGCCGTTGAAACTGTCTGCACTCAGTTTTTCTGGATATTTGTTCCCCGATCAGAGTGTTGCAGTTTATTTCTGCGGTTGGCAAATTTATGGGTTCTTTGGTATTCAACCACCTTTTACCTTAATTATTTGAAAGCCATTCACTTTTGATCCATTTAGGTCCAAGCCTTTTGAATAGGGGCAGCTGTTGCACCCCAAAATTTGCCCAACCTTTTTCTTTGGCTGGATTTTGTTTCATTTCATTTCTTTCTAGCATTTGAATTGCATATCATTTTTCATTGAACATGGGATCAAGAGTTTGTGCACATCAAGAGGAGTCTACTCAGAGGATTGAGCCTAAGCTAGGGGTGTTACTTAAGTCTGGATGATCATCAAGTCATCAGGAAGTGGAAAATGGTCTCATGAAAGAAAGGGTGGATTGTTGCACCCCAAAATTTGACCAACATTTATTTACCCATCAAGTGTTCAAAGGTTGATACCTTTGTCAGAAAGCTCAAGAGATCCTCAGAGGAATTGGTTGAAACCAAAGTTGTGTGTCTCATAACTTGAGAGTTGTGAGTGCTCCTCAGATGATTCTGAGACTTTGAGAATGGACTTGAAGCTTTGAGAAAGCTTATGAGATGTCTTGAAAGCCATCATGAATCCTAGAGAGGTCACTATACAAGAATTCAGAAGATTCAGCCATGAATGGTAGAATTAGGGTTTGACTGGGTCAACCCTAGGTCAACTGAAGATTTGGAGAGGGTTGAGACCTAATCCAAGAGCCATGTGATCATGGAATGATGTATTGAGATACTATAAGGATGATTCCTAGACCAACTCATCATGATTGAGGAGTTTGAGAAGTTTTAAGCTAGGGTTTCTAAGGATTGACAGTGTAAAATCCCCTAGTTTGATCCCTATCTTCAAGGCAATTTTAGCTCAAGATGTGATTGTCATATCATCTTCCCCACAACATGAATGTTGTAGAGCTTGTTCTTAGCTTTAATTTTAGTGGTAGAAGTCCTTAATAGGATTTGCAGAGCTCAAGTTATGGTTTTGACAAATTACAGGTCATCTGAGGTATGTGAATCTGGGTCCTTGAAAGTCACCCAACTTGCAGACAACTTTTGCCCTAGTAGGATGATTCCTATGGATTCTTGGTAAACATGAATGTTGAATAGAATCTTCTTAGCTTTCTATAGAGTACTAGAAGTCCTTGATAGGATATGTAGAACTCAACTTATGGCTTTGACAAGCCAAGGGCATTTTGGTCATTTGGAGGTTATAGGTCATTTCAAGCATGAGGCCATATCTCCTACTTCCAAGCTTCAAATGGAAAAATCTTCAACATAAAACTTGCTTAGAATTATGTTTTAAGGCTAGTAGGGAGGTCATGAGATGTTGAAAAGGCTCATATCAAAAAGTGATAAAAATGGCCTAAAAATGAGGCATAAGTTAATTCAAGTGAGATTGAAAATCATAAATCCCAAGTTATAAATCCAAACCATGTCATATAATAGGTCATTTTGACTCCAAATGACATTCTAAGAACAATGGTTCAGCCACAATTTTGATTTGAGGCTTGCATCATAGGGTTGCTTTGTAATTGGATTGCTTGCACAGGAAGGTACCAAACCAAAACAAAGAAAAACTCAATAAACAAGGAAGATATGCATTGTAACTTGTCTTAAATATCATGTAAGGAGAAATTCAAGTCAGATACCAAGGATTACAAGGGTTTTTGCATGAGATGCCATATGAGGAGAAATGAAAATGCAAAATACCATGACATGAAAACTTCAAATTCTCATTGGATTGTTCTAGGAGGTTCTAGAATTTTCTAAACCTCTCTATATAACCATTGTGACTTGCATTGAGGCAAGGTTGGTGTTGATTGTTGTAGAGAAGAGAGATTGAAATCCAAATTCCTCCATTGCAAATCATATTCAAACTTCATATTCTTCTTCATTGCTATCTCATTTTTCTTCACAAACCTTCTCCACACATATTTCTGAGTGTGTTCATACTGGTTTGAGGTTCCATTGATGGAGAATTGAAGGTGTCACATTGAATTTGCAAGAAGGCAATTGTCATTGGATCTTGAAGTATAAGCTTGCTACATCAAATCTTTTGCATACAGAGGAAGATTCATCATCTAGGGAGCATTCTTGAAGAGTTGCAAGGCCTGAAAGCAAGAGTTTCATCACCTACCAAACCATGAAGCCAGGTATGCAAAACCATCTCTACACCCTAATCTAGGCATGGCTAGGGTAAATTATTAGTGTAGATCTGTTAGAGACAATTAGGTGATCATGTATGATGAGTTTGAGAGCATTTGGTGAAGTTTCAACTATGGAGGTCAATTCTTGATGGAGCAAGAACATGCTATATATTGAGTGTTAAGACAAGATTAATGGCTGATTTTAATTAGGGTAACATGATAACCATTTTTATGTAAAGAATTCTGAGT
This sequence comes from Lathyrus sativus, assembly GCA_963859935.3. Classification (NCBI taxonomy): domain Eukaryota; kingdom Viridiplantae; phylum Streptophyta; class Magnoliopsida; order Fabales; family Fabaceae; genus Lathyrus; species Lathyrus sativus. The sequence continues at coordinate 397,960,837 of OZ012738.1, read as the reverse complement.
TTGGTTGAAGTTGAAAACTGATGATATTTTGAAGTTCATGATGTTTCACGTTCGGGTTGCATGGTAGAGACTGTTTTAATGAAAACCAATGCGATAGTTTTGTTCAGCATGGAAAATAGGTCAAGTTTGGGTTTTATTTTGTTAAGTTTGGTCAAGAAATGAAGGAGAACGATAGGATGGAAGATTGGTGCATGACATGTGTTTTCATGGTGTTTCAGAAACCCTAGCTGCCCAAGGTTGAAGACGACTCACCAGCCGTTGGATTGCACGCGGACTAGTTGACTTGAAGAACAATCCCACGGTCCAGATTTAAAACGAATTGAGAGGGAAGCCAGCAAGCAGCGAAACGCTGCGTTCCACTTAAAGAGTCTTCATGGGCTTAAGTGAAACGGCTATCAGCACCCCCCAAGCGAGGCCCATCCAGTTTTGAACTAAAATCCTCTTCTATTTGCACCGCGCTCATTGTTATTTTTTGTTTGATTTTCATCTATTTTCTGAATCATCATTGGGCCCAGGCGCATTATTATTGGCACCCCTCATATGAGGCCCATCCAGATTTGAACTGTATTTCATTTCTTTTCGCACCGCCCATTTTTCTTTTTCTTTTTGATTTTCTCATTTAATTTCTGAGTTTAATTGGGCCCAAGCGCTTTTCTATTCAGACCCCCAGTATAGGCCCAATTATGAAATAAACTGGATTTTATTTCTGTTTGCACTCCATCTCATCATGTTCATTTTATTTTTCTCCAAATTTTCTCATACTTTGAAAATTCATAATAAAATGAAAAATCAATATTTTTTCATGGGAGTTTTTTCTCCCTCTTCATATTTTTGTCAAGAAAAATATAAAATCATAAAATTGCCATTTTATTTCATTTTAATATTTTTTGCATATCTTCTTCTTTTATTGCTTTTTAATTCTTTTAAGTTGATACCTTAATTTGTAGATATATGTTTTAGGTTCCCCCTGGATTAATTCCATATTTTTGTGATGATTTTTAGGATAGTTTTGATTAGATGCTATTAGGTTGTGTAGATTTAGGTTAAACTTCAACATAGGTCCACAATAACTTTAGATTTTGGGTTTTTAGGACAAGTTAGACTATGGGGCATATATGGGTATTAAGGGTAGGTATGTAGAATCCCTTAGAAATTATATTAGGATTTAATATAATAGTATGCTATTTTTAGTTGATTTTTGTATTGGTTGATTGTTTATGTTGCCTTTAGGGCATGTTTGCTTTAGTTGCTTTGTTTTGGAGTTTCCCTTTTGCTTGGAAAGCTTGGTATCTCATGGTGGAGCATTGAGGAGCAGAGTAGAAGACTTGAAGATGCTTTGAGGAGCTTGAGAGCTTAGTCTTTTTTCTTTTTGTTTTGTTTTAGGGTTATGGATTAGGAAGAGCTTAGATGTAGATGACTTCTTTCTCAAACATGGATGGTATCATTCACCTCCATTCCTCCCTATGATTCAAAGTCCTTCCATGGTATACACCTCTCTCCTTTGGAGGGATAAGTGATATACCTAGGAGGTAGAACTTTTGAGGGAACCTTTCCTTTGATGTTGAACCCTTATAAGTCACCTTTGGTGATCAAATAAGCAGTTCAATATCCTCCAGCTTATCCAGTAAGTGATTTTCTCTGGTTTGATTGTCTTGAGAGATGTTGAGCTTGAGCATGAAGATGAAGATTTCATTGAAGAGTATAGAAGAGGATGAATCCTTGGATAGTGCCATTCCAGTTGAAGCTTGAAGAGCATGAAGATCAAGTTGATACTTGAAGATCCCTGAAGATTAGGTGAAGCCTGAAGGTGGAGCTGATCAAGAAGCTGAAGCTTAAGGGAGAAGATGAGTTGAAACTCATGTTGTAGGGTTGAAACCTGGAAAAGCAATTGATGTTTGTCAAGAGTGATTGAAGTCTGAAGACTGAGTAGCTATTGAAGAGCTGAGGCTTGGAGTTGAGAGAGGAGTTGATCTGTTCTTCTTTTTCTTTTCTGTATTGCTGTGTTTTGTTTGACTTGTCTGATGCATTAGAATAAGCTCATATCTAGAATAGGTAGAATCTAGGAGCATGATTGCACTAGAGGTTGAGTTTCTCCCTCTGCTTGTATTGTTATTGTGTGGCTTTGCTTGCGGGTATTCGGTAGAGCCCAGCTCCCTTGCCCATGTGGTTTGTTTGCCTGATGGCATTTCATTTCATTTTATCTGTATGATTGCAGTTTACTGTTTATTGCTTGATAGCATGTTGTTTATATTTCAGTATGATTACTGTTATTTCATTCTGGCTTGAGGTTGAGATGAGCTTGTGGAGGCTGAAGCCCCACACACATTTCCTCCCTCACTTGCATTGCATGCATTTTACCATTAAGCTGATGCTTTGTCTATTTTGGTGTATCATTGACATGATCCCTTAGGACTCTCATTTCCTTTGATAAGGACTTGATGATAGAATTTTAGGTTGAAACCTACGCATGACCACATCTAGGAGTTCCCTGTTCAAACCTCAACCATAGGATGAATCCATGGCATGATAACAGTAGGACTTGATAGTCTCCCTCCTAGTTGGGCCTGTTCTCTTCTCATCTCAAAACAGTTTAAGATACAGTAATCATGAATGATTTCTTTCGTACGTTACGAGCCTTAAGCTATCTGAGAAAGGGTTGTGGGAGAGTCTCTTTTCCACAGTCTGGATGTTTAGTATGGTACCCTTTGGGTGACATGCGACGCATTCACTCTAAGGTCATAGTCTCTAGTGCGGTTGAAATCGCAAACACAATAAAAAACACTTCTTTCGTAAAGACAGGAAATAAACCGTAGTTTCCTGAACTACGTGAGCTCTGATCTCTCATGCCTGTTGAGAGTACGTAGGCACAAGATGGCGATGTCTTGGCGAGCTACCTTCCCCCATAACCCTTCGTAGGCCGAACTACGTTGACTCTGATTTCTCATTCTCTGATGAGAATACGTAGGCATAAAGCGCGACGCTTTGCCGAGTCATTTTTCTTTTCTTTTTCAGCCAACCTTGATAGGTAGATAGAATAAAACCAACCCGTCCAAGTAAACACAACAAGCGAGGATCCCGTCGAGTACGACGGACGTGAGGGGTGCTAATACCTTCCCCTTGCGTAACCGACTCCCGAACCCTGACAATGGTTGCGATGACCTTGTCTTACCCTTTTTCGTTAGGTTTTTCCGATCGTTTCCTTTCCCGCTCGGAGGGATAAATAACGAAAGGTGGCGACTCTTCTGTTGTGCCGGCACCTTATTTTCGCGCAAGTGACAGCTGGCGACTCTGCTGGGGACATGCGATGGTTCCCTATGCGAGTCTCGCCTTGGATTTTCTTCCTAGCTGTCTGGGTCATCCCCAGCAGCTGGCGACTCTGCTGGGGACCCTCATCAGTTCCCTGCGAGAGTCAATCCTACCGCTTGTATGTTTACTTGTTGGGTTGAGTTTATTTATCGCATTTTACTTCTCGCACTTTATTTCCCGCATTTTATATTCAGTATAATATGATTATTTGTGCTGTTGTGGGATGGGAGTTCTGATGAGTGAGAAGCCAGACCCAGGCTTGAGTGCACCATAGACTTAGAGTGGAAATTAGTGGGCGCGTGCTTGCTTTGCAGGCACTAGTGTCTCATGAAATCCACGCTCAGACGAGGTTCATCCGGTTGGCTTCACTTTCAACCCTTTGGGTTGAGACGGTTGCTGGTTTGGTGGATTGTCGACTCTGGGGACCGATCATTTGTGATTCAGCTAAGTGAGGCCGCTTCATGAGCTGGTGATGCCACACCTTCTGGGTATCGTATCACCCCTCTTGAAAGTCTGTGACGCTGATGAACGCATAGGATGTCGTACCTTGAGTCAGTTTAGGTCCATACCTGTGAGTGGGATTGGGTTTATTGCAAGAAACCTTGACCTTCAGACTACCTGGTTTTCTTGAAAGTGGATCAGTTTTGTTGGTACAAGGGTTTCTCAATTGCAGATTTGTCTGTTCTTGATAGAGCAGGTTTTGATCATAGGATCTTATCATCAGGTGTATGTCTGTTCTTGATAGAGCAGGTTTTGATCAGAGGATCTTATCATCAGGTGTATGTCTGTTCTTGATAGAGCAGGTTTGATCAGAGTATTGTCATCAGTGGTTTGTTCTTGATAGAGCAGATTTTGGGGTCTGAAGATCTCATCAGCAGATGTTGTTTGTTCTTGATAGAGCAGATTTTGAGTGGGGTCTGAAGATCTCATCAGCAGCTGTATGTTTGCTCTTGATAGAGCAGATTTTTTGATTTGGGGTCTGAAGACTTCATCAGCAGATATTTCTTGATCATACATCCGAGGTCCTTATTATCAGACATTTGTTCTCGACAGAGCAGAATTATGTTCCTGTGTATATGGTCCTATCAGATGGTCATTCTTGGCAAATCAAATTTGTGGTCCTACACCGGGGTTTTCTTCTCATCAGTGGTCGTGGTTTTGTTGATACAGAATCTCCACAACAGCAGTTACCCGGATATATTATTGCATGACTGCATTTTGCATTAGTTTGCATGTTCATTTGCATTTCATTAACGTGTGTCTGTGTTGCAGGTACCGTTTCCTCGATCTAGAATTTCTTGCCTCCTATTGTATTGTTATGGGCTCTCTCAGGAAGACTGTGGCGTACAAATTCCCTACCCCTGATGTGTTGAAGTTGACTGGTTTGATAGCTTTAGCAGGTGATTCTGTGAAGGATGAGTTCATAAAATCTTATGGCAGGTTGCTCAGTTTGGTTTGCAAGCCTTCTACGTTCGAGTTGAATGGGTTGCATGCTCTGTTGCAGTTCTACGACCCTCCGCTGAGATGTTTCACTTTTCAGGACTTCGTTCTCGCGCCGACGCTGGAAGAGTATGCTGATTTGCTAGGTGTGCCGATCAAGAGGCAGGTGCCTTTTGTTCACATGGATGCTGAGCCTGATCTGGCTGGTTTAGCTTCTTCACTTTATTTGGACGCCTCAGAGTTAGTACTGACTAGTTGGAACAAGGTTCCTGGGTTCTCCTTGCAGCTTCTGGTGGTTAAGGCTCAGCAGTGTGCCAAGGACAGATGTTGGGACGCGTTCAATGCCATCCTCGCTTTGTGCATATATGGCATTATCCTATTCCCCAACATGCCCGATTTTGTAGACTTTGATGCGTTTCACATCTTCGCTTCAGGGAATCCAGTCCCTACCCTGATAGGAGATGTCTACCACTCAGTCCACTACAAGAATGAGAACCGGAGAGGGAAGAATGTCTCCTGCTGCGTACCTTTGCTGTACAAATGGCTTGATAGCCATCTGCCCAAGAGGGGTCCTTTTGTCTTGTCTGCAGCCACAGCTGAGTGGCCTGAGCGTCTGATGAGTTTATCTGCAGAAGATATTGACTGGTTCGACAGAGACAGGTTGGGTACTGAGGTGATCTTCAGTTGCAGTGGGTTTCCTAATGTGCCTCTGATAGGTAGGAATGGCTGCATAAACTACAATCCGTCGTTGCTGGTTCGACAATTCGCGTATGCTTTGAGAACTCCGCCGAAGGAGGAAGAGGTACAGGAATCTCTGTACCTCACGGGTATTCTAGAAGGGGATTTATTGTCCAAGCTTCAGCGTGCGTGGAATAGTATCAGTAAGCGAGGAAAGCCTTTGCTAGGAAAAAGCAACAATGAAGCCTACCCTCCGTACACAGCTCGGATCAGAGCCAGGGTCGACGCTATAGGGATGTCGTTTCCTCATGCCAAGCCAGAAAGCTCTCTAGCAGTCGAAGAGCCTACTACTGTGCCCATTCATCAGCATAACCAGGTATTAGCTGAGCGGGATGAATTGAAGCGGGTGAACGCAGAACTGGAGAAGGAGTTAGCTCAGCTTCGAAGCGAGAGGAACAAAGCCGTGCATGCTTTCAAAAGGCAGACAGAGTTGGTAAACCAGCTGGGTACAGACCTGACGAAGCAGATAGCTGAGCGTGAACGCATGGGTCAAGACTTTAGGGCTGTCAACGACGTACTAGCTACGAAGAAGCAGCATTTGGACGAGGCATATCGGAGGATAACCATGTTCGACCAACACTGGAAGGCTTCCCTGGCCACCAGGAAGGAGCGGGAGGATAAGCTGATGCTGCAGATCTCCAAGCTGGAAGCCGAGGTGAAGGACAGTGAGCAGAGGTTTGATGAAGATACCGCCCGCAGATACGCCGCCGAAGGCCAACTCAACAAAGCTCTTGCTAATCTGAAGGAGCACAAGCTGACGGTTGAGTCCAAAAAGCGGAGATTAGAAGATTGCTTCGGCGAAGGAGCATGGGAAAGTTCAGTTCAGGGACTTCAGTATACCATTGTACAGAGGGAACTACTCGTCGAGGGGTTGCCCACTTTGCCAGATCATCTAGAGACGAAGGAGTTATTAGCAGAGTATCGCGCCCGTGGCCGTACTTGACTAGTTGTATTCCTTTTGTTTTGATCTTTGTTGTATGCTGACCATCACCAGGCTTGTTGGCTGAGGTCACGCTGTTGATTTATCTTGTACTCGCTGATGCTATGTACTGCCTTGATAGGCTTTCCTTTATATATGAGATTGTTGTTTCCATGATTGGGCTCGGACTTCTTCTTCTTATTATTATCAGCACTGGCACGCAGGCACTAGGATCGGGGGAAATCTCCCAAACACACAGACACACGCATGCATCTGCATGAAGCATTTGCATGGCGTACATTTTGTTGTTTTTCCTAACCTTTAGTGTTTGCAGGTTTTTCAGGTTTTTTCAGGTTTACAGGTTCCAGGTTGTTTCCGGTGACTCCAGAATTGATCAGAGACTCTTTCACCGTTATCCAACTCGAGCTAATCAGACTAGGATCATGGATCAAGTGCAGACAGATGTTCAGGAGCTCCGTGAGCGGATGGATCGCTTTATGGAACTTATGCAGGTGATCGCCAATGGTCAAGACCAGCTCCGGACTTTGGTTCAGCCTTTGATCTCCAGGGTTGATAGTAACGGCATACTCCATGGTGGGGCCGTGCCTACTCCTCCACCAGTTGATACTCCGCAGAATGGTGTTCTTGTTGCCGGGGGCAACGGCAGTGCTAATGGCAATGTGATGGCCAACATCGGACTCAATGCGACGGGCGTCGGCAATGGGAGTCTGGGAGCTAATGTCAACATCGGGCCGGTCAACGGCAACACTGGCGTCGGGAATCTGTTGGTGCCTCAACCGTGGCTTGAGGATCATCAGGATGACGTGTTTTCTCAAAGACGTGCAGAAGCGGAGCTGAATGCTGAAGCGCGGCTCAGATTCAAAGCACTTGAAGATAAAATGAGAGATATTGAGAATCAGAACACTTTGGGCGTTGATATGTCCAAGCTGGGGTTAATTGCTGATTTCAAGGTACCTCCTAAGTTCAAGGTGCCTGTCTTTGAGAAGTATAAGGGTACTACTTGCCCTCGTGTCCACCTGCGATCGTACTATAGAAAGATGTCTGCCTATTCCGAAGATGAGAAGCTGCTGATGCACTTCTTCCAAGATAGTCTTTCTGGGCCATCCCTCAAGTGGTACATGGGTCTAGAGCCCACTAGCGTGCGCACATGGAAGGATCTCGCTGAAGCGTTTGTCCACCATTATCAGTACAATAGCGACTTGGCCCCGAACCGAGTTCAGCTCCAGAACCTTTCGCAGCGGAATAATGAAGGATTTAAGGAGTATGCCCAGCGTTGGCGTGAGTTGGCTGCTCGGGTTCAACCGCCGATGGTTGAGCACGAGCTCGTGCAGATGTTTGTGGCTACCCTCCCGGGAATCTACTATGAAAAGTTAGTCAGCGGTATGTCTGGGACGTTCTCAGCTCTCATTACCATGGGCGAGCACGTCGAGAATGGTATCAAGATCGGGAAAATTCAAGGTGAATCATCCTCAGCTGGAGGAGGTGGAAAGAAACCTTATGCTGGTAAACGGCGAGAAGGCGAGGCGAGCGCTGTGACCAACGCTTGGAGAAAGGGCAAGGGCCCTCAACAGCAGATAGCCAGTATAAATATCCCAGCAACTTCGCAGCAGCAGCAGCAACCAAATCAACAGGGATATAGAAAATACCAGAATCAGGCACCTTTGACAAACCGTCACGTCGAGGCACCGCCCATGTCATATGCGCAACTCTTGCAGACTTTGCTTCAGCTTCAGTTAGTTCAGAAGAGGACGATGCCACCCTTGACAGGGGCACCTCCACCAGGGTACGACGCAAATGCCACTTGCGATTTCCATACTGGGGCGCCAGGCCACACAATCGAGAACTGCAAAGCCTTTAAGCACAAGGTACAGGACCTGGTAGATGCCAAGATTATTAACTTCTCCGATAATGTGCCCAATGTTACGAAAAATCCCATGCCTAATCATAGAGGAGGCGGAGTGAACGCCATTATCGAAGAAGAGAGCGCAGATCTGTTGACTGATGTCAAAGACCTAAAGACGCCGCTTAGTTTCGTCAAAGCTAAGTTGTTGAAGAAAGGGTTCTTTCCAGGATGCGGGGAGTTATGCATGGACTGTGCTACACATGCTGATGGATGTGAGCAGTTGGTTGAAGGAATCCAAAGTCTGATGACTGAGGGGATTTTGCAGTTCAGTCGGAGGGCTGAAAGTGTATCAGGAGAGGTAGTGCTAAAGCAGGCCGATGAAGTCGCCACCATCACCATTCCTCGCCAACCAATTACTATTTCTGCGCCCCGACCGCCCACAATCACTATTACCAAAGCTGGGTCGATCCCATTCGAGAGCACTAACGCCGTTCCGTGGCATTACGGCGCCGAAGTCTATTGCAACGGTCAGAAGTTAGAGCTGGAGCCGTATGGGTCGACTGTGGAGAATCTCGCAGGAATCAGTGGTATTACTCGTAGCGGAAGAGTGTTCGCACCTCCAGAAGTTGTGGCAGATAAAGTGGTCAAAGCTGATGCGGCTGATAAGGGCAAAAGCAAAGTCGTCGAAGAGGTCCCGTGTGGGGTAGAGAAATGTAAGAACACATATTGTGTCTTAGTTATATCTCTATGTTTTGATGATAACAATTATGAATTTTGTATTCAAGAATTATATACTCTAAACGTGTTCTAGACTGTTTGCTAAAGGTACTAAAGAAAATTCTCTTAAGAAAGCAAATTTGGATCTGAACAATGTTATTATGAAGGGCTTCACAGGTTCAAGAGCATCTTAAGTGAAGATCTGAACGCTGTTCCCAGAAGAATCTGATTACTGTTTCTTGAAGATTCTGAAGCAGGAGCCTCTAAAGCATAGAAGACTCTGCTCTGATAGATTTACACGCTCAAGCACACAAGCTGCACATACTCTGATTCAGCTCAATCTGAAGAACATCCAAGACTCTGAAGATCCAGAAGATCTCTACTCTGGAGACTCTGAAGATTCAGATTCTAATGTTGAAAGCTGAACTTACTTTGTGAAGAAGATTTAAATATGTACGTTGGCTTATCTCAACAACTCTTTCCTCTTTTGTGCTAGACACAAGGACACAGACAAAAAGGTTTTATCTGTGCATTCCATTCTAAGGAAAGTTTCTGCAAGTGAAGACAAAAGGCATCAGGCTTGTTTCAGCACAGCCTCCAATGTAAAGACAAAAGGATTCAGGCTTTTCTGCACAACCTTCAACGTTATCAAGACTTCATGGATCTAAGTGCCTATATAAAGAAGTCCACTCTATCTTCTTCAGCATCGAACTTCTAGCAAAATCTCTCACCATAGCAAAACTCTCAAAGCTCTTATTATTTTATTTTGCTATAACATTGTTCTTAACTTAAGAGAAATATCACAGTTGTGATAACAGCTTATTAGAAGCATTCATACTCTTGTAAAAGTTTTACATTGTTTGTAAAAGGTTTTCCTTAAGAGGATCCAGTTGGGATCAGTTGCTCTTGAGAAGACTAAGAACAGTTGTTCTTAGGTGTTGCTATTGTAATCTGTTTTGATTAAATAGTGGATTAAGTCCTTGACAGAGAAAGGCAAATCACTCTTGAGAGGGTGGACTGGAGTAGTTGTATTCAACGAACCAGGATAAAAATATCTGTGTTCAAATCCTTGATTTTTAGTCTTACTTATTCAACCCCCCCCCCCCTTCTAAGTAATTTTCTCACCTTCAGTTGGCATCAGAGCTCCGGTTCTGTGTGTGCTCCACTTAACCGTGACAGTTAAAGATCCAGTGAGAAAGATACTTTGATATTTATTTGGTTGTCAATATGGATAATACTTCTACATCAACTTACAACAACAAATATGAAGGAGATAGGATCAGTACTAAGCCACCCATGTTTGATGGGGAAAAATTTGACTATTGGAAAGATAGAATAGAAAGTTTTTTCCTTGGGTATGATGCTGATCTTTGGGATATGGTCATTGATGGATATGAACATCCTACTGGTGAGGATGGCAAAAAGATTGATAGAAAATCAATGACTGAAGTACAGAAAAGAGATTTCAAGAATCACCACAAAGCCAGAACTATATTGCTTAATGCAATCTCTCATACTGAGTATGAGAAGATTACTAACAGAGATACTGCTCATGACATGTTTGAGTCACTCAAAATGACTCATGAGGGAAACTCTCAGGTTAAAGAGACCAAGGCTCTGGCGCTCATACAGAAGTATGAGGCATTTAAAATGGAAGAGTCTGAAAATGTAGAAACTATGTTTTCTAGATTTCAGATTCTTACAGCTGGTCTGAAAGTTCTGGACAAGGGCTACTCAACGTCAGATCATGTCAAGAAGATCATCAGAAGTCTTCCCACCAGATGGAGACCAATGGTGACCGCATTGAAGATGGCAAAAGATCTGAACAAGATCTCTCTAGAAGAACTTATCAGTTCTTTGAGAAGCCATGAAATTGAGCTGGAGGAAGATGAACCCCAGAAGAAAGATAAAGGTAAATCCTTAGCTTTAAAATCTAACAAATCTGTTAAAGCTTTGCAGGTAAAAGAAGAAAGCTCTGAAGAATCTTCTTCTGAAGAAGAAGATGAGTTATCCATGTTGTCCAGAAGGATTAACAAACTCTGGAAGCACAAGGGAAAGAAGTTCAACAACTTCAAAAGATCTGATAACAGAAAGGAATCTTCTAGTCACAAAAGATCTGCCAAGAAAGAAGTGGTGTGCTATGAGTGCAAAGAACCTGGGCACTACAAAAATGACTGCCCCAAACTTCTCAAGGAGAAACCCAAGAGAAAGTTTGATAAAAATAAGAAGGTTCTTATGGCAACTTGGGATGACTCAGATGAGTGTGAATCATCTTCTGAATCAGAAGAAGAATGTGCAAACGTTGCATTGATGGCCAGGACAGAGGATCAAGAGGAAGGTACCTCAGGATATGAATCAGAATCTGAATCTGATGATGATGCAGAAGAGGTAATGGCTAAACTTACCAAAGAAGAACTCATTAAAGTTTTAACAGAAGTTCTTAAAAGTTATAACAACATCAAACTCAAATACAAGAAGCTGAAAAGAAATCTTGAATCTGAGATTGATCTTCTGAAAACAGAACTTGTTGAGCAGAAAGAAATAAATTTAAAAATCAAAAATGACTTTGATAGAACTCAACAAGAATCTGAATCTGAGACTAAGTCATGTGAAAATATTTTAGAAAAATATGACTCTAGTTTTCAGAAATTTCTCACTAAGAGCATAGACAGAAGCAAGATGGCTTCCATGATCTATGGTGTTAGTGGAAACAACAGAAGATGCATTGGATATGAGTCTTCATCTGGAAGCAATCCAAAACCTGTTGATAAACTTTTCATCAGGAAGACACCTCTGTATTCTCAATTCAAATTTGGCCACTTGAATGACATTAAACACACAAGCTCTGAGAAGAATACGTATGTGTTTAAACCCAAGGCAAGCCAGAATAAACATTATGTTGTAAAACAGAAGTTTAGGCAAACCTACAAACCAACTAACCCCAAAGGACCCAAGAAGATCTGGGTACCTAAAGACAAAATAATCCCTGTTGCAGATGTCCTTAGCAGCAAAGTCAGGACACCAATCATGGTACCTGGACTCTGGATGCTCACGACACATGACAGGAGAAAGGTCTATGTTCCAAAGCCTGGAACTTAGATCTGGAGGGGACGTGAAATTTGGAGGGAACCAGAAGGGCAAGATCATTGGCTCTGGAACAATAGGTAATGGCAACCTACCCTCTATTTCTAATGTTCTGTTAGTTGAAGGATTGAAACATAATCTATTGTCCATAAGTCAATTAAGTGACAATGGTTATGATATAATCTTTAATCAAAAATGTTGCAAAGTTGTATGTCAAAAGGATGGTTCTATCCTATTCAATGGAAAGAGGAAACACAACATTTATAAAATTAACCTTTCAGAACTTAAAGTTCAAAATGTAAAATGCCTCTTATCTGTGAATGATGAGCAATGGGTCTGGCATAGAAGATTGGGGCATATTAATATGAGACGTATATCTTAGATTAATAAACTCAATCTAGTCAGAGGACTTCCTAAGTTGAAGTTCAACTCAGATGCTCTGTGTGAAGCATGTCAAAGAGGTAAATTTTCAAAATCACATTTTAAATCAAAAAATGTTGTTTCTACCTCCAGACCATTGGAATTACTTCACATTGATCTGTTTGGACCAGTGAAAACTGCATCCATCAGAGGCAAGAAGTAGGGGTTAGTCATTGTAGATGACTACAGCAGATGGACATGGGTAAAGTTTCTAAAACACAAGGATGAGTCTCATTCTGTGTTCTTTGACTTCTGCAATCAAGTCCAGACTGAAAAAGATTGTAAAATTATTAAAGTCAGAAGTGATCATGGTGGAGAATTTGAAAATAAACATTTTGAAAAATATTTTTCTGAAAAAGGCATTGCACATGATTTCTCCTGCCCTAGAACTCCACAACAAAATGGGGTTGTAGAGAGGAAAAATAGAACATTGCAAGAAATGGCCAAAACCATGATCAATGAGACGAATCTGGCAAAATATTTCTAGGCAGAAGCAATTAACACAACTTGTTATATTCAGAACAGAGTGTCTGTAAGACCTCTTCTGGAAAAGACTCCCTATGAATTGTGGAGAAATAGAAAGCCTAACATTGCTTATTTTCATCCTTTTGGATGTATTTGTTATATGCTTAATACTAAAGATAATCTGAACAAGTTTGATTCCAAAGCACAGAAGTGTTTCATGCTTGGTTATTCTGAACGCTCTAAAGGCTACAGAGTATTCAATACTGAAACACAGATTGTGGAAGAATCTATTCATGTTAGATTTGATGATAAGCTTGGCTCTGAAAAGCCAAAGCAGTTTGAAAGTTCTGCAGATAGAGAAGTGATTCTCACAGACTCTGAAGGCTCAGAGGCAGAAAAGGCAATAAACAAAGAATCTGAAGCAACCCAAGATGCTACACCTTTGACCTCCCAACTAAACAACTTGCATATTTCTGAAAGACCAACTGTCAGAGGATCTTCTTCCAGAATCAAAGCTTCTCATCCAGAAGATGTGATAATTGGAAAGAAAGATGATCCAATAAGGACATGATCATTTCTCAGAACTTCTGAATCTTCTTTATTTGGCTTAGTGTCAATGATAGAACCAACATCTGTAGATGAGGCTCTGGAAGATAATGAATGGATCATAGCTATGCAAGAAGAGCTGAATCAATTCACCAGAAATGAAGTTTGGGATCTGGTTCCTAGACCTAAAGGATTCAATGTTATTGGAACAAAATGGGTGTTCAGGAATAAGCTGAATGAAAAGGGAGAAGTAGAAAGGAATAAGGCAAGGCTGGTTGCTCAAGGATACAGTCAACAAGAAGGTATTGATTACACTGAGACATATGCTCCAGTGGCAAGGTTAGAATCTATTCGTCTTCTTATTTCATTTGCTGCACAGAATAACATCACTCTGTATCAGATGGATGTTAAAAGTGCTTTTCTTAACGGTATTATAGAAGAAGAAGTATATGTCCACCAACCTCCTGGTTTTGAAAGTGAAAACTTTCCAGATCATGTTTTCAAATTAAAGAAATCCCTTTATGGATTAAAACAAGCTCCCAGAGCTTGGTATGAGAGGTTGAGCAACTTCCTTCTGAAGAAAAATTTTATCAGAGGAAAAGTGGATACAACTTTATTCTGTAAAACTCTTAAGAAAGATCTGTTGATTTGTCAAATTTATGTAGATGACATTATTTTTGGATCAACAAATATTACGCTTGGAAAGGAGTTTGCTAAATGTATGCAGGAAGAATTTGAAATGAGCATGATGGGAGAATTGAGATTCTTCTTGGGAATCCAAGTCAACCAGACTCCAGAGTGCACCTACATACATCAAACCAAATATGTTAAAGAGCTTCTGAAGAAGTTCAACATGGTTGATAGCAAAATGGCAAAGACTCCAATGCACCCTACAAGTACTCTAGGTAAGGAAGAGGTAAGTAAGAAGGTAGATCAAAAACTCTACAGAGGTATGATAGGATCTCTTCTATACTTGACTGCTTCTAGACTAGATATTCTGTTTAGTGTCTGCTTATGTGCAAGATTCCAATCAGATCCTAGAGAATCACACTTAACAGCTGTTAAGAGGATTCTAAGGTATCTGAAAGGTACTGCTAACATGGGTTTGTGTTACAGAAGACCTGATGAATTTTCATTAGTTGGATTCTGTGATGCTGACTTTGCTGGAGACAGAGTTGAACATAAAAGCACTTTTGGAAGCTGTCAGTTTCTTGGAAGTCATCTGATCTCATGGTACAGCAAAAAGCAACCTACCATTGCACTATCAACTACAGAGGCAGAATACATTGCTGCTGCTGGATGTTGTACTCAGATGCTCTGGATGAAGAGTCAATTAGAAGATTATCAAATATATGAGAGTAATCTTTCTATCTTCTGTGATAATACTTCTGCTATATGTTTGTCAAAAAATCCAATCTTGCATTCTAAGGCAAAACATATAGAAATTAAACATCACTTCATCAGAGACTATGTTCAGAAGGGTGTAATTAATTTAGCTTTTGTTGATACAGATCATCAATGGGCTGATATTTTCACAAAACCCCTTGCTGAAGATAGATTTAAGTTCATTCTGAAAAATATTTGTATGGATTTTTGTCCAGAGTAATATTTATCAGAGGCAACCTCTCAGATGCAAAATGTTTAATGATCTGAAGTATTTCATCTGTCTATTCGTTCATTTATATTCATTCAATTATTTTTTGTGTGAAACTCTGAACTAACAAGCTCAGAAGATCTGAAAGTTGGAAACGTTTCATTTCTTGAGAGACATCAGATGTACATACAAAGCAAACACGTGCCACTCAGTATCTGAAACGATGGAGTGCTCAACTGAATTGACGTTTGAGGTATTGCTTTGAAAATCTCACTTTTCTTGGTTTTCCCCCCAGCTGTCATAAATTTAAAGTGAAATGATTATTTTTCATTAAATGCTGTCCAAACGTGCGTAAGTGTCTTTTGTTGTGCCCTATGCTTGATCATTGGTTCTCTATATATATCACATATCACACTATTTTCACACTTTCCACATTCACTACATTCATGCGTTTCTGTTCTCTCTTCAAACTCTACCAAAACCCTAAACCTAAACAAAGATCTTCTTCTTCTTCAATGGCGTCTACTTCAAACACTGCTGCAAAACCCAACAAGACTATAATGTACAAAGAACCAGAACGAACCTTATTTACTCCTGTCGCAGATCTTGAGGTTCTATGTGAAAGCTTCATTGATCTTGATTCATTAAAGGAAAATGGGTTTGACCTAACTCTTACCATTAAAGCTCAAGGTTGGGAGAAATACTTTGAAAGATTAATGGGTCCTGTGTTTCCGTCACTGGTAAAGGAATTCTGGATTCACGCAAGCGCTGGTCCTAAGTTTATTCATTCATCGGTTCTTGGAATGGAGATAGTTATTACTGAGAAACTGATCAGGCAACTGTTCAGTTATACCGAATCTGATGGAGTTTCAAACCTTGCTTCGTCTCGCATTGATATGGCTAGGGTTTATGAAGAAACTACTATAGCTGGAATGCAATCAAGTAAGGTTAAAGATCTGAAACCCATTTATAGGATCTGGGCAAAAATATTTATGAGTACATTCTTTCACAGAAAACCATCCAACTCACCAGACTATGTGAGTTCGGAACATCTGTATTTCATGTACTGCATTAGCCAGAATGTCAAAGTGGATCTACCGTATCTAATCTTCAGTCATCTACTAACTCATGTCAAAGAAACCAGAGAGGAGGTAAGAGCTAAAGCTGGTAAAGTTAGAACTTGGATACCCCTGGGAAGATTAATTTCAGACATCCTTATTGAGAACAAGCTGGTACAGCATCTGACAGATGCGAAGATTACAGAAGATCTGACTTACATCATTGGATCTGAAATAAATGGACTCAATCTGAAAAGGATGAAAATCATTTCAGAATTGAAAGGACAACTAAGGAAGATCAACTCTGAAGAGGTTCAAGGCAGAAGAATTCCTGTGGAAGACTTTCCACTATTCAGTGCAGATGAACCAAAGGAATTTGTCTGGATGTACATTACTGAATGTCTAAAGGAAGGAATTCCTCTACCTGCTAATCTTGTTCAGAAACCAGGAGAAGAATTGCCCAATCTGATGAAGGAAAGGCGTAGTAAGAGGAAAGCTGAAGAAGGATCAGTTCAGAAGAAGAGAAAAGCATCTGAAGCTTCAAGAAAGAAGAAGAGAGAAGGAAAGAAAGCCAGAATCAGTCCTAGAGAAGCCACTCTGGAAGAGATTAGAGACACCATTCAACAAGTATTAGCATCTGATCCTACACCTACTGTTCATTCACCCCTTTCATCACCACAACTCTCTCCAAACCTTAGACAAAGAACTTCTAAATCCAAACAGTCTGTCAATCTTTCATCTGAACCACTCTCCTCTGAACCAGTAAATTTACAACCATCTCCTGTACCAATTCCATTTGTACCACAACCTCAATCAACTCAATCAGAAATTACACCACCAGAACCAACTCAACCAGAAAACACTCCAACAAAAATTCCACAACCAACTTTGTCACAACCAGAGAATCCCCAATTAGAGACTCTCCAACCAGAAACAATTATTTCAGAACAAAACCAACCAGAGACTGTTCAAACTGAACACTCTGAACAAACAATTCCCTCAGAAGATCCAAATCTTTCTGACAATATTCTTGATATTCAACCCCTCAATCAATCAATTATAATTTCTTCAACATCTGTTCACTCAGATGAATCTTCTGATTCATCTGATTCATCTGATTGTGATTTAGAGTCACTCAAACAAGCTCGCTCTGAAAGTGTTCTGAAGAAACACCTTAACATTGCCTTGTTTCATACCCCACCAAACTCTCCATCTCATCAACAACCATCTGAAACTCAACCATCTGACACTCAAACATCTGGAAACCAAACAATTCCTCAACCACCTGAAACCAATCCATCTGAAAATCAGACTTTTCCTCAACCATCTGAACTCCCTCAATCTGACATCCACACATCTCAACCACCATCACCTCAACCACAACCATCTAAACCTACTCCTGTTAACACCCCTAATCCTTTTTCCTCTGAACAGTCTAAACAGTCAGATCTAGGATCATGTGTTAATACTATGTTTGATATTTTCAAAAAGGATTTAGATTCTGAATATGATCGTGTTAAGGCTGTATGCATGTCTAGTTTGGATCCAACTGTTTCGAATTCTGCTTGGAAGCGCTTCATCTGGATGTTCAACAAAGCTGCCTTAAAAGTTAGAGCTAAATGCTCTAAGCTTGCTAAGAATAAATTTGCAGAATTAATCAAGGTAACTCTGATGAACATGCCTCCTCCTCCTCCTGTGTTACTTTTGGAAGTTGCTCCTCCATTAGTTCCTGCATCTGAAATGGTTGAACAAGCTTCTGATGAAAACCAATCTGAAGGGAACCCTGCTGCTACTGCATCTGCTCCGTCTTCATCTGTGGTTGCAGAACTTGTGAATGATGTGAAGAATATAAAGGACTGGATGATCAAGCAAGAGAAGACAACTGATGAAATCAAGACCTGGATGTCTAAGCAAGATGAGTCAGCTGCCAAGATGACAGAGCTTCTGACCCTTATTGCCTCTCGCCAGACTTAGTTTTATTTGTTGTTTTGCACATGAACTGCTTTTGCTGTCTGTTTGTTTTTGTTGTGTTATGTGTTTTGGCTTCTGCCTGTTTGACTGTGAACTTTGGTATGTTTTAATTGCATGATAATATGTTTGCTCCTATATGCCTCTTTTCTTCTATATCTTTTTGCCTTTGAAAATCTTTTTGATTATGACAAAAAGGGGGAGAAAAAGAGAAACTGAGTGTTCAACCTATAAGCAATTACTAAAACTGAAATTCAGACATTTTATTAACTTACCTTGAATTTAAGTCTTTCAGATTACATTGATATATCTGACATAATTCATTGAAGTTACCCTGAGACTGTGTCAACCAGAACCTGATCCTCTAAAGAAAATCTGGGTATTCAATCAACTCTGATAACTCTGATATCTTACTCTGATACATTTATTCTGAAAGAGAATTCATGCAAGATGATAACCAGACGCTCTGACTAAAGGAAGTCATATGTATCTGGCATCAAGATTTGATTATGAACTCTTTCATCAGGCTCTGAATCTGAAATATACTTAATTAGAAAGGGAAGTATTCTATTCTATTGAAGTATTTATTTCAGGGGGAGATTGTTAATCTCAGGGGGAGTTTCTAATTCATACTCTTTATTGAACAAAATTTCTCATGTTTTGTCATCATCAAAAAGGGGGAGATTGTAAGAACACAGATTGTGTCTTAGTTATATCTCTATGTTTTGATGATAACAATTATGAATTTTGTATTCAAGAATTATATACTCTAAACGTGTTCTAGACTGTTTGCTACAGGTACTAAAGAAAATTCTCTTAAGAAAGCAATTTTGGATCTGAACAATGTTATTATGAAGGGCTTCACAGGTTCAAGAGCATCTTAAGTGAAGATCTGAACGCTGTTCCCAGAAGAATCTGATTACTGTTTCTTGAAGATTCTGAAGCAGGAGCCTCTAAAGCATAGAAGACTCTGCTCTGATAGATTTACACGCTCAAGCACACAAGCTGCACATACTCTGATTCAGCTCAATCTGAAGAACATCCAAGACTCTGAAGATCCAGAAGATCTCTACTCTGGAGACTCTGAAGATTCAGATTCTAATGTTGAAAGTTGAACTTACTTTGTGAAGAAGATTTAAATATGTACGTTGGCTTATCTCAACAGCTCTTTCCTCTTTTGTGCTAGACACAAGGACACAGACAAAAAGGTTTTATCTGTGCATTCCATTCTAAGGAAAGTTTCTGCAAGTGAAGACAAAAGGCATCAGGCTTGTTTCAGCACAGCCTCCAATGTAAAGACAAAAGGATTCAGGCTTTTCTACACAGCCTTCAACGTTATCAAGACTTCATGGATCTAAGTGCCTATATAAAGAAGTCCACTCCATCTTCTTCAGCATCGAACTTCTAGCAAAATCTCTCACCATAGCAAAACTCTCAAAGCTCTTATTATTTTATTTTGCTATAACATTGTTCTTAACTTAAGAGAAATATCACAGTTGTGATAACAGCTTATTAGAAGCATTCATACTCTTGTAAAAGTTTTACATTGTTTGTAAAAGGTTTTCCTTAAGAGGATCCAGTTGGGATCAGTTGCTCTTGAGAAGACTAAGAACAGTTGTTCTTAGGTGTTGCTATTGTAATCTGTTTTGATTAAATAGTGGATTAAGTCCTTGACAGAGAAAGGCAAATCACTCTTGAGAGGGTGGACTGGAGTAGTTGTATTCAACGAACCAGGATAAAAATATCTGTGTTTAAATCCTTGATTTTTTGTCTTACTTATTCACCCTCCCCTTCTAAGTAATTTTCTCACCTTCAAGAAAGATTTGCTGGTCAAAGATGCCGAGGAGTTTATGCGGTTAATCAAGAAAAGCGACTACAAGATTGTAGACCATCTCCATCAGACGCCGTCGAAGATTTCTATTCTCAACTTGTTGCTATGTTCTGAAGCACACCGCAACGCGTTACTGAAGGTATTGAACGCTGCCTACGTACCGCAAGAGATATCCGTGAATCAGCTAGAAGAGGTGGTAGCCCATGTTAATGCTGGCAACGGGCTAGGTTTCACAGATTTAGAGCTGACTCCTAAAGGAAGAGATCACAACAGCGCCTTGCACATCTCGATAGAGTACAGAGGCACAATCATGTCGCACGTCCTGGTGGACACGGGTTCGTCGCTTAATGTGCTTCCGAAGAAGGCATTAATGAAGTTGGACACTCGTGGATTGCTTTGCACACCCAGTGATCTGATGGTGAAAGCATTTGATGGAACTAAGTGCCACGTTTTCGGAGAGTTGACCCTGCCGATCCAAGTTGGTCCGGAAACGTTTGACACGGTCTTTTATATCATGGACATCATGCCTGCCTACAGTTGCCTCTTAGGTCGGCCATGGATCCATGCTGCTGGTGCCGTGACTTCCACGTTGCATCAAAAGCTCAAATATGCTGTCGGGGGAAGCATAGTAACCATGTGCGGTGAGGAGGACATAATGGTGAGCCATTTGTCATCCTTTAAGTATGTTGAAATGGATGGCGAAATCCATGAAACTCTCTGCCAAGCATTTAAAGCCGTCAAGGTGAAAGAGGTAGCTCCTGTCGTCACAGAGAAGCCAGAGATGAATCTCTCCTCGTTCAAAGAAGCTCGGGCCGTCGTCGAAGCCGATTCCACCCCAGGCTGGGGGCATATTTTGGAGATACCGATCAAGCAGGATAAGTTTGGATTGGGGTATTCTCCTGAAGCTGAAGCTTCTTCTTCTTCGTCTAGCAGCGCGTCACGGGGAAAGGGGCCGATCCTATTCACCAGTGGTGGAGTGATCTTCGAAAGCATCAACGCGGCGTCTGAAGACAACGGGGATAGCGATTGTGATCTCGACTCTTGGATACAGCCAAGCAAGCCAGGCGAGCGCCTCAACAATTGGACCATCAAGGATATCATCCAGCTGACAAGTGAAGAGTAATGATTTACTTTTTACAATCATTGTACAACCTTATGTCCTACCCGGGGCATAGCGGTTTTATTGTCAGGGCCTTGTTGGATTATGTACATGCATTTTGTTAATAAATCAAAGGCGTTTTCTTCGTATTCAAATATTGTGCTCTCTGTTATTCCTGTTTTATATTTGTTTTGAAAAATAGTAAAATGGCAATGGGGTTTGTGCTAACCTGCATATTCTTGTTTTAAACTTAACCCTTGTTATTGCAGGATCCACATAACAGACGACATCGACTCTGGACCTTCTACGGCTCACTTCGACTTTGATTGTCCGATCTATCAAGTCGAGGAAGAGATTGATGAAGACGAAGACCTTCCGGAAGAGTTGGCCCGCTTGTTGAAACAAGAGAAAAAGGTTATTCTGCCTCACGAAGAGGATATTGAGATCGTAAATCTAGGTTCTGAAGAGCTCGTCAGAAATGTCAGAATAGGGGCTGCGCTGCAGAGTGATGTCAAGCGTAGATTGGTCGAGATGCTTCGAGAGTATAGTGACATCTTTGCTTGGTCATACGAAGATATGCCCGGACTTGACACGGACATCGTGGTCCACCATTTGCCGCTACGAGAAGATTGCCCTCCCGTCAAGCAGAAGCTCAGGAGGACGAGACCAGACATGGCCGTTAAGATCAAAGAAGAAGTGCAGAAACAGCTCGATGCTGGCTTCTTAGCAGTCACCACCTACCCTCCGTGGGTCGCCAACATAGTGCCTGTACCGAAGAAGGACGGTAAGGTACGCATGTGCGTCGATTATCGGGATTTGAACAGGGTGAGCCCTAAAGATGATTTCCCGTTGCCTCATATCGATGTGTTGGTCGACAATACAGCCCAGTTCTCCGTGTTTTCGTTCATGGATGGCTTCTCCGGTTACAACCAGATCAAGATGGCGCTGGAGGACATGGAGAAAACAACGTTTATCACCCCTTGGGGAACATTTTGCTATAAGGTAATGCCCTTCGGTCTGAAGAACGCAGGGGCCACTTACCAGCGAGCAATGGTAACTTTGTTTCATGATATGATTCATCATGAGATCGAGGTCTATGTTGATGACATGATTGCGAAGTCCCAAATGGAGGAAGAGCATCTGGTCAACTTATTGAAGCTGTTTGAGAGGCTTAGGAAGTTCAGGCTGAGGCTGAATCCTAACAAGTGCACTTTCGGAGTGCGGTCCGGAAAGTTGCTGGGGTTTATCGTTAGTGAACGAGGTATCGAGGTTGATCCTGCGAAAATAAAAGCCATTCAAGAAATGCCAGCGCCGAAAACAGAAAAAGAAGTTCGTGGTTTCTTGGGCCGAATAAACTACATTGCAAGGTTTATCTCTCAGCTCACGGCCACCTGTGAACCGATGTTCAAGCTTTTAAAGAAAGATCAGGCGATTAGCTGGAATGAGGATTGCCAGAAGGCATTCGACAAGATAAAGCAGTATCTTCAAGAACCTCCAATCTTGATACCCCCAGTGGCTGGACGGCCTTTAATCATGTACCTGACGGTTCTGGAGAATAGTATGGGGTGTGTTCTCGGTCAGCACGACGAGACGGGCAGAAAAGAGCATGCCATTTACTACTTGAGTAAAAAGTTCACTGAGTGTGAATCTCGATACTCGATGCTGGAGAAGACGTGTTGTGCACTAGCTTGGGCTGCCAAACGTCTACGACAGTACATGCTCAATCACACCACTATGCTAATTTCGAAGATGGATCCGATCAAGTACGTCTTCGAGAAGCAGGCTCTTTCGGGCAGGATTGCCAGATGGAAAATGGTGTTAACGGAATACGATATTCAGTACGTGTCCCAGAAGGCCATCAAGGGAAGCGTATTGTTTGATTACCTTGCCGAGCAGCCGATCGAGGAATACCAGCCGATGAAGTTTGAATTCCCTGACGAGGATATTATGTTTCTCAAAGCGAAGGATTGCGATGAGCCGTTGCCCGGCGAGGGGCCAGATAGGAAATCTCAGTGGAAATTGATATTCGACGGAGCGGTTAATTCCTATGGAAGTGGCATCGGGGCTATCATCACGACTCCCCACGGATCCCACATCCCGTTTACTGTGAGACTAACGTTTCCAGTTACCAATAATGAGGCGGAGTACGAAGCATGCATCATGGGTCTAGAAGAGGCAATTTATTTGAGAATCAAGAATCTAGACGTATATGGTGACTCAGCGCTTGTGATCAACCAAATTAAAGGGGAGCGGGAGACTCGTCAATCAAATTTGGTGCCATACATGAATTATGCCAGAAGGCTACTTCCGTTCTTCGATCGAGTGGAACTCCATCATGTGCCCAGGGCAGAAAATCAGATGGCTGATGCCTTAGACACGTTGGCTTCAATGTATAAAGTCAATTTTTGGAATGAGGCTCCAAGAATTGTACTTTCGCGTCTTGATAGACCGACATTTGTCTTTGCAATCGAGGATGCCGCCGACGGCAAGCCATGGTTCCACGACATCCAGACTTTCCTTATGACTAAGGAGTATCATGCGGGTGCGTCAACCCAGGATAAGAAGACTCTGAGGAGGCTATCTGGAAACTTTTATCTCAATCCTGATGGAATGTTGTATAAGAGAAACCACGATCTCGTGCTACTCAGATGTGTAGATGAGAAAGAGGCGAGTATGCTCATGGAAGAAGTCCATGAGGGCACATTTGGTACGCACGCCGGCGGGCATGCCATGACGAGAAAGATCCTGAGAGCAGGATATTACTGGCTGACGATGGAGTCGGATTGCTTCAGATTCGCGAAGAGATGTCATAAATGCCAGATTTATGCTGATAAAGTTCATGTGCCGCCGTGCCCGTTAAATGTCATGTCCTCCCCGTGGCCGTTCTCCATGTGGGGCATCGACATGATAGGCAAGATCGAGCCCACTGCATCCAACGGTCATCGTTTCATTCTGGTAGCTATCGACTACTTCACCAAGTGGGTGGAGGCAGCCTCGTACGCTAATGTGACCAAGCAAGTAGTGGCTAAATTCATAAAGAGGGACATCATCTGTCGTTACAGAATTCTCGAGCGGATCATTACTGATAATGGTTCGAATTTGAATAACAAGATGATGAAGGAGCTGTGCCAGAGCTTCAAGATCGAACACCACAACTCATCTCCTTACCGGCCGAAGATGAATGGCACCGTCGAAGCCGCCAACAAGAACATAAAGAAGATTGTTCAGAAGATGGTTGTGACATACAAAGATTGGCACGAGATGCTGCCGTTTGCATTGCACGGTTATCGTACGATGGTCCGTATGTCGACCGGGGCAACTCCTTTCTCCTTGGTGTACGGTATGGAAGCAGTCCTACCGTTAGAAGTGGAGATCCCTTCTTTGCGAGTTTTGGTTGATGTGAAACTCGACGAGGCAGAATGGATTACGAATCGTTTGAACCAACTCAGCCTGATGGACGAGAAGAGGTTAGCATCGATTGCATTCGGTCGTCCGTACCAAAGCCGAATGAAGAAAGCTTACGATAAGAAGGTGCATCCTAGAAGCTTTCAGACGGGTGATCTCGTCCTGAAGAAGATTCTTCCGCCACACTCCGATCACCGGGGCAAGTGGACTCCGAATTACGAAGGTCCGTATGTCGTCAGCAAGGTCTTCTCGGGAGGAGCTTTGTTGTTATCCATGACGGATGGTGAAGATTTTGCATCCCCGGTGAACGCGGACGCAGTTAAAAAATACTTTGCTTGAAAGCGACCCGCTGGACAAAAAAGAAAGAGTCCAGGAAAAAAAGGGGCATCCCGGCGAACCAAAAACAGAATAAAAGGTTCGGGCAAAAATTAGGGATATATTGAAAAAAATGTACACCCGCGAAGTCGAAAACCTACACTGGGCGGCTTCGGCAAAAAAGGGTATCCCGGTGAACTGAAAACCCGTAAAGGGCGGTTCACGCAAAAGTTAGGGATTGAATAAGCAAATGACTGCGTTCCGCGTGTGGACTTTCATTGTTTAGTGGTTTGGAGGACCTGAAGGCCGTTTATCTGAATCAATCTCTTCCGAAGCTGAAGCGTCGGAGAAGTATCGAAGTTGAGTGGGTCTTAGAGGGATCAACTCATGGTGTTCGTCTACGCCTCGTTGCCGACATTTGTATATACTGATGTATATTTATGTTTTATTTTTGCGCGGCTTCCTCATTCCAGGAGCTTGCCTCTATTGTAAAACATTTTTGCCCATTCAGGGGTTTGTTATCAATAAAATGCATACTATTCAGCAATTCTGTTTGCCTGTTTAACATTTATTTGTTTTGTTTGCGAAAGAAAACGCCGATGTTTTTGATAAAATGCGCATACATAAACTTACTGGCCTAGGCCACTGATTGTTGAAACAATTAGTTACTTGAATATTGTCACGAGATAATAACCTTGATAGGTCCCTTTGAGAAGGGTATCTTGTCTGTTTGTTTGTGTTGTTACAGGTGTAGCATATTCCAGACAATGCGCCGTGCGCATCCCCGAAGCAGGATGATTCCTCCTTCTCCAGCAGAGTTCAGTAGCCTCTCCCCGCAGAGTCTGAACGCTAGGTAATGAGCATTGATATGTTTCCCCAGGCAGAGATGATTCTCTTCCCCAAGCGGACGCATCCTGGAGGAACGTCACCTCCTCAGCTGAGTCGGGCGCCGAAGCTCGTGTTAATTCCCCCTGCATCGGGTCACAAGTGCAGATTTCATAGAAATGTTCGAGCGCCGAAGCTCGTGTCCATCCCCCCGCACCGGGTCACAAGTGCAGGTTTCATAGAAATGTTCGGGCGCCGAAGCTCGTGTTCTTTCCCCCCGCACCGGGTCACAAGTGCAGGTTTCATAGAAATGTTCGAGCGCCGAAGCTCATGTCCCCCCGCACCGGGTCACAAGTGCAGGTTTCGTAGAAATGTTCGGGCGCCGAAGCTCATGTCCCCCCGCACCGGGTCACAAGTGCAGGTTTCATAGAAATGTTCGGGCGCCGAAGCTCATGTCCCCCGCACCGGGTCACAAGTGCAGGTTTCATAGAAATGTTCGGGCACCGAAGCTCGTGTTCCCCCCCCCCCCCCCCCCCCGCACCGGGTCACAAGTGCAGGTTTCGTAGGAAACTATTCGTATATGCAGCAACTGATGGTGATAGACTGAAGTCTCCAGCGGAATTGAAATTCCCCACCAGAGTCGTACTCTCTCCCGAAGTCGGATGATTCCCTCTTCCCCAGTAGAGTGTTGGAACAACTGATGATGTATTCCTCTGCAGAGTTGTACACTCCCCCGAAGTCGGATGATTCCTTCTTCCCCAGCGGAATTGAAATTCCTCATCAGAGTTGGACTCTCCTTTGAAGCAGTTGGGACCCTGATTGGTTTTCCCTAGCAGAGCGTTGAACAGCTGATGCTGTATTTCCTCCGGAGTCGTACTCTCTCCAGCGAAGCAGAATGATTTCTTCTTCCTCAGCCGAGTTTGCAGATACCCAAGAGAGCCGAATCCTTGGAAGTTGATCAGACCATGATTGGTTTTCCCCCAGTGGAGTGTGGAGCAGCTGAAGTTGTTTCCCCACGGAGTCTTATCCCCAGAAGGGTAGCCGAGACGGCCACACAGTTTATTCTCGCGATTGACATCGCTTTCCTTCAGCAGGTCCAAGTTCTCGTAGAGCTTCGTCCCCTGCAGCAATCAACTGAAGTTGTTTCTCCCGCAGCAGTCAACTGAAGTTGTGTCCCCTGCGGAGTCCAATTGATATTGGCGTGTCCATGTTCTCCTCAGCAGGATGATTCCTCTATCTGAGCAGTTCTTTCTCCTTGACAGGAGGATTCCCCCTTCAGCATTTATTTTGCTGACGGGATCGCATCATTGTGCATGATTGCATAGCATGTATCATAAACGCATAGCATTTCCACCGTGTGGAGCATGGCGCCGAAGCATATGCATAATAAAAATGATCTAGGTTGTTACCGTTCTTGTTTTGCAGGTGTTCCGCCGAAGGATCAGTTGCTCAGGATGATTCCTGACATTCTCCCCAACTAAGTCGCTTGCTCAAGATGATTTTTGAGTTCCCCAGCGAAGTCTTAGGTTCAAGATGATTCTTGAATTCCTCAGCAGGGCCGTTTGCTTAAGATGATTCCTAAGCTCCCCAGTGCAGTCCCCAGTGAAGGTTGCCCAGGACGATTCCTGAAACCCCAAGAGAGCTGAATCCTTGGAAGCTGCTCAAGCCATGATTGATTTGTCCCCAGCAAGAGTTGCCCAGGATGATTCCTGGAATCCCCAACAGAATGTTTGCCCAGAATGGTTATCAGTTCAAGATGATTCTTGAAGTCCCCGACGGAGTTATTTGTCCAAGATGATTCTTGAAGTCCTCAGCAGAGTTGATTCCTCCAGAATGATTTCTGGACCCTCGGAGCGGAGTTACTTGATAGTTCTCCAGATTCCCCAGCGGCGAAGCGTCCTCACCAGCAGGTTTTCTAACGGCGAAGTTGAAATCTCCTTTGAAGACTCCATGATTGAAGTCTCACCGTGTTAATGAAGCAGTTATCTCAGCTAATGCGGAATGCCTGATGGCATGATCAACCTGATGGTTGAAGTTCGGCTGATGCCCGACCAGTTTCTTTGAATGCCTGATGGCATGATCAACCTGATGGTTGAAGTCCGGCTGATGCCCGACAGTGTTCTTTGAATGCCTGATGGCATGATCAACTATGTGTTACCGGTTACCATGTGACCAATTCCCCAATGAAGTTTCTTCACTTTGACGGCGAGGTCATATCATGTTTGTTTCCAGCGGCGATGTTGGATGGTTGTTTTGACGGCGAGGTTAGATTATGTTTGTTTCCAGCGGCGATGTTGGATATTTGTTTTGACGGCGAGGTCAAATTATGCTCGTTTCCAGCGGCGATGTTGGATATTTGTTTGTCTAACGGCGATGTCAGGTAGTTTAGTTCTCCAGCGGCGATGTTGGATGTTTGTTTCCAGCGGCGATGTTGGATGTTTGTTTCTGGCGGCGATGTCAGGAGATTATGTTTGACGGCGATGTCAGACTCTTTAGCTCCCCAGCAGAGATTATGTTTGTTCGACGGCGATGTCGAGTGTCTCTCAGAGTTATGTTTGTTTATGACGGCGATGTCAGATTCTCTATTTCTCCAGCGGCGATGTTGGGTGTTTTCTTTGTTCTGACGGCGATGTCGGATAGTTTAGTTTTCCAGCGGCGATGTTGGATGGTTTTCAGATTCTTTGTTGTTCTCCAGCGGCGATGTTGGATGTTTGATTCTGACGGCGAGGTCAGATTCTCTAGTTCTCCAGCGGCGATGTTGGGTACTTTGCTTGTTTCTGGCGGCGATGTCAGGTGTTTGTTTCCAGCGGCGATGTTGGATGTTTGGGTCTGACGGTGATGTCAGGTGATTTAGTTCTCCAGCGGCGATGTTGGGTACTTTGCTTGTTTCTGGCGGCGATGTCAGGTGTTTGTTTCCAGCGGCGATGTTGGATGTTTGGGTCTGACAGCGATGTCAGGTGATTTAGTTTTCCAGCGGCGATGTTGGGTATTTCTCAGAGTTGTGTTCGGTTCTGACGGCGAGGTCAGATAATTCTTCAGTTCTCCAGTGTCAATGTTGGATGTTTGTTTCTGGCGGCGATGTCAGGTGATTCAATTCTCCAGCGGCGATGTTGGATGTTTCTCAGAGTTATGTTTGTTTCTGACGGCGATGTCAGGTGATTTAGTCTTCCAGCGGCGATGTTGGGTGTTTTGGTTGTCTAATGACAATGTCAGAGGAATTTAATGTGGATAACTGACGGCGATGTCAGATCAGTATTTCTCCAGCTAGTTGCCGTGCAGCTAGTATCTCAGTGTTCGAAGATTTGTTCCCCTCAGAGTACCGTGTGCTCGTGCAGTTGGCAAATTTCTGGGTTTACCGGTATTCAACCGTCTCACACCTTGATTGGCTGAGATCCGTTTGCTCCTCACCCAGTCAGGTTCAAGCCGTTTGAATAGGGGCAGCTGTTGCACCCCAAAATTTGACCAACATTTATTTACCCATCAAGTGTTCAAAGGTTGATACCTTTGTCAGAAAGCTCAAGAGATCCTCAGAGGAATTGGTTGAAACCAAAGTTGTGTGTCTCATAACTTGAGAGTTGTGAGTGCTCCTCAGATGATTCTGAGACTTTGAGAATGGACTTGAAGCTTTGAGAAAGCTTATGATATGTCTTGAAAGCCATCATGAAGCCTAGAGAGGTCACTATACAAGAATTCAGAAGATTCAGCCATGAATGGTAGAATTAGGGTTTGACTGGGTCAACCCTAGGTCAACTGAAGATTTGGAGAGGGTTGAGACCTAATCCAAGAGCCATGTGATCATGGAATGATGTATTGAGATACTATAAGGATGATTCCTAGACCAACTCATCATGATTGAGGAGTTTGAGAAGTTTTAAGCTAGGGTTTCTAAGGATTGACAGTGTAAAATCCCCTAGTTTGATCCCTATCTTCAAGGCAGTTTTAGCTCAAGATGTGATTGTCATATCATCTTCCCCACAACATGAATGTTGTAGAGCTTGTTCTTAGCTTTAATTTGAGTGGTAGAAGTATTTGATAGGATTTGCAGAGCTCAAGTTATGGTTTTGACAAATTACAGGTCATCTGAGGTATGTGAATCTGGGTCCTTGAAAGTCACCCAACTTGCAAACAACGTTTGCCCTAGTAGGATGATTCCTATTGATTCGTGGTCAACATGAATGTTGAAGAGCATCTTCTTATCTTTCTAGAGAGTACTATAAGTCCTTGATAGGATATGTAGAACTCAACTTATGGCTTTGACAAGCCAAGGGCATTTTGGTCATTTGGAGGTTATAGGTCATTTCAAGCATGAGGCCATATCTCCTACTTCCAAGCTTCAAATGGAAAAATCTTCAACATCAAACTTGCTTAGAATTATGTTTTAAGGCTAGTAGGGAGGTTATGAGATGTTGAAAAGGCTCATATCAAAAAGTGATAAAAATGGCTTAAAAATGAGGCATAAGTTAATTCAAGTGAGATTGAAAATCATAAATCCCAAGTTATAAATCCAAACCATGTCATATAATAGGTCATTTTGACTCCAAATGACATTCTAAGAACAATGGTTCAGCCACAATTTTGATTTGAGGCTTGCATCATAGGGTTGCTTTGTAATTGGATTGCTTGCACAGGAAGGTACCAAACCAAAACAAAGAAAAACTCAATAAACAAGGAAGATATGCATTGTAACTTGTCTTAAATATCATGTAAGGAGAAATTCAAGTCAGTTACCAAGGATTACAAGGGTTTTTGAATGAGATGCCATATGAGGAGAAATGAAAATGCAAAATACCATGACATGAAAACTTCAAATTCTCATTGGATTGTTCTAGGAGGTTCTAGAATTTTCTAAACCTCTCTATATAACCATTGTGACTTGCATTGAGGCAAGGTTGGTGTTGATTGTTGTAGAGAAGAGAGATTGAAATCCAAATTCCTCCATTGCAAATCATATTCAAACTTCATATTCTTCTTCATTGCTATCTCATTTTTCTTCACAAACCTTCTCCATACATATTTCTGAGTGTGTTCATACTGGTTTGAGGTTCCATTGATGGAGAATTGAAGGTGTCACATTGAATTTGCAAGAAGGCAATTGTCATTGGATCTTGAAGTATAAGCTTGCTACATCAAATCTTTTGCATACAGAGGAAGATTCATCATCTAGGGAGCATTCTTGAAGAGTTGCAAGGCCTGAAAGCAAGAGTTTCATCACCTACCAATCCAAGAAGCCAGGTATGCAAAACCATCTCTACACCCTAATCTAGGCATGGCTAGGGTAAATTATTAGTGTAGATCTGTTAGAGACAATTAGGTGATCATGTATGATGAGTTTGAGAGCATTTGGTGAAGTTTCAACTATGGAGGTCAATTCTTGATGGAGCAAGAACATGCTATATATTGAGTGTTAAGACAAGATTAATGGCTGATTTTAATTAGGGTAACATGATAACCATTTTTATGTAAAGAATTCTGAGTTTGGTTGAAGTTGAAAACTGATGATATTTTGAAGTTCATGAGGTTTCACGTTCGGGTTGCATGGTAGAGACTGTTTTAATGAAAACCAATGCCATAGTTTTGTTCAGCGTGGAAAATAGGTCAAGTTTGGGTTTTATTTTGTTAAGTTTGGTCAAGAAATGAAGGAGAACGATAGGATGGAAGATTGGTGCATGGCATGTGTTTTCATGGTGTTTCAGAAACCCTAGCTGCCCAAGGTTGAAGACGACTCACTAGCCGTTGGATTGCACGCGGACTAGTTGACTTGAAGAACGATCCCACGGTCCAGATTTAAAACGAATTGAGAGGGAAGCCAGCAAGCAGCGAAACGCTGCGTTCCACTTAAAGAGTCTTCATGGGCTTAAGTGAAACAACTATCAGCACCCCCCAAGCGAGGCCCATCCAGTTTTGAACTAAAATCCTCTTCTATTTGCACCGCGCTCATTGTTATTTTTTGTTTGATTTTCATCTATTTTCTGAATCATCATTGGGCCCAGGCGCATTATTATTGGCACCCCTCATATGAGGCCCATCCAGATTTGAACTGTATTTCATTTCTTTTCGCACCGCCCATTTTTCTTTTTCTTTTTGATTTTCTCATTTAATTTCTGAGTTTAATTAGGCCCAAGCGCTTTTCTATTCAGACCCCCAGTATAGGCCCAATTATGAAATAAACTGGATTTTATTTCTGTTTGCACCCCATCTCATCATGTTCATTTTATTTTTCTCCAAATTTTCTCATACTTTGAAAATTCATAATAAAATGAAAAATCAATATTTTTTCATGGGAGTTTTTTCTCCCTCTTCATATTTTTGTCAAGAAAAATATAAAATCATAAAATTTCCATTTTATTTCATTTTAATATTTTTTTGCATATCTTCTTCTTTTATTGCTTTTTAATTCTTTTAAGTTGATACCTTAATTTGTAGATTTTATTTTAGGTAGCTCCCTTAGTATTTTTAAGTCAATCTTTTTAGGATAGTTAGATATATGTTTTAGGTTCCCCCTGGATTAATTCCATATTTTTGTGATGATTTTTAGGATAGTTTTGATTAGATGCTATTAGGTTGTGTAGATTTAGGTTAAACTTCAACATAGGTCCACAATAACTTTAGATTTTGGGTTTTTAGGACAAGTTAGACTATGGGGCATATATGGGTATTAAGGGTAGGTATGTAGGATCCCTTAGAAATTATATTAGGATTTAATATAATAGTATGCTATTTTTAGTTGATTTTTGTATTGGTTGATTGTTTGTGTTGCCTTTAGGGCATGTTTGCTTTAGTTGCTTTGTTTTGGAGTTTCCCTTTTGCTTGGAAAGCTTGGTATCTCATGGTGGAGCATTGAGGAGCATAGTAGAAGACTTGAAGATGCTTTGAGGAGCTTGAGAGCTTAGTCTTTTTTCTTTTTGTTTTGTTTTAGGGTTAAGGATTAGGAAGAGCTTAGATGTAGATGACTTCTTTCTCAAACATGGATGGTATCATTCACCTCCATTCCTCCCTATGATTCAAACCATGGTATACACCTCTCTCCTTTGGAGGGATAAGTGATATACCTAGGAGGTATAACTTTTTAGGGAACCTTTCCTTTGATGTTGAACCCTTATAAGTCACCTTTGGTGATCAAATAAGCAGTTCAATATCCCCCAGCTTATCCAGTAAGTGATTTTCTCTGGTTTGATTGTCTTGAGAGATGTTGAGATTGAGCATGAAGATGAAGATTTCATTGAAGAGTATAGAAGAGGATGAATCCTTGGATAGTGCCATTCCAGCTGAAGCTTGAAGAGCACGAAGATCAAGTTGATACTTGAAGATCCCTGAAGATTAGGTGAAGCCTGAAGGTGGAGCTGATCAAGAAGCTGAAGCTTAAGGGAGAAGATGAGTTGAAACTCATGTTGTAGGGTTGAAACCTGGAAAAGAAATTGATGTTTGTCAAGAGTGATTGAAGTCTGAAGACTGAGTAGCTGTTGAAGAGATGAGGCTTGGAGTTGAGAGAGGAGTTGATCTGTTCTTCTTTTTCTTTTCTGTATTGATGTGTTTTGTTTGACTTGTCTGATGCATTAGAATAAGCTCATATCTAGAATAAGTAGAATCTAGGAGCATGATTGCACTAGAGGTTGAGTTGCTACCTCTGCTTGTATTATTATTGTGTGGCTTTGCTTGCGGGTATTCGGTAGAGCCCAGCTCCCTTGCCCATGTGGTTTGTTTTCCTGATGGCATTTCATTTCATTTTATCTGTATGATTGCAGTTTACTGTTTATTGCTTGATAGCATGTTGTTTATATTTCAGTATGATTACTGTTATTTCATTCTGGCTTGAGGTTGAGATGAGCTTGTGGAGGCTGAAGCCCCACACACATTTCCTCCCTCACTTGCATTGCATGCATTTTACCGTTAAGCTGATGCTTTGTCTGTTTTGGTGTATCATTGACATGATCCCTTAGGACTCTCATTTCCTTTGATAAGGACTTGATGATAGAATTTTAGGTTGAAACCTACGCATGACCACATCTAGGAGTTCCCTGTTCAAACCTCAACCATAGGATGAATCCATGGCATGATAACAGTAGGACTTGATAGTCTCCCTCCTAGTTGGGCCTGTTCTCTTCTCATCTCAAAACAGTTTAAGATACAGTAATCATGAATGATTTCTTTCGTACGTTACGAGCCTTAAGCTATCTGAGAAAGGGTTGTGGGAGAGTCTCTTTTCCACAGTCTGGATGTTTAGTATGGTACCCTTTGGGTGACATGCGACGCATTCACTCTCAGGTCATAGTCTATAGTGCGGTTGAAATCGCAAACACAATAAAAAACACTTCTTTCGTAAAGACAGGAAATAAACCGTAGTTTCCCGAACTACGTGAGCTCTGATCTCTCATGCCTGTTGAGAGTACGTAGGCACAAGATGACGATGTTTTGGCGAGCTACCTTCCCCCATAACCCTTCGTAGGCCGAACTACGTTGACTCTGATTTCTCACTCTCTGATGAGAATACGTAGGCATAAAGCGCGACGCTTTGCCGAGTCATTTTTCTTTTCTTTTTCAGCCAGCCTTGATAGGTAGATAGAATAAAACCAACCCGTCCAAGTAAACACAACAAGCGAGGATCCCGTCGAGTACGACGGACGTGAGGGGTGCTAATACCTTCCCCCTGCGTAACCGACTCCCGAACCCAGACAATGGTTGCGATGACCTTGTCTTACCCTTTTTCGTTAGGTTTTTCCGATCATTTCCTTTCCCGCTCGGAGGGATAAATAACGAAAGGTGGCGACTCTTCTGTTGTGTCGGCACCTTATTTTCGCGCAAAATCTAAAGTTATTATGGACCTATGTTGAAGTTTAACCTAATTCTACACAACCTAGAATTATCTAATCAAAACTATCCTAAAAATCATCACAAAAATATGGAATTAATCCAGGGGGAACCTAAAACATATATCTAACTATCCTAAAAAGATTGAACTAAAAATATAAAGGGAGCTACCTAAACTAAAATCTACAAATCAAGGCATCAACATAAAAGCATTAAAAAGCAATTAAAATGAAAATATGTAAAAAATATTAAAATGCATGATATGAGAAATGTTTTCATTTTATATTTTTCTAGACAAAAATATGAAAAGGGAGAAAAAACTCCCATTAAAAAATATTGATTTTTCATTTTAATATGATTTTTCAAAGTGTGAGAAAAATGGAGTTAAAATAAAATGAAAATGGATGCATGGGGTGTAAACAGAAATAATATTCCGTTAGTTTTATATCTGGGCCCAACATGAGGGGTGTGGAAAGAAAAGCGCTTGGGCCCATTTTCAAATCAGAAAAAACCAATGGAAAATCAAACAGAAAATAACAAAGATTCGGTGGAAATAGCAATATATCCCAAAATTTGCCCAACCTTTTTCTTTGGCTGGATTTTGTTTCATTTCATTTTTTCTAGCATTTGCATTGCATATCATTTTTCATTGAACATGGGATCAAGAGTTTGTGCATATCAAGAGGAGTCTACTCATAGGATTGATCCTAAGCAAGGGGTGTTACTCAAGTCTGGATGATCATCAAGTCATCAGGAAGTGGACAATGGTCTCATGAAAGAAAGGGAGGATGTATGTGGGTCAGCTCCCAACCTAGAGACCAGTTCAAGATCGTCAGGGGTTTGTAAAGTCATGATTATGTGTATGAGATGTTGAGAGAGCTCATTGAGTGCCTTGAGGGTCATTATGGAGCTCATCCAAGTGTTTATGCTAAGTGTGAAAGGTTACAGTTGAAGGTGTTGCAATTAGGGTTTTCATCTGATTAATCCTCAGTCAATTGTGCAATTGAAGGAGATTAAAACTCAATTCAAAGTCTCTATGGTCATGGGATGTTATGTTAAGATATATGAGATATCATTTAAATTTCAATTCATCAAGGATCAAGTGTGTGAGAAGTTACTAAATTAGGGTTCTCAGGGTAAAATCCCCTATTTAGTGCCTGACTTCAAGACCACCTATCTCAAGATACAAGTTTCATCTCAACTTTTGACCAACATGGAACTTGTAGAAAATGTTCTTAGCTTTCTTTTGAGTACTATAAGTCTTTGATTGGATTTATAGAACTCAAGTTATGATCCAGACAAGTTACAGGTCATCAGATGAATGTGATTTTGGTCAACAAAAGTCAACCAACTTCCAAGCCATTTTTGACCTAGAAGGATGTTTCTCCTCAACTTTTGGCCAACATGAACGTTGTAGGTCTTGGTCGTAGCTTTCCAAAAAGTACTAGAAGTCTTTCGTCTAATTTGTAGAACTCAAGTTATGAGGTTTACAAGTCAGGGGTATTTTGGGAAAGCAGGATTACAAGTCATAAAATTATAGGTCCATTTCACCAACTTGCACACTTCAAATGTAAATCTTTTCAACATAAAACTTGCTCCAAATAGGACCATTTGCATTACCAAATCATCTCTTGTCATGGTTGGATCTTGGATTGAAGATTGGGTGTTTGAAATTTTCATAAAGAAGGCTTAAAATGAGAAATTGGGATTTAATTGATTTGGAACTTTCTCAAGGAAAATTTATGCATTTTTTGAGTGCAATTGATGTTCTAAAGACAATGCTAATTTCACATTTGCAATTAGAGGCCATTTGGTTAGTCATTTCCATGGTTTCTTCATCTTGAAGTAACAATTTGGAAATCCACCATAGAATCAAAACAAAGGCTAATTCTTGACCCTTTGATTAACCAAAGCCATGTGCAATTGATTTGGAATAGAATTGAGGCATGTGCAATGCATAATTCCTGAGTTTAGCAAAGCAAAAAGTGAGTGAAAATTGAAATTTCATTCTTTCAATTTAGCCACAATTGGGCCTCCATTTGACCCTAAGTCCAACATATAAGTATTCTAGTTGAAGATTGGATGAGAAATCAGGTCATTTCGTGCCCAAAGAGCAAGAACACATTGGAAAAAAGTGGAGTAAAGTTGAAAAATGATTTTCCAGATTTAGCCATTTTCAAGCAAAATCAAGCAAAGCCAAAGCTTCTATGAAGTGTATGGAGTGATTCTGGAGAGTTTCTTCAAGCTTGAACACTTATAGAGGGTCCAACGGAGTTATTCCGTTAGGTAAGCTTCAAATCAAAATTGCTCGCTATTTATACATCCATACTGTTCCATTTCCATATATTTGTGATCTGTGTATGTTGTAGTTTGTTTCTGGTAACATTTGGTGTTCGTTTGTTGATATTGTTGTGTTGACCCCCAAACTGTTTGCGCGCGATTTGGCTTGTGTGTTTGTTATTTTTGAAAATCATTGCTATATTTGTAATCTACGCGAAGTATAGATCAATTTTGACTTAATTTTCTTGAGTTTTGGTTAAGTGGTTTTCGCTACGTGATTTTGTGTTGCCGGAGAGGGTGACCGGAGCCACCGTGCTCCGGTACCTGCAACTCCCTCCATTTTTGCTTCGTTGAGAGGTAGGAGACGACTTCTAGTCCATCTGATGCGTGTACTTTCGCTCCAACGGTCTTGATTAAGACCCACAGTGCTCCACGTTTGACTTTGCACCACACGAGCACATTTAAAATTCATTAATGCGCTGGCGAGTTATCAGCCGTTTGATGCGCTTACTGCGTGATCTGTTGGTTTTGGGTTAGGTTCCACCGCGTGTTGCTATTGCCTGATTGCACAGAATCATTGTTTGAGTTCAGATTTTGTTTGATGCGCCTTAGGCCTCATTGCTATTCTTACCCCCCTGTTGAGCCCAGTCCAACTTTTCAACTGTTTTCTTGTGCTATTTACGCCGCCAGTTTTATTTATTTTATTTTCTTTTTCTTTTTATTTTGTTTTGCTACGTGTTTCAATTTAATTCATTATAAATAATTCCCCAATTATTAAAATTCACCAAAAATATGTTTTAAGCTCTTTGACTTGTCTTTTATTTTATAGTATTTTTATTTTATTTTATTTTTTTCAGTTTATTTTCATTTAAAAAAAGAATTAATTAATTGGGAAGGTTTTATTTGAATTAAATTGTGGCCTTGTGTGCTCTTGATTTCATTTCTAGGTGTAAACTCCTCATTTTTGCATGAAATTTTTTGTGCATTGCATTAACATGTTGAAGAATTTTTGCATATTTTTATTTCTGTTTTTTATCAAGTTTTGTTAAAGGTTTTGGTTTGGTTTTGTGAACCTTTCTTTTTGCCCTAGTTTAGGGCATACCTTGTGTGTTTGCTTTAAATTGAGGTAGCTTTGCTTTGAGTTTTGATCTCTAATTTGGACCCCTAGTTCCTAACACTTTGGGGGTACAATGAGATTTTATTTGGAATTTTTAGGAGCTTTTTACTATTTTTCATGCCTTTTCAATTTCATGTCTACTTTGTGTGATTCTCTTTTGCTTATGTGACTTAAGTGTTGACTTGTTTGCTTGCTCTTGTGCATCTTCTTCTCCTTTCTCTTTGCATCCTCATATGCATGCTTGGTTGAGATGAGCTTGTGGTGGCTACTTCCCCACACATGTTTTCCTCCCACTTTCATTCTATGTGTTCTTATTTGTGCATTTCATGTATGCATTCTCTCATTTGCATGTTTCCTTTGTTCTTTATTCTTCTTCTTTTGTCTTCCTTCCCTTAGGATTTCTATTCTCTCTTGTTTAAGGGAGGTTATGATAGACATTAGGGTTCTAAACATGCATGATAACATTAGGTTGAGGTTTCCCTTTTTGTAATCCCAACTTTAGGAGCACTTTGCATGACAACTTTTAGGGTTTGGTCTAGTCCCCCTTTAGTCTGTCCCTTTCTCTTTTCGTCTTCAAACAACTTCAATCCACTTAATAAAGATAATGAATGTTGTGTCATGAGCCTTATACTTGGAAAATGGTGATTGAGTGGTTACCTCTCAATTACCTAGAGTGTTTAGTATACGTCCTTAGGACGATATGCGACGCA
This sequence comes from Lathyrus sativus, assembly GCA_963859935.3. NCBI lineage: Eukaryota > Viridiplantae > Streptophyta > Magnoliopsida > Fabales > Fabaceae > Lathyrus > Lathyrus sativus. The sequence goes on along the minus strand of OZ012738.1, from coordinate 397,922,331 downwards.
TTCGATCCTAGGTTTTAGACTTTGTTACAACATACATTATAAACACTCTAACTCAAAACACTTCTTCTTTAAAAAACACAAAAACAATTCAAACTCTTTTTCATCCTCCGGGATCTTAATCAGGAAAACCTTTTCATAAGCAAGAGTGTTGTTAACTTTCAGTTCTATCACAAACGGTAACGCCTAAGTCTCTAATGGTCGAGCTGCATGCACCAAACTGCTAGAACTGTCTGTTAACCCTACTCGGATAAAACTCTTGAAAAACCTGTGTTCTCGTTAGCCAGAACTACATTTGCTCTGATATTTCATACTAGATGAAAGTACGTAGGCACGAAACGCGATGTCTCGGCGAGCAACCTTTCCCCCTTTCTTCAGTCGTAGTTTCCCGAACTACGTTGACTCTGACTTTCCCATTGCACGAGGGAATATGTAGGCATAGAGCGGCGATGCTCTATCGAGTCTATTTCTTTCCGTTTAGCTTTAGCAGTCGTAGATAGATTGTTTTTCACCCATAGACTAGACAACCCAATCGTGGATCCCGTCGAGTACGACGGACGTGAGGGGTGCTCATACCTTCCCCTTGCGTAACCGACTCCCGAATCTAGACATGGTTGCGATGACCTTGTCTTTCCCTTTTTCCTTAGGTTTTTGCGATCGTTTCCTTTCCCTCTCTGTGGGATAAATAACGAAAGTGGCTACTCTTTTGTTTTTCCGCCGGTTGCTTTTCGCAGTAGCGACACACAAGGGCCTCAATCCTTGGCGAGCTACCTTTTTTATTTTTACATGTCCACCTTCCGATTTTCCCACCTTTTTCGCTTCTACCTTCTCTTTTTCTTATTCAAACCCGTTCTCCTGTAGTTTGAACTACAGATGCTCTGATTTTTCATTCTCGTCCGAATGAAAATACGTAGGTACAAGGGTCCTAATCCTTAGCGAGCACCCTTAAGAAACAACCACCCATTTTCCCTAGAAATCGAAGTCCTTTTCTCGTACCTTTTCGCATCAATCGTTTAGAAGAAAACAAACAAGCTTAGACGACATTCATCACAAATCAAACTAAGAGGTTCCCGTTGGGTATAAAGTACGTAGAAGGTGATAATACCTTCCCTTTACGTAATCGAGTCCTGACCCCAGAATGTGGTTGCGATGACCATGTTCTTATCTCTTAAAAGTTTTCTCGATATTTTCTTATTCCTTCATTGGAATGAATAAAGTTTGGTGGCGACTCTGTTTGAACCATTTCTTATACGCCTTTTGCGCGAAGGTCATATTTTTCGAGGTGCAATAGCTAGCGACTCTGCTGGGGATAACATTGCTCAATGCAAGAGAGAGTCAAGCCTAACTTAGTGCATTTGTGAGGAGTGTTAACTTCACTTGTTTGTTTTCTTCTTATTTGCTTTCTGGTATTGTTTTTATATGTGTTCTCTTATTTCTCTTTTATATGCTTGTTATCATGCTTGTTTGTTAGATCTTAGGATGATATAATGAATAAAGCTCTACACCCGAGCTTTGGAAAAAGAAGAGGGAACACCTAGTTTAGATTTGGAAGTCGATTACTGTTAGTCCCCAAGGACTCGCTCCTTGCGTGCCTAGCATGAAAACTCACTTAGAGGAGACCTTTTCGTAGATCTTGTTGTAACGCAGCTAGCTTGTCGCACGACTTGATTCATGAAGGGTCCATGACTCTGGGAACCATTCCTAGAACCAATTTTTATATTAATGGTCATGTAGTGTTAGTCTCCAAGAACCCTCTCCTTGTGGGCCTAGCATGAGAACCCCGGTTAGGAGAGACCTTTTTGTCACTCTCGTCGTAATGTAGCTAGCCTGTTGCATGACATTGTTGCGATTAGTGTCCATGATCCTGAGAACCTTATCTATCAATGTAGAAGTTATCCTGTGAGTGGGCTTATGGGTAAAGAATCTAGAACTTTCCTCATAGAGCCTACTTGTAGGATTTCTTTGATCAGAGACTGTGGTTATCTACCCGTTGCTTTGACCGACCTCAGAATTCCATGAACCTATGATCCTAGAATCTTGCGTCTTGCATTACATTCATGTCATCACATTTCATTGCATCAGTTATGCATCTTGCATTACATCCATGCCATCACATTGCATTGCATCAGTTATGCATCTTGCATTTCATTCCAAAACCAGAAACTCATATTGTTGCACCCTAAAATTTGCCCAGCATATTTCTTCTGGTTTATGTTTTAGTTGCATTGTCATTTGCATGGTAAATCATGTACATAGTCTAATCATTTGCATAGCATAGCATAACAAGTCATCCAACAAGGGATCAAGTGTCATTCTTATCTAAAGAAGCACATCAAAGGGGTTTTTATTCAAGCTCAAGACTATTCAAGTCATTCAAGAAATGAGTGGAAGCTTTGAGAAGTTTGAGGGTCAATTAATGGACTTCTCTCCTAATCTGGGGATATATTGAAGATCATCAATGAGTGTATGAGCTATGAACTGAGGGTATGGATTGTGTACAAAGATCATGGAAGACCTAGAGGTTCATTTTGAAGATGAGACAAGTCACTAATACAAGCACAAGAGCTATAGTTAAAGGCAGTCAACTAGGGTTTCATCTGGGTCAACCCTAGGTCAAAGGATTGATTGAAGAGTATCAAGGCCAACTTGGAGGTTATGGGATTCATCAACTAATATGTGGATACATGTGTGGTGTTGTGCCAAGGAGAAATCAAAAGGAATCAAGAAGAAGAGGAATTACCAAATTAGGGTTTTAGTGTAAAATCCCCTGATTTAGGTCTAACTTCCAAGCCAGATAAGTCAAAATGAAAGTTTCAAATGGATTCTTGGTCAACATGAAACTTTTAGAGCTTCTCAATAGCTTTAATTTGAGTACAAGAAGTCTTCAAGGAGATTTGTAGAACTCAAGTTATGGTTCTTGCAAGTTATGGGTCATCAGAGGACACTGAAATTTATCTGTGAAAGCCACTTGACTTCCAAGAAACTTTTTCCCATCAAGGAGTTTTGAAATGGATTCATGGCCAACATAAGAGTTGTAGATCTTTATATTAGCTTTAATTTGAGTACTATAAGTCCTCAAGGGGATTTGTAGAACTCAAGTTATGGTCTTGGTAACCCAGGGGTATTTTGGGAAAGTTGAATTACAGGTCATTTTCCAACATAGGTCCAAATCTCCATCTTCCACTCTTCAAATGAAAAAATGTTCAACATGAGATGTGTTCAAAATGATGTTTTTAGGCTAGATAAGAAGTCATGAGAACTTCGAAGGGCTTTCTTCACAAAGTCACAAAAATGGCCTAAAATAAGGGTAATTTTTAAAGGAACCAAGAATGGAAATTGGGGTTTTTGATCTACAAATCCAAACCAAGCCATATGACATACCAATTTGATTGTAAAACACATTTTGAGAACATTGACATTGCCACAATTTTGATTTGAGGTATATTTTTATGACTTGCTTTGTAAATTGGTTACTTGCATCATAAGTAACAAATGCAAAACCTCCTTTTTGAGCACAACCAAAGCCTTAGCCCTTGCCAACACATTCAATTTGTCACCTAATGAGAATTTGGATCAAAACCAAGGCCTTGAAGCTAGCAAAAACTCAGCTGCCATGTATGAGTGTCTCATGATATTTTCCATGACATGAAATGGTGAATTTATCATTAGATCAATCTAGAACTGTCTAGAAGCTTCATTCACATTCTATATAAGCACATGAAGTGATCCATAACCCTGGTTGGTGAGAATTGAGAGAGATTTGAGAGATTACATTTTCAACTTTTCCATTGCAAACCAAAATCGGTTACAGCATTTCAACCACTTTCAATCCAAATTCTTGATTGCATTAGCTTCCTCTAAGGTTGGTGAGTGATTTCAGATCAAATCCAAGGCAAGATCGTGGAAGAATCGTGTGTTTGCAGTTGGAATTCTCAACCTGCAACTCAGAATCGGATTCCAAGATTCAAGCCATTTCAATTCATCCTTTTGCATACAGAAGCTTGGTTATGTGCTAGTGAAGGAATTTGGAACTTGTTGAAGGCTGATTTGAAGGTTTGGCTACTCTGTTCACACGAATTTTTCAGGTATGTAAATTCCAATCCACAGCTTGGTATGTGCATGATCTTTAGGTTTTAGGTGGTTGGATCCAATGTAGATGATCATAGGGAGCTTTCTGGTAGCATTAGGGTTGATTTAGAGACAAAAAATAGGATGGCATAAATTATGTTCATGCAATTATCTTGGTGTTCTTGAGGATAGAATCTTAGTTTGATAGTTAGATTTGCTCAGGATGAAGTGGTGAAGAGTTTAGGGCACTCAATTTTAGGTTTGGTGAGATTTGGTGCTTGGTCAATTTCTGAGATTCCAATCGTGTTTTGAGGAGGAGAGTGATTCAATGTATGTGATTGACATGGTTAGAATCAGGGTGATAAATGGAGTAAGTTAGGGCTTTTAGTTTTGATTTTTGATGAAGAATTGAGGGAGCACGAATTGGGGAAGATGAAGCTCAAACTCTGTTCAATCCATGGCGTTTCCCTCCTTTCAGAGTTTGAAGGTTGAAGATAACCTCTGCACCCTTAGATTAGAATAAGACCTTTGACCAAAACGGGATCTAATGGCTGTGGTTGCGTTTCAGTTTGTGAAGGGGACTCTGAAGATCAAAATGCCCCGTTTCACTTAATGGCAATTGGGTGGGCTTAGGTTAATTTGATATCCACACCTCTTTCCCAGGCCCAGTTGAGAATTACACTGATTTTGATTGCTATTCACCACACGTTTTTTTTCTTTTTTCTTTGTTTTTTTTCATTTTAATTTCTGATTAATAAATGGGCCTAACGCACGCTACTATGCACACCCCCCTCTGAGCCCATTTGTCATTCTGAACTGCATTTCATTGCTATTTGGCACGCACTTTTTTCATTTTTCTCTATTTTTTTTCATTTCACATATTATTTTAGGATCTTTGAAAAATCATAACAAATTGAAAAATGGTTATTTTTACATGGTATGTTTCCCTCATTTTCATAAAGACATCAAGAAAATTATAAAAGAATAAAATTGGCATTTCATTCATTTTTTATTTTCTGGTGCATTTTTACATTTTATGGCATTTATTTCATTTTCATTTGGCATATGTTACTTGCTGAATTTAGTATGGTCATTTTATTTCATATTTTGATGTAATTCTTTTTGCTATGGTTCGATTAGAGTATTAGGTTCCCCCTGGAATTTTATCACATTTTTGTGATTTAATTTAGGCTAGTTTTGAACATCAAACTTTAGGGTGATTAGGATTAGGGTTTCAACTTGCATAGGTGCATTTCAACACATAGTTTTTGGGCTTTTAGTTTGATTTAAACCTTGGGGTTTATATGGGATATAGGGTACATAGTTAGGGTCCCTTAGAAATTAATCTAGGATTTTATGAAGAGTATTTCCATTTTATTTGATTTTTGCAAATTGGGTGATATTGGTGTGTTTCCCTCTTGGGATGTTGCTTTGTTTGTTGGGTTTTGGGCATTTCCATTGGGGTGTGGGGCTTGGGTTTGGCTTGTTGGAGCATGAGGAAGCATGAAAGAAGATTGAAGACAATTAATGATGCTTGGAGCTTGGGGATTCTTTTGCTTGAAGATGCTTGTTGAAGACTTAGGAGATAGGAGAAATAGGGAGAGCCTTAGACTTAGATTGATTTTTTTCACAAACATGGAAAGCATCTTGTGCTTCCATTCCTCCCAATGACTAAAAGTTCTTCTAAGATATTCACATCCCTCCTTTGGAGGGATAAGTGGCTTATCTTAGCAGTAGAACTTTGAGGGAACCAGTCTCTTGTGATGATAAACACTTATAGGATTCCTTTGGTTGTCAATAAGCTGTTTAGCATTCAACTTATTCTGTTAAGTGATTCTCTTCTGGAGTGCTTGCATTGGAGATTAGCAACTTATTGAAGACAAGAAGTTCATTGCATGGAATATTGATAAAGGAGAAGCTTGTTCATGTCAAAGCTGCTCAACTGTTGAATTAGGGTTTACTGCTGTCTGTTGTCTACAGCTGTCAACTGTTGGTGTGCATTGCTTGCTAAAGCTTGGTGTTTGCTTGGAGTTAAGGGGATCATTGAAAAGTTGAATTTGGGGTTCATTTGAAGATGTTACTGTTTTGCTGTTAATCAACTGTCAGAGTTTGCTGTTTTTTAGAGATGCTTACTGTAGGAGCTGGTGTTGCTGTCAGGGCTAGTATTGGGGTTTTATGTTCCTTGATGTATTTTTTGTTAATTTCCCCATAGGTTTGAAGTGAATACTGTTTCACTTTTCCTGTTGTTTTCTCAGGTTCGAGGTTGAGTGGGACTCCTTTGCCTCGCTTGTATTGCTGCATCCATGCATTTTACTGCTTTACTGTATATATGCTGTTTCTTTTCCGTTTATTCCCTAGGATCTCTGTTTCTCTCTGTGCAAGAGAGAAATACGACAGACATTAGGTTTTAACCCTTGCATGACAACATTAGGGTAGTTTTGATTCCCATTTCAAACCCTAGGTTTTAGAGTGTCGTTCTCTTCTCATCTCGAAACAATCAAAAATACAATAAGATTGCGAACATCAATAAAAGACAGTTCTTGCGTAAAAGACTGGAAACCAATCAAAACGTCATTTTTGTCCGCTTGGACGGTTTAATCAAGAGAAAACCTTTTTCAGAAGGATAAAAAACAATCAAGACAGACTTGTGTCGTACGTGGCCCGAACTACGTTTTCTCTGATCTTTCATGCTGTATGAAAGTACGTAGGCATAGGATGCAATATCCTAGCGAGCAACCTTCCCCTCCTTTCCAGTAGGTAGGCGAACTACGTTGACTCTGATTTCTCGTTCCAGACGGGAATACGTAGGCATAAAGTGCGATACTTGACCGAGTCATTTTCTTTTCTTTTTAACCCCATACCTGTAGAGTAGATAGAATAACAATCCGTACTAGAAAACAAGCGTGGATCCCGTCAAGTACGGCGGACGTGAGGGGTGCTGATACCTTCCCCTTGCGTAATCGACTCCCGAATCCAGGGTTTGGTTGCAATGACCATTCCTTTCCCGTCTTTGCATTAGGTTTACTTCGAGCATTTCCTTTCCCTCCTTTGGGATAAATAACGCACGGTGGCGACTCTTCTGTTTAGCCGACGCCGATTTTCACAGTAGCGCCAGCTGGCGACTCTCCTGGGGACTCCAACGGTTCCCTACGCGAGTCAATCCTAGAGCTTGTTTTCCCGTCGTGGGTTTTGTATGGATTTACTTTTCAGTCATTTACATTCAGCATTATATTATTGTGATTATTGCTATGGGTATGAGGGGGTTCTATGATTGAGAGATAAGCCGGACCTGGGCTTGAGTGCACCTAGAATTAGTTGTGGAAATTAGTGGGCGCGTGCTTGCTTTGCAGGCACTAGTGTCTCATGAAATCCACGCTCGGACAAGGTTCTTCTGGTTGACTTCTTTTTCAACCCTTTGGGTTGAGGGGGTTGTTGGTTAGTTGGATTGTCAACTCCGGGGACCGATCATTTGGAAGTTGGCTAAGTGAGGCCTCTTCAGGACATGATGATGCCACACCTTCTGGGTATCGTATCATCAGTCTTAAAAGTCTGTGACGCCGACGACCGCATAGGATGCCGTACCTTGTGTCAGTTATTAGGACACCTACTTGTGAGAGGGATTGGGGCATGCAGGTAACTTGACCTCCAGATTACCGGTTTTCTTGATTGAAATTCAGTGGTGTGATATTTGAGGACAGTGTTATTGGGTCTGTCAGAGACCAGGTTGGAGCATTGTGGATGGTCTTGAGCAGTTTATGGGTCTATTTGAGGCCAATATTATGGATTGGGCTTCTCAGCCAGGGGCACTTGATCCCTTGTCGCATTGTTTGCATATTGCATTGTTTGCATCATCATGTGCATATCATTAACGTGTGTCTGTGCTGCAGGTGCATTTTCATACTCCCCGATTCTAGTGCTCCGGACTTCTATCTGTCACCATGAGTACTTTGAGGAAGATTGTTGCGTATAAGTTGCCTACTCCTGATGTGACTTCTCTGTTGGGTCTGATTTCCCTAGCTGATGATGATGTGAGGAGAAGTTTTAGGAAGAGCTATGGGAAGCTACTGAGATTGGTTTGCAGACCAACCACATATGAGCTTAATGGGTTATACACATTGATGCAGTTATATGATCCCTCCTTGAGGTGTTTTATGTTCCAGGACTTCATTTTGACTCCGACCATGGAGGAGTACGCTGAGTTTCTAGAGTTGCCAGTTCAGAACAAAGTACCCTTCATTCACTTCGATGCTACGCCTAAGCTGGAGGACTTAGTTGTTTCCTTGCATATGGATCCTGCAGAGTTGTTGTTGACTTCCTGGCATGGAGTTCCTGGCTTTTCACTCAAGTTCTTGGTCGGGAAAGCGCAGGAATACACTAAGAGTGGATGTTGGATTGTGTTTAACGCTGTTCTTGCTTTGTGCATCTATGGGATTATACTGTTCCCTAGTCTGCCCGAATTCGTTGATTTGGATGCATTCCACTTGTTTGCTGCAGGCAACCCGATGCCTACCTTGATTGGAGATTTCTATCATTCCTTGCATTATAAGAATGAAAACAGAAGGGGGAAGAATGTCCATTGTTGTGTACCATTGTTGAATATGTGGTTTGAGAGCCATCTGCCCAAGAAGGGTCCTTTTGTTGAATCTGCAGATACAGCTAAATGGTCCGAGCGTCTAATGGGACTTTCCGCCGAAGACATTGTTTGGTTTGACAGAGACTTATTGGGGTCAGAGATTATCTTCAGTTGTGCCGGGTTTCCCAACGTTCCTTTGATTGGAAGGAAGGGATGTATCAACTACAACCCCTCATTGCTAGTCAGACAGTTCGGGTATGCGTTGAAGAGTCTGCCGAAGGAAGAAGAAATACAGGAATCTCTGTATTGCACTGGTGACCTGAGTGGGAAATTATTGGCCAAGCTTCAGCATGCTTGGAACCATATTTGCAGAAGAGGGAAGCCATTATTGGGCAAGAATGATTGTCAAGCCTATATGTCGTACAAGGTGTGGATTCAAGAGAGGGTAAGACAGGTGCAAATGCCTTTTCCAGCAGTATCACGTCCTGTTCCCGTTCCAGTTGAGGAGCCCACTTCTGTGGCTATTGAGGTATATGAGCAGGTCGTGAAAGAAAGAGAAGATCTGATAAAGATCAATGAAGAGTTAGAGAAGGAATTGGCTCAAATCCGGAGTGAGAAAAACGGAGCTGCGTATTCCTTCCACCAGCAGACTGAGTTGGTAAACAGGTTAGGTGCTGAACTGGCAGAGGAGAAAAAGAAGCGTGAACGCCTGGGGATAGACTTCAAGAGCTCTCATGACATGTTAGAGTCCAAGAAGGAGTCACTCAATATCTCCTACTGGGAAATCTCTTCGTTCAACAAAATGTGGAATGCTACGCTAACCAACAACAAAGAGAGAGAAGACAAATTGAAATAGCAAATCTCTGCACTCGAAGATTAGTTGAAGGCTAGCAAAAGAAGGTATGAAGAGGAGGTTATGACCAAATATGACCTTCAGAATTCTCTGAACAAAGTTGCTGAGCGCAAGAAGGAGGCTAGGTCCCAGAAGCGGAAGTTAGATGACTGATGTTGCGGTGAAATCTGGATACCAAGCTATTGATTAACTTGAATCTTAATTCATTTACAACTGGACTTTAATTTATCCAAAAAAAGGAAAGGTTTAAAGAAAGAAAACCTATAAGAATGCAAAGAAAAAGGCAAGGCCTAAAGCTGAGCAAAGAGAGATCTAAAGGTTCGGGGTTTGGTTATACCTAGGGAAGGTGTTAGCATCCTAAGCATCTATAGTACTCTACAGGAACCTCTTGTTAATATTTGTGTTTGCTAAAGTTTGCTTGCTAAAGGGAAAAGTGCTAGAGTAAAGATCTAAAGTATAAAGAGTATGTACAAAGTTTGCTCGCAAAGACATCGCATCTCGTGCCTACGTATCTGGACGGGAATGGAATCAGAGCAATCGTAGTTCCCCCTATCTAGGGATAAAGAACTGTTATGTTAAATGGAAGGGAATGTCCCAGGCGGGATGACTAAATAGAGCACGGCGACTCCAAGCCTAAGTTGTAAAGATAAATAGGGAAATGCCCACGGCGGGACGACTAAATAGAGTACGGCGACTCCAAACTTTAAATTGTAAAGGTAAACAGGAAGTTAGTTGTTAGTGAGCTTGCCAAGACATCGCATCTTGTGCCTACGTATTCTCATCGAGAAATCAGAGCGATCGTAGTTCCCCTTTCTAGGGATGAGGAATTCTTGACTGTGATCAAGGTTCCAAAGGGATGTAAGTATTCATAAGGAAGTACTTACAGGGAATGCGGCGACTCCAAGTCTACGTTAAAGCTGTTGTGATAAGGGATGTCCACAACGGGACGCTAAAAGTGAGCACGACGACTCAAATCCTAAGGTTAGGAATAAAGGGTAAAGGGTGTCCGCGGCGGGACGGTAAAAGGTGAAAATTGACCAAAAGTATTTTCAGGCAGATTTTAAAGGTAACTTCCACTAGTGGAAGTTCAGTGCAAAAGTTGCCAAAAGTATTTTCAGGCAGATTTTAAAGGTAACTTCCACTGGTGGAAGTTCAGTGCAAAAGTTGCCAAAAGTATTTTCAGGCAGATTTTAAAGGTAACTTCTACTGGTGGAAGTTTAGTGTAAAAAGTGACAAAAATCATTTTCATACAGTTTTTAAACATGATATCAACATACAAGACAAAGATTGGATGTTAAAGTGGTGGCAACATGGCATGAGTGAAAGATGTATATGATTTGTTCCAATAATTAAACTGAATCAAAACACAACAGAATAGGTAATTGCTTGACAGTTGCAAATGCAATGTTGAAAAATGCAACTTGTAGTCATAGACTATAACGGTTGGTTTTCTAGAGGGACTGCTGGTTTGAACATATCTTAAATATGATATAAAGCAAGTTCCAAAATGGAGATGCCTTCAAAAACACCAAAGTGGAAAATTGGTCCATGAATTGCAATTTGAAACCATGGTTTGAACAACCAAAGACAGCATGGCCAATTTTTAGACAAATGTAAATCAACTAAGAGCTAAGGCATTAGTTTGTTGTCAACTTTTGAGAATCTCTAAGCCAAACTTGCTTGATAGAAAGTTTGAGGTTCGAGGGGAGGGTGCTGTCCAGATTTGACAGCAGGTTTTGGATATGCTGACATGAATAAGCCAAACATGATGACAACTAACCTACTCAAAAGAAATAGTCCCTTATTCATGACTCACAAAGACATACATGGTAAAGGTAAATCCAAACTTGACACAGTTTGACACACATCCAATAACAGCACTTCACAATATAACTAAGAAGACCTATGCATCATGTTTAAATACCAAACTGTTTTAATAGCAATGAACATGACTTTAAAAAAAACCAAGACAACAGTATTAATATTAACAGATTTGTTGCAGTCAACACAATCAATGTTGCACACCAAGTGATAACAGATCCAATATTCCAAATACAAACCATCAAGCAGAACTCAAATATATTTTCATGATATTTATGCATACAAAGGAAATAATTTTAAGGTACCAACCTCTTGTAGATCCCTCTCAAGCAAGCTAGCAGCAAAACAAAATCCCCTCCCTTTTAAGGACACTTGTGATAGTTGCTTCCTTTTGAAGAAAGAAGGCAAATTTGCGACCAGTTTGGGCAAATGTAAATCCAGCTGATCTTTGAAGCCATGGTCAGTCATAATATCATATAATGAAGGTGTTCAAAGTGTTTCAATGTTGAGAAACAACTCATGGAGTGATTTGGCTTGAAAAGTACATAGAGGTCAAACTATGGTGTATGGACATTTGACTTTTTGATCCTTTGGTTTTTTTGAGAAAACTAATGGTTGGAACAGCTTCAGAGGGTCATTTTAAGGTTGTCTATGTGGTCTTTGAAGTGTTTTAAAGTTTGGAGAAAGTTCTGGTGTGAAAGATGCAAAGTGACATTTTTGTGGTTTTTGAAAGATTTGGTGTTTTTGCAAATTTGAAGCAAGGTCAAGGAATTGTGGTAACAGAACTTCTCTATGGATTTTATCAGATGAATTGTCCCCCAAATGAGGTGAATGAGCCCCCCTTTTATAGAGAAATGATTTGAGGTGCTTGCTAGAGACCTTTCTTCACCATGAAGCAAGCTTTGATATTTTTGAGAAAAATCCCACTTGGTTGGCTTGGCTGTTCTTTTTCCCAAGGGTCAAGCTATTTTTGAGGGGTTACTGATGCATTTATCAGGCTACAAGCATGGGAGAGTGGCTGGCTCATGATGAAGCTTTATACCTCATGCTTGGAAAATTCAACATTTTCAACTTTTGGCAATGAAACTCCAATTTCAATTTTGTGATACTTCTCATGCATACTTTCTGTTTTAGCATGCTAAAAATATTTTATACATCAGTTAGAACATGTCTTGCAAGCTGATATTGGCCCAATTGGAGGGAATAAGTGATTTTGCAAAATTGGGCAATGTGGGACTAAAGTGTGAAACCTCCAACTTTGAACACATGTAACTTTCTGCTTATAAATCATCTTGAGGAGTTCTTGTACTTTTTAGAAATCCCTCATGTAGTACTAAAACATTCATGTTGGCCATAAGTTTTGATTCCAATTTAAATTAGATGAAAAATCCTCCTAAAGTTGGCTGAATTTAGGGTTCTTAAGGCAAAATAACTTAGAAATTTTCTAAGTTATTTCCCCCTCTTGCAATGTTTTTCCTCTAACTCCAAAACTAAGCATTTTTTTATTATGGACCACTAGGAGGCTTTTGTAGAGCTTGTCAAGAGCTTTCAAATGAGCTTGGAACCACCTCAATCGGATGTGCGGTTAGGAAGTTATGGTCTTGTCCCTTTCAAAACCCTAATTCCCGATTTTCTCGATTATTCCTTCACCCTTGATCAAATGACCATGAAATTTTATGAGCAAGCTTATATTGACATATGGAACATTTTTGCTTCACATCTTGAAGTCTCATTCCTTAAATTTGAAAAGCCTATTTTTCGCCGACGACGCGATCGATCGGTGACCACCGAGTCGTCTGTGGGGGTTCTGGACTTCTCGAGACTTTGAAACTTTTTTAGTGGCCTTCAATAGGCCATATGAACCTTGTAAACCACAATTCCCTCATTGAAATACATTCTAGCACAAAAGTCAACTATAGTTGACTTTTCCTCAGGCAAAACCCTAACGGGGCTCCACACTGCACTGTTCTTGATTCTGGGGTACAACCTCAAATTGTTTTCACATTTGGTATCAAATAGCATTCTTGAACTTGTTTCATGATTTAATTCATTCAAACATTGATTGATCAAACCTCACAGTTTTGATTTTAACCGCGCGAAACCCTAATTCATCTGCATCTTAAACAAAGAAAAACTTGAACTGGGTTAGGGTTAGATAATCATATGAGTATGATCCTAAAATGATAATGAAGATCTAAGGGTCAAAATTTGGGGTATGAAAACTGCTTTGGAGAAGGGGCATGGGAGGAGTCTATTAGTGATCTGCAGCGTGTTCTCAAGCGAAGAGATCTACTTATCGAGGGATTGCTTTCTCAGCCAGACCATCAGAAGACCAAAAGGTTGTTGGAAGAGTATCGGGTGTATGGCCGCACGTGACCATTTTATGTACTATTGTGTATGCTTTATTTGCATCGTGTTGACCATCACCAGGATTGTTGGTTGAGGTCATGCCTTCTTGTTATTGTATATTGTATTCCCGGTTCGGTGGGCTCTTCAGCAATATATGAGTTGTTTCTTTTGTGAATGTACCTGAGCTTCTTGTCACCGCACTGTCATAGCACTGCACGACACAACAGCACATTGGCACTAGAATTGGGGAGTGATATTCCCTAATGCACAGACACGTGTTGCATTTGCATACACATTCATATTGCATTTACCAGGTAATTGTTGAATTGTATCTCATTTCCTGCATCTCGACAGGTTTTTCCAGGATTGAAAGTCAACGTCCTCACCGTACTCTACTCGTACCAACTGTAAAAGAGTTATGGACCAGATGCAAAACGAGATGCAGGAGATGCGGGAAAAGCTGGCGCTGTTCATGCAGACGATGGAGACAGTTGTGAAGGGGCAGGAAAGCCTGCAGACTTTGGTGCAGCCATTGTTGGCGAAAAGTGCTGGGAATGGAAACGAAGACCACAATTTTGTACGTGTTGAAACCATTCATGGGGATGGTACTCCTACGCCTGTAGCTCCACCTGTGGTGAATATACCTGTTGTGAATGTGAGCAATGGCGCTGGCGCCGGGAATGGTAATACAGGAATTGGTAATGAGACTGTCATTAACAATGTTGGATTTGGAGACGCCAATCTGGGTGGTGGTAACAATGGAGGTAATGGCTTTGGCAACAACGGGTTCGGCTATAACGATCAAGGTTTTGATTATGTCAATCAGGATGGGAAATTCGGCTTCAACGCCTAGGGTTTTGGATATGATGGTTTTGGTAATGCTAATCAGGGTTACGGTGGATTCGGTAACGGAAATGGTGCTGGAATGATGCCTATCAATAATGGGTTTGGACCTGCTGGGGTCACTCAAGGGTACGGTAACAGGGGACGGGGTCCTATGATGAATCAGACTGGATTTGGTCGTAACAATGGGTATGACGGGTACGAAAATGAGAATGTTAATTGGATTGAAGACCAACAGGAAGATGCCTTTTCTGGTAGAGGTATTGAAGGACCTGTGGAGCCTGTGCAGAGGATTAGAATGCTTGAGGAACAAATGAAGGGTGTAGTGAATCAGAATACTACTGGCTTAGATATGACTACAATGGGATTGGTGCCTGGCCTGAGGGTACTGCTGAAGTTTAAAGCTCCCACGTTTGATAAGTATAAGGGAGACACTTGCCCAAAGGTGCATGTTCGCTCTTACTACAGACAGATGTCCGCTTACTCGAATGATGAAAGAATGCTGATGCATTTCTTTCAAGATAGCCTGTCCGGACCGTCACTGGAGTGGTATATGGGGCTGGAGCCCACTCAGATCAAAACATGGAAGCAACTGGCTGAGGCGTTTGTGACACATTACAAATATAACAGTGACCTGGCACCGAACAGGGTCCAGCTGCAAGGCTTGTCACAGAAAACTGGGGAGAGTTTCAAAGAGTATGCACAAAGATGGCGCGACATGGCGGCAAGAGTGCATCCTCCTCTAGTGGAGAAGGAGATGAACGATATGTTCATTGGAACATTCACGGGGATATTTTATGAGAAGTTGTTTCCTGTTGCGTTGGGCAGTTTCTCTGATCTAATTTTGATGGGTGAAATGATTGAGAATAGTATTAAGGTGGGAAGGTTCCAAGCTGGGGAGTCTACTTCGTCAGGAGGTAATAGAAAAGCATTTGGGGGTTGACGTCAGGGCGACGCTAGTGCTGTATTTGGTGGCCGAGGTCGAGGCAGGGGCAGAGGACGGAATCAATATATGCATCCTCAACAAGTAGCAAGTGTTACCATCCCGTTTCATCAACAACCACAACCACTACAACAGATACCACCACAGCAGCAACAACAGCAGCAGCAGGGGCCGAATCAGGGTCAGAGAAGATTTCCGAATGCTAAACCAAAGAGGGTGTTTGATAAGCCTCCGTATACGTATGCAGAGTTGCTTCAGACGTTGTTGAGGTTAAATCTGGTCGAGAAAAGAACGTTGGCACCACCTCCGGGGCCAGAACTCCCCTTTGGGTTCGATGCCAATAAGCATTGTGAGTTTCATTCTGGGGCGCCCGGACATGACATCGAGGGCCGCCATGCTTTCAAGCATAAAGTCCAAGATCTGTTGGATAGCAAGGCTATAAACTTCGGGCAGGCAGACCCTAATATTCTACATACGCCTATGCCCAATCATGGGGCGAATGCTATACTAATGGAGGAGGACTTGAATCTGGTGATGAATGTTGATGAACTTAAAACACCGTTGTGCGAAGTCAAGAGCAGATTGCTGAGAGGGGGTGTGTACCCGGGCTGTGATGAATTCTGTTTGGACTGTTGGACCCAGGCTGGGGGTTGTGCAGAGTTGAAGAAAGGTATTCAGGCTATGATAGATGAAAGCACGTTGCAATTTCATAGAACGGCAGTTGAGAAACCCGAGGAAATGGTATTTGATGAGCATAATGATGTGGCAATGGTGACAGCTCCAAGGAAAACCATAACTATAACAGCGCCTGCCGGACGGCCGACGATCACCATTACTAAGGCAGGGCCCGTCCCTTTCGAAAGTACCAAAGCCGTGCCATGGACCTATGGGTTGGAGGCATATTGTAATGGGGAGAAAATAGAATTCAATGAACAACCAGCTGGGGTTGTGGACAATGTCGTTGGGACTGGAGGAATGACAAGAAGCGGGAGAATTTTTATATCGCCTGAGGTAGAGGCAGAACGATTGGCAAAAGGTAAAGGAAAAGTGAACGAGAGTGTTCCTGTGTAGAGGAACGAAAAAGAAACGTCACTGAAAGATGTAGAGGAATTTATGCGTCTTATCCGTAAGAGTGACTACAAAATTGTTGAGCACCTTCAACAAACGCCTTTAAAGATCTCCATATTATCGCTGCTATTGTGTTCTGAGGCCCATCGGAACGCTTTATTGAAAATTCTGGACACGTCATTTGTACCCCAAGATGTTTCTGTGAATCAGTTAGAGGGGGTGATGGCGCACGTGAATGCAGGCCATAGTTTGGGCTTTACGGATTTTGATTTGACCCCGAGGGGGAGAGAGCATAATATGGCGTTGCACGTCTCAGTTGAATGCAGGGGCACGGTCATGTCCCATGTGTTGGTGGATACAGGGTCTTCCTTGAATGTGCTTCCGAAGAAAGCAATGATGAAATTGGATATCAGGGGGATCATTTGTATGCCTAGTGACTTGGTGGTCAGGGCATTTGATGGTACACGGAGGTCAGTTTTCGGATCAATAACATTACCGTTGCAAGTGGGGCCTGAAATTTTTGAAACTGAATTCTATATAATGGATATCCAGCCAACGTATAGTTGTCTTCTTGGGCGCCCATGGATCCATGCTGCCGGGGCAGTCACATCCACTTTACACCAGAAACTGAAGTACATGGTGGGGGACAGCGTCGTCACGGTTTGTGGAGAGGAGGATATACTGGTCATTCATTTGTCGTCATTCAAGTACGTGGAAGTCGACGGTGAGATACACGAAACACCCTGTCAATTCTTTGAGGGGTTGCGAATTAAGGACAAAGTGCCAGTACCCAGTAAAGCATCAGAGGTGGTCGTGTCATCTTATAAGGAAGCTCAAGCTCTAGTGAAGACAGGCGAGACCAAGGGCTGGGGTCGAGTGTTGGAGATTCCCGTGAAGAACGACAGGTTCGGGCTTGGATATCATCCTTCATCATCAACGCCTACCGTAGGGGCACCCCATTTAAAAGGACCAATAACAATTACGGCTAATGGGGTATGTTACGAGACCATCAATGCTGTTTCAGATTCCGAGGAAGGGGACAGCGATTGCGACATGGACGCCTGGATTCAGCCGAGCGTGCCAGGACAAGGGCTTTGCAATTGGTCTATTCAGGAGACTGTTCCTGTGACAACGAAACAGTAATGCTTTGTTTTATTAATTGTTGAATAATCCGGTGTCCTACCCGGGGCATCGTGATTTTGCTTAGGGTCATTCTGTTATGTACATTGCACTGTTTAATCATTAAATAAAAGACGTTTTTTCATGTACAAATATTGTGATCCCTGTTTTTCCTGTTTTTATCTTTTACAATAAAATGGCAACATGGGTATTCGCTTTATACACGTTTTGAAGCATTTAACCATTTCCTTTGCAGGATTACATTTTCAGATGACATCTATGAACCACCTATGACTCACTTCGACTTCGAGCACCCGATATTTCAGGCTGAGGAAGAGATTGTTGAAGATGGCGACGTACCAGAAGAGCTGACATGGCTGTTAAAACAAGAAGAAAGAATCATTCTGCCTCATGAGGAAGTCATTGAGATCGTCAATTTGGGGTCGGAAGGGGTTGAAAGAAACATCCGTATAGGGGCTGCGCTGCAGAGCGACATCAAGCAAAGGTTGGTTGAGATGCTCAAAGAGTACAATGATATTTTTGCTTGGTCGTATGAGGATATGCCTGGATTGGATACGGATATGGTTGTGCACCGTCTGCTGCTACGAGAGGAATGCCCGCCTGTTAAGCAGAAACTCCGAAGAACTAGACCGGACATGGCTGTGAAGATTAAGGAGGAAGTTCAAAAACAATGGGACGCTGGTTTCCTGGCTGTTACAAAATATCCCTCATGGGTCGCTAATATTGTGCCAGTGCAAAGAAAGACGGTAAAGTGAGAATGTGTGTAGACTACCGTGACTTGAACAGGGCGAGCCCGAAAGACGACTTTCCACTTCCTCACATCGATGTGCTGGTTGATAACACTGCTCAATTCTCCGTATTCTCCTTCATGGGTGGCTTCTCAGGCTATAATTAGATCAAAATGGCGCCAGAAGACATGGAGAAGACTACTTTCATTACTCCTTGGGGAACATTTTATTACGAAGTGATGCCCTTCGGATTGAAGAACGTTGGGGCAACATATCAACGTGCTATGACGATTCTCTTTCATGACATGATGCATAAAGAGATCGAGGTTCATGTTGATGATATGATTGCCAAGTCCCAGACAGAGGAGGAGCATTTGGTTAATCTGCTGAAATTATTCAAGAGGCTTAGGAAGTTCAGGCTGAGACTGAACCCTAACAAGTGCACCTTCGGGGTGAGATCGGGTAAACTGCTGGGGTTTATTGTGAGCGAAAAAGGAATAGACGTTGATCCTGCAAAGATAAAACCAATACAAGAAATGCCGACGCCTAAAACAGAAAAAGAAGTGCGTGGATTTTTAGGGAGGTTGAACTATATCGCTCGGTTCATATCTCACTTAACTGCAACGTGCGAGCCGTTATTCAAGCTGTTAAAAAAAGATCAGGTTGTGACCTGGAATGAAAATTGTCAAAAGGCGTTCGACAAGATAAAAGAATACTTGCAGGAACCTCCTGTTTTGATACCCCCAGTGGCCGGGAGACCATTGATTATCTATTTGACGGTTCTTGAGGAAAGTATGGGTTGTGTTCTCGGTCAGCACGACGAGACAGGACGTAAAGAGCATGCCATCTACTATTTGAGTAAGAAGTTTACTGACTGTGAGTCCAGATACTCAATGCTCGAGAAAACATGTTGCGCACTAGCCTGGGCCGCCAAACGTTTGAGGCAATACATGCTAAATCATACAACTCTGCTCATTTCAAAGATGGATCCAATCAAATACGTGTTTGAGAAGCAAGCACTCTCCGGAAGAATTGCCCGATGGCAGATGGTGCTAACCGAATATGATATTCAGTATGTCTCGCAAAAGGCTATTAAAGGTAGCGTCTTGTCAGAGTACCTTGCGGAGCAGCCTGTTGAGGACTACCAATCGATGAGGTTTGATTTTCCTGACGAGGATATCATGTACCTGAAGATGAAAGATTGTGAAGAACCGTTGCCGGATAAAGGACCAGAGTTGGGTTCCAAGTGGCAGATGATATTCGACGGAGCTGTGAATTCCTATGGTAGCGGAATAGGGGCAATCATCACTACTCCACATGGGTCGCACATCCCATTTACTGCTCGATTGACCTTTCCGGTTACCAATAATGAAGCCGAATATGAAGCTTGCATCATGGGTCTTGAAGAAGCTATTGATTTGCGAATCAAACATCTGAATGTATATGGAGACTCAGCTCTAATGGTGAATTAGATAAAAGGAGAATGGGAGACACGTCAGCCCAATTTGATACCATATATGAATTATGCAAGGAGATTGTTGCCTTTCTTTGACAAGGTGGAATTGCATCATGTGCCGCAAGCAGAAAATCAAATGGCTGACGCCCTGGCGACATTGTCTTCCATGTATAAAGTTAACTTCTGGAACGAGGCTCCCCAGATTGTTATCTCTCGGCTTGATAGGCCTGCGTTCATATTTGCTATTGACGAAGCATCTGATGATAAACCCTGGTACGTTGACATCCATAATTTCCTGAAGAACAAGGATTACCCGGCTGGGGCATCCAGTCGAGATCAGAAAACTCTCAGGAGATTGGCTGGCAATTTCTATTTGAATCCTGACGGCGTCCTATACAAGAGAAACCATGACTTGGTGTTGCTACACTGTGTAGACGAGAAAGAGGAGAAGTTGCTCATGGAGGAAATACATGAGGGTACATTTGGCACACATGCTGGTGGGTATGCTATGACAAGAAAGTTGCTACTGGCAGGTTATTACTGGCTAACTATGGAAACAGATTGTTTCAAGTTTGCAAAGCGGTGCCATAAGTGTCAAATTTATGCGGACAAAATCCATGTGCCTCCGAGTCCTCTGAATGTGATGTCATCACCATGGCCATTTTCGATGTGGGGAATTGATATGATCGGAAAGATTGAGCCTACGGCATCTAACGGACACCGGTTCATTTTGGTAGCAATTGATTATTTCACCAAATGGGTGGAAGCGACGCCATATGCCAATGTAACCAAACAGGTGGTAGCCAGGTTTATCAAACGAGATATTATTTGCAGATATGGAATCCCTGAGCAGATCATCACCGACAATGGTTTGAATTTAAACAACAAGATGATGCAGGAGCTGTGTCAGAATTTTAAGATTGAGCATCACAACTCTTCTCCTTACCGACCCAAGATGAATGGCGCTGTTGAAGCGGCCAACAAGAACATAAAGAAGATTGTTCAAAAGATGGTTGTGACGTATAAGGACTAGCACGAGATGCTACCTTTCACTTTGCACGGTTATCGTATGACGGTACGCACATCAACTGGGGCAACCCCTTTTTCATTGGTATATGGAATGGAGGCAGTATTACCGTTGGAGGTTGAGATTCCTTCCTTGAGGGTTTTATGAGATGTCCAACTTGACGAGGCAGAATGGGTTAAAGATAGACTGAATCAGCTCAGCTTAATGGATGAGAAGAGTCTAGCTTCTCTAGCATATGGCCGGTTATATCAGAGCCGAATGAAGAAAGTGTATGATAAGAAGATATGTCCGCGAAGCTTTCAGACAGGCGACCTTGTCCTGAAAAGGATTCTCCCGCCACAAACAGATCACAGGGGCAAGTGGACTCCTAATTACAAAGGACCCTATGTTGTCAGAAAAGTCTTCTCTGGAGGAGCTTTGCTACTATCTACCAAGGATGGTGAAGACTTTACGTCGCCTGTGAATTCGGACGCAGTTAAAAAATACTTTGCTTAAAATTGACCCGCTGGACAAAAAAAAAAGAGAGTCCAGGCAAAAATGGGGCATCTTGGCGAACCAGAAACAGAATAAAAGGTTCGGGCAAAAGTTAGGGATAAAGTTGAAAAGATGTACACCCGCGAAGTCGAAAATCTACATTGGGCAACTTCGGCAAAAAAGGGTATCCCGGTGAATTGAAAACCCGCAAAGGGCGGTTCACGCAATAGTTAGGGATTTAAAAAGCAAATGACTGCGGTACGAATTTGGTACTGCATGGCTTGGTGGGTTGGAGAACACTCGGGGGTTCGTCTATCAGATACAATCTCGTCCGAAAATTGAATACCGGGAAAGCAACGGAGTCAGGCGAGTCATAGAAGGATCAACTCATGATGTTTGTCTGCACCATGTTGCCGACATGTGTACAAATTTGACTTGTATTTTGTGTTTATGCTTCTTGTGCACAGTTGTATATGATTTGTGCGTAACTTCCTCTTTTCAGGAGTTGCATCCAGTGTACAAAACTTCGCCTATTTACAGGCCCAATCAATAAAACATGTTATTCAGTATTTGATACTTGTTCTTTACTGTTTTGTATGTGGAAAAACGCCGATGTTTTTGATAAAACTAGCATTCGCATAACTTTGTTGGCCCTTGCCAATAATTGCTAAAACTTCGAATTGACTGAAATAATATCACTAACACTAACCTGAATAGATTTGGTTGCATAGACTTGTTTTGTCTCGTTTGCGTCGTGCAGGGTTCTTGTCCATTGGATGTGGATGATCAAAAATTGGTAGCTCCAGCGAGAGGCTCTTAAAAGACTTGGCCTTATGCGACGCCAATCCCCATGCAAGTCGCACCTCATCCTCAGAAGTTGAGAGGATATTGTTCCTTACTAAAGAAGGATCACTTTCCCCAGCTAGTCGCAGCTTATCCCCAGAGGATATTCTCCAGCAGGTCAAGATCATGTATCCCCTGCAGAAGTAAGCATTCCCCCAGAGAGTAGGCGCATGTACAATCCCCAGGCGAGAGGATTCCCACGGTGATTGACCAAGGCAGAGTTGGTTCAGAAGGATTGATACCATAGAAGTTGGTTTTCTTTTCTCCCCACAGGTTGTCATGCCAGTGATCAGAATGGTTATCCTCAGCAGAGTGGATAGATCCGAGTTTTGCAAATTGTGCTCAAACAGTATTGGTTCCTCCAAAAGGATTCCTTATCCCCAGTAGGGTCATTTATTCTCCCCAGATGAGATTCACTGTCCCCGGCGGAGTCAATTTGTTTTCCCCAAGAGAGTCATTTCTTCCCCAGCGGAGTTTTCTCTCCCCAGCAGGTGTTATTCTTTCCTCCCAGTGGAAATCGAAGGTTTAAAGCTCCCCAGCAGAGTTGGATGTATATTCAGGCATTTATTTTGCTGGAATACTGTGTGATACCTGTTCATCCCCAGCAAGGCGGTAGTCGTTCTCAGCATTCCGTGTTGATAAAGCAAGCTTGTCAGAGCTCCCCAGCAGTCTAAACCTGCATTTGCATTTGCATATAGCGTCATTATTTGCATCTACCCAAAAATCTGTAGCATTCCCATACTGTATGGAGCATTACGCCATTTTCAAACATACGCATTTTGAAACATAAATCAGGTTGGTTAACCTTTTGCTTTCAGGCGTTTCTCAGCAGAAGTAGGGAGTTACGACTCAGGTATATTACCAGACAATCGAGGTCTCGGCGTGAGACCTGTGATGATATAGTTCATCTTATTACATTCCCCTTAGAGTTATTGGGTGGAGCCTCTCTTACCCAATCATTGGAGCGTTTCGTCGAGATTACTGTCACGTCAGCATATCAGGGTTTCATAGCATCAGGGTTTTAAAGATTTCAGAAGTGGTCGCTCGACGTCGAGGCGGGCGTATGGCAGCTTATTTTCAAAGTATCCCCAGTAAGGTCACTGGGATTTCTCCATATTGACGAAGTGTGTCCAGACGTGGACGAGGTTGGTGCATATAAGAATAGTGTCTTGCGGGTTGACGGATTTATTTTCCGTACTGATGATGATTTCCCCGGTACAGTCCAAACGAGGATAGTTTTGGGATTTCCTAACAAGGAAGGGTAGGAGGCCGAACGAGGGTGGTTTTTGTATTTCCAAACGAGGATGTGTATGTTTACAAATAGAGGCTTTTGATTCCAGACGAGGATGAATATGATTCTTATCGCGGTTAATTTGTATTTCCGTACGAGGGTAGAATATAATTCCGTAAAGGGGAGGGTACAGAGCCGAACAAGGAGGGGTATGATTCTTATTGCGAATAGTTCGTAGTTCCAAACGAGGATGGGCATGTTTCTAATGAAAGGGTTAAGATTCCAAATGAGGAAAGAGTCTGTTCCCTAAAGGGGAAGAGTGTAAGGTTTCAAACGAGGATAGGGTATGATTCCATACGAGGAAAGGGTATGATTCTTAAAGAGGATGGTTGTTGATTCCGAATGAAGATAGTTTTTTGATTTCCAAACGAGGATAGGGTATGATTCCATACGAGGAAAGGGTATGTTGGAAAAACGCAAGATTCCCTACGAGGAAAGGGTATGTTTTAACGAAGAAAAGTTATGATTCCGTACGAGGATGGGTATGTTTTCTTACGAGAAAGAGTTGGTTATGTCCAAACGAGGATGGGTAGGTTTCCCAATGGAAAAGTTTATGAATTCCGTACGAGGAAAGGGTATGTTTATGTTTCCAAATGAGGACGGGTATGTGTGATAATGAAAATTAGTAATTCCAAAAGAGGATAGGGTATGGTTCCAGACGAGGATGGGTATGATTTTTACGGTGAATGTTTAGTAATTCCAAACGAGGATAGGGTATGGCTCCAGATGAGGAAGGGTTATGATGTTTACGGTGAATATTTTGTGATTCCCGGACTAGGACGGGTAGGATTATGTCCGAATGGGGAAGGGTATGGCTTCTAACAGGTTCGGTTTCCGTACGAGGATGGGTATGTTTTATAATGAAAAGTGTCATTTCCATACGAGGATGAGTATGTTCGTAGTAAGAATCTTTGATTTCCAAACGAGGGAAGGGTATGATCCCTAAATAGGGGAGTGTTTACAAATTCTGAACAAAGAAGAAAAAATAATGTTTAGATCGTCGAACGAGGATGGGTATGATTTCTAAAGGTGAAAAGATTAAGTCTTGACGTAGATAGGTTTGGTTACTCTTCGTGTCAACAAAGTAATGGTCTGACACGGACCATTTATCCCCAACCAGTGGTGCATTTATTTCTGCAGTTGGCAAATTTCCGGGTTTATTGGTATTCAACCGTCTCGTACCTCGATGGTTTGAAGGCCGTTCGCTCTTCATCCAGTCGGGTCCAAGCCGCTTGAATAGGGGCAGCTGTTGCTTCCTAAAATTTGCCCAGCATATTTCTTCTGGGTTATGTTTTAGTTGCATTGTCATTTGCATAGTAAATCATGTACATAGTCTAATCATTTGCATAGCATAGCATAACAAGTCATCCAACAAGGGATCAAGTGCCATTCTTATCTAAAGAAGCACATAAAAGGGGTTTTTATTCAAGCTCAAGACTATTCAAGTCATTCAAGAAATGAGTGGAAGCTTTGAGAAGTTTGAGGGTCAATTAATGGACTTCTTCCTAATCTGGGGATATGTTGAAGATCATCAATGAGTGTATGAGCTATGAACTGAGGGTATGGATTGTGTACAAAGATCATGGAAGACCTAGAGGGTCATTTTGAAGATGAGACAAGTCATTAATACAAGCACAAGAGTTATAGTTAAAGGCAGTCAACTAGGGTTTCATCTGGGTCAACCCTAGGTCAAAGGATTGATTGAAGAGTATCAAGGCCAAATTGGAGGTTTTGGGATTCATGAACTAATATGTGGATACATGTGTGGTGTTGTGCCAAGGAGAAATCAAAAGGAATCAAGAAGAAGAGGAATTACCAAATTAGGGTTGTAGTGTAAAATCCCCTGATTTAGGTCTAACTTCCAAGCCAGATAAGTCAAAATGCATGTTTCAAATGGATTATTGGTCAACATGAAACTTGTAGAGATTCTCAATAGATTTAATTTTAGTACTAGAAGTCTTCAAGGAGATTTGTAGAACTCAATTTATGGTTCTTGCAAGTTATGGGTCATTAGAGGACACTGAAATTTATCTGTGAAAGCCACTTGACTTCCAAGCAACTTTTGCCCATCAAGGAATTTTCAAATGGATTCTTGGACAACATAAGAGTTGTAGATATTGATCTTAGCTTTAATTTGAGTACTAGAAGTCCTCAAAGGGATTTGTAGAACTCAAGTTATGGTCTTGGCATCCTAGGGGTATTTTGGGAAAGTTGAATTACAGGTCATTTTCCAACATAGGTCCAAATCTGCATCTTCCACTCTTCAAATGAAAAAATGTTCAACATGAGATGTGTTCAAAATGATGTTTTTAGGCTAGATAAGAAGTCATGAGAACTTGGAAGGGATTTCTTCACAAAGTCACAAAAATGGCCTAAAATAAGGGTAATTTTTAAAGGAACCAAGAATGGAAATTGGGGTTTTTGATCTACAAATCCAAACCAAGCCATATGACATACCAATTTGATTGTAAAACACATTTTGAGAACATTGACATTGCCACAATTTTGATTTGAGGGATATTTTTATGACTTGCTTTGTAAATTGGTTACTTGCATCATAAGTAACAAATGCAAAACCTCCTTTTTGAGCACAACCAAAGCCTTAGCCCTTGCCAACACATTCAATTTGTCACCTAATGAGAATTTGGATCAAAACCAAGGCCTTGAAGCTAGCAAAAACACAGCTGCCATGTATGAGTGTCTCGTGATATTTTCCATGACATGAGATGGTGAATTTATCATTAGATCAATCTAGAACTGTCTAGAAGCTTCATTCACATTCTATATAAGCACATGAAGTGATCCATAACCCTGGTTGGTGAGAATTGAGAGAGATTTGAGAGATTACATTTTCAACTTTTCCATTGCAAACCAAAATCGGTTACAACATTTCAACCACTTTCAATCCAAATTCTTGATTGCATTAGCTTCCTCTAAGGTTGGTGAGTGATTTCAGATCAAATCCAAGGCAAGATCGTGGAAGAATCGTGTGTTTGCACTTGGAATTCTCAACCTGCAACTCAGAATCAGATTCCAAGATTCAAGCCATTTCAATTCATCCTTTTGCATACAAAAGCTTGGTTATGTGCTAGTGAAGGAATTTGGAACTTGTTGAAGGTTGATTTGAAGGTTTGGCTACTCTGTTCACACGAATTTTTCAGGTATGTAAATTCCAATCCACAGCTTGGTATGTGCATGATCTTTAGGTTTTAGGTGGTTGGATCCAATGTAGATGATCATAGGGAGCTTTCTGGTAGCATTAGGGTTGATTTAGAGACAAAAAATAGGATGGCATAAATTCTGTTCATGCAATTATCTTGGTGTTCTTGAGGATAGAATCTTAGTTTGATAGTTAGATTTTCTCAGGATGAAGTGGTGAAGAGTTTAGGCCACTCAATTTTAGGTTTGGTGAGATTTGGTGCTTGGTCAATTTCTGAGATTTCAATCGTGTTTTGAGGAGGAGAGTGATTCAATGTATGTGATTGACATGGTTAGAATCAGGGTGAGAAATGGAGTAAGTTAGGGCTTTTAGTTTTGATTTTTGATGAAGAATTGAGGGAGCACGAATTGGGGAAGATGAAGCTCAAACTCTGTTCAATCCATGGCGTTTCCCTCCTCTCAGAGTTTGAAGGTTGAAGATAACCTTTGCACCCTTAGATTAGAATAAGACCTTTGACCAAAACTAGATCTAGTGGTTGTGGTTGCGTTTCAGTTTGTGAAGGGGACTCTGAAGATCAAAACTCCCCATTTCACTTAATGGCAATTGGGTGGGCTTAGGTTAATTTGATATCCACACCCCTTTCCCACGCCCAGTTGAGAATTACACTGATTTTGATTGCTATTCACCAAACGTTTTTTTCTTTTTTCTTTGTTTTTTTTTCATTTTAATTTCTGATTAATAACTGGGCCTAACGCGCGCTACTATGCACACACCCCTCTGAGCCCATTTGTCATTCTGAACTGCATTTCATTGCTATTTGGCACGCACTTTTTTCATTTTTCTCTATTTTTTTATTTCACATATTATTTTAGGATCTTTGAAAAATCATAACAAATTGAAAAATGGTTATTTCTACATGGGATTCTTCCCTCATTTTCATAAAGACATCAAGAAAATTATAAAAGAATAAAATTGGAATTTCATTAATTTTTTATTTTCTGGTGCATTTTTACATTTTATGGCATTTATTTCATTTTCATTTGGCATATGTTACTTTCTGAATTTAATATGGTCATTTTATTTCACATTTTGATGTAATTCTTTTTGCTATGGTTAGATTAGAGTATTAGGTTCCCCCTGGAATTTTATCACATTTTTTTGATTTAATTTAGGCTAGTTTTGAACATCAAACTTTAGGGTGATTAGGATTAGGGTTTCAACTTGCATAGGTGCATTTCAACACATAGTTCTTGGGTTTTTAGTTTGATTTAAGCCTTGGGGTTTATATGGGATATAGGGTACATAGTTAGGGTCCCTTAGAAATTAATCTAGGATTTTATGAAGAGTATTTCCATTTTATTTGATTTTTGCAAATTGGGTGATATTGGTGTGTTTCCCTCTTGGGATGTTGCTTTATTTGTTGGGTTTTGGGCATTTACATTGGGGTGTGGGGCTTGGGTTTGGCTTTTTGGAGCATGAGGAAGCATGAAAGAAGATTGAAGACAAATAATGATGCCTGGAGCTTGGGGATTCTTTTGCTTGAAGATGCTTGTTGAAGAATTAGGAGATAGGAGAAATAGGGAGAGCCTTAGACTTAGATTGATTTCTTTCACAAACATGGAAAGCATCTTGTGCTTCCATTCCTCCCAATGACTAAAAGTCCTTCTAAGATATTCACATCCCTCCTTTGGAGGGATAAGTGGCTTATCTTAGCAGTAGAACTTTGAGGGAACCAGTCTCTTGTGATGATAAACACTTATAGGATTCCTTTGGTTGTCAATAAGTTGTTTAGCATTCAAATTATTCTGTTAAGTGATTCTCTTCTGGAGTGCTTGCATTGGAGATTAGCAGCTTATTGAAGACAAGAAGTTCATTGCATTGAAGATTGATAAAGGAGAAGCTTGTTCATGTCAAAGCTGCTCAACTGTTGAATTAGGGTTTACTACTGTCTGCTGTCTGCAGCTGTCAACTGTTGGTGTGCATTGCTTGCTAAAGCTTGGTGTTTGCTTGGAGTTAAGGGGATCATTGAAAAGTTGAATTTGGGGTTCATTTGAAGATGTTACTGTTTTGCTGTTAATCAACTGTCAGAGTTTGCTGTTTTTCAGAGATGCTTACTGTAGGAGCTGGTGTTGCTGTCAGGGCTAGTATTGGGGTTTTATGTTCCTTACTGTATTGTTTGTGAATTTCCCCATAGGTTTGAAGTGAATACTGTTTCACTTTGCCTGTTGTTTTCTCAGGTTCGAGGTTGAGTGGGACTCCCTTGCCTCGCTTGTATTGCTGCATCCATGCATTTTACTGCTTTACTGTATATATGTTGTTTCTTTTCCGTTTATTCCCTAGGATCTCTGTTTCTCTCTGTGCGAGAGAGAAATACGACAAACATTAGGTTTTAACCCATGCATGACAACATTAGGGTAGTTTTGATTCCCATTTCAAACCCTAGGTTTTAGAGTGTCGTTCTCTTCTCATCTCGAAACAATCAAAAATACAATAAGATTGCAAACATGAATAAAAGACAGTTCTTGCGTAAAAGACTGGAAACCAATCAAAACGTCATTTTTGTCCGCTTGTACGGTTAAATCAGGAGAAAACCTTTTTCAGAAGGATAAAAAACAATCAAGACAGACTTGTGTCGTACGTGGCCCGAACTACGTTTGCTCTGATCTTTCATGCCGTATGAAAGTACGTAGGCATAGGATGCGATATCCTAGCGAGCAACCTTCCCCTCCTTTCCAGTAGGTAGGCGAACTACGTTGACTCTGATTTCTCGTTCCAGACGGGAATACGTAGGCATAAAGTGCGATACTCTGCCGAGTCATTTTCTTTTCTTTTTAACCCCATACCTGTAGAGTAGATAGAATAACAATCCTTACTAGAAAACAAGCGTGGATCCCGTCGAGTACGGCGGACGTGAGGGGTGCTAATACCTTCCCCTTGCGTAATCGACTCCTGAATCCAGGGTTTGGTTGCGATGACCATTCCTTTCCCGTCTTTGCGTTAGGTTTACTTCGAGCGTTTCCTTTCCCTCCTTTGGGATAAATAACGCACGGTGGCGACTCTTCTGTTCAGCCGGCGCCGATTTTCGCAGTAGCGCCACATATCACATTCCTTCATCTCTAGTAAATCAAGTTGATCCCTCGACACCAGTATGCAATTCGATCCAACACTATACTAATGATGGATCAAACTCAATACGACCATGCCGCTACATGTACAGGCATGACCATTAGTGAACGTTATTGAAGGGGTTTCTGAAAACCAGCAG
Source organism: Lathyrus sativus (assembly GCA_963859935.3). Lineage (NCBI taxonomy): Eukaryota > Viridiplantae > Streptophyta > Magnoliopsida > Fabales > Fabaceae > Lathyrus > Lathyrus sativus. The sequence goes on along the minus strand of OZ012738.1, from coordinate 397,892,432 downwards.
AATAGTCTCCAACTCTGAACAAGCTAGTTCTAGCAACAAGTCAAGAAAGGAAGTTCATTTTCCCGAAGAAGGAAGTCATCATGCCATTCTACCATTTGCATTATTGTATTTTGTCCTTGTTTGTTTAAAGTATTGTTTGCTCTAAACATTATCATTTGTATTTGGTTTTATTAATGTAATGATTATGCATGTTCTGAATTAGTTATGTCGTATTCACTCATTTTTTCCATTTACTGCAAAAGCATAGACACATACTTCTCCACTTCACTTTTTCTATCAAATTGTTGCTTTAGCAAAGATTGAAGGGACAATGATGAAGACTAAATACCCATAATTGCAAATTGTATGCTTTCGAATAAAATTCTGCCGATGATGTGCATACATTATTTCAATCCCCAAACACTGGAGAGACAAGGAGTTAATCTAGTTAACCACTTCGAGCCTACAAGTAGGAGTTTCCTTCAGATATTCAAACCCTTACGCTTAACCTGGGGCAGGGTAGTGTTCAGTTAACCTGATTACGCATTCAAATCACAAGATAAAATCTAAAATACATGACGATTGTTATTTAATAACCAATGACTTGGCAGTCACAATTCTCGAACAAAAAAAAAGCATGCTAAGTCGAAAACCTCAAGAAGAGACTTAGGAAAAAATCAAGGCAAATCCAAATGGACTTGTAAAATGAAATCAGACCATACAAAAGCTAGGGATCAAAAGCAAAATCAAAAGAGGTTATCAAATCCTCAGCAAAAACAAAACCAGATTTAGTGACCACCATGTCAAAACCAAAAGGTCACTGACATCCATAAAAAACAGGTGTCTGCCATTTCGAGAAAATGTGTGCATAATTAACTGAACTTATGACTGGAGTTCATCATGTATAAAGGGTGGGTGCAAATCAAAGTTTGAGCCTAATATCCTTTATTTCATGAACCGTGAACCAGCCCATGTTACAACCTTCAAAAAACCTAATTGAGGCAGAGTTTATTCTAAAAGCATACTATTGCAAGGTTGCGTAAATAGACTCCCCCACATATTTGGTAATCTTTAGCATTAGTGTCATTTTTCTACCTATATCTTTCATGCACTATACTAACAGTCTATTCATCTCGCACTATCACAACACTCCAATAAACGACTTTTTCAAAACTTGCATGAGCATTGCATTAAGATTACCATCTGCAAATAAACAATTTTAATTGCAAGTTAGTGTTTGACATCAAGTTAACTCCAACAAGAGGCAATCAAAGAGGAATTTAAACTTTCAGTGGTGTCGACCTGAATTAAGACTACCACAAAACCCTCAATCTGGGGCAGATCATTCACAACTCAATCAATGGCAAGTCATTTCAAAGCACATCAAAGATCAACGTCCAAAGAACATACTGCTTCTAGAATTAGTTTATATGGGGAAGACCATTACCATATTCAGACATTGAAGCAAATCATGTTATAGTAACTCCTAAGAGCTTCCATTCAAAGAGGTTTCGTTCAAAGACCCTACAGACTGGAGCAAAACAGGTTTCAAGAAGGCAGATTTTTTCTGCACTTCAAGTTGGACAAGCAGAACCTGCCAGACGCTAGCAATCATTGAGTTCAGAGAAAAAGCACGATCTTTATGAGCTAATTACATAGCTACACTCATTTTCAGGTCAACCTGACCATCAAGCCCAAGGTTGAGGTTCTCTCATAATGAACTCATGACTTATCATCAAGCGGTCAAACTTGGGGCAGCTAGAACATCTTCATCTGCTTCAATCATGGCGTCTTCAAAATTTTGATGTCTAGGAAATCAAATCCTCCTACCACCCAAAGTCTAATACGCATTGGCAACTATCAAAAGTCCACCATGCTGGCACCTATCACAAAACTTATTTAATCACAAGTCTGCAATCATACGCATCATATGCATCATGTGTGTCGTGTAACACCCTGATCCTGAATTTCCTTTATTTTGAGTCCTTTCTGATTTAATTGATTGAATTATTATTTTATATGTGGAATTGTGTGTTAATATGTTATTTGTGCATATTGTGCTATTTTTGCCTACTTTGAGAGTTTCGGGTAAAAATAGACCGGAAGGTATTTTGGGCATTAGTAATTATGTTAAGTGGATATTTTATGAGAATTGATTAATTAGTGTGTGGAAAGAATTTGAGAGGAAAGAAAAGAGAATATGAGTAAATGAGAGAAAATTGGTAAGATAGAGAGAAAAACAAAAGGAAAGAAAGGGAGAGAAGAGAAAGAGGAGAGAAAGAAGAGGAAAAACCTAGAACTTCAAGAAATCATCACCAAAGCTTTCGATTGTTCGGGTAAGGGTGTGAAACTTTATTATTCTATCAATGTGTATAATCATGTATGATTTTGTTGGATTGTTTTGGATTGTTGGTAGTTTTTCTACACTTTCCATTTTAGGTTGAATTTGGTTTAATCGATAGAAATCGTTGTCTAACGGTTAGAATCGTGATTAGATGACGTAGATTAGTCGATATATGTTAGACTAAGGCTGCGGGATATGAGTTGGGGTTCATCGGGTGATTTTATCGGTGGTTTTAGATTCTGAACAGCGGGGAGAAGTGGAAATCGCAGACGCTCGCTAGCAGTTTGCTAGGCGAGCAAGTCGCGAATGGTCGCTGGTAGTTCGCTAGGCGAGTGCGCAGCGAACAGTCCCAGACTTGGGACAGAATGGTTTTAATGTCCCTCACTGGCAGCGAAGGGAGTAGCGAGGAGCTCGCTGGAGGTTCGCTGTGGCGAACGGTGTAGCGAACGAGGTCCGTAGCCTCTGTGCTGGCTCGCTAGCAGCTCGCTAGGCGAGGAGGTAGCGAACGCTCGCTAGCAGCTCGCTAGGCGAGCGTGTAGCGAATGTAGCAGGATGGATTTCCCTGTTGCTGGGTGCTGTCGTGGCTTGGGGTTTCGGTTGCGATCGACCCTTCTTTGATTTAGTAGTTATATGCTGGGTTGTGTTGTGTTCTGGGTAGCCGTATGGCGTGAATCCTAGATTATGAATTGTGGCCGCTTGGGCAATTATGTGCATTGTTTAGCCTGGTTAAAAATCTATGATGTTGTATGAATATATGCGATGAATGTGTAGAATGCATGAGTATGTTTGTAAACATGTGTGCATTTCAAGAGTGTCATGAGTCATGTTGCATGTGAAGCATCATGGTATGCATTCTTGTGTCGATTGATTCCTGAGTGAATCTGCAGAACCTCGTGTGCCCTTGTGGGGTGTGAGCGATGGTTAATTATTGATTCCTCGGTGAATTTGCAGAACCTCGTGTGCCCTTGTGGGGTGTGAGCGATGGTTAATTATTGATCCCTCGGTGGATTTGCAGAACCTCGTATATTACGATGGTTATTTTGATTCCGCGTAGAATCTGTAGAACCTCGTGTGCCCATGTGGGGTGTGAGCGATGGTTATTTGGTTCTTCAATTGAACCTGCTGAAATGAGTCGGTACCGCATTTGCATCTGCATAGAGTCGTGTGTCGGTCTCTATGAGTTGCATGTTGACATCCTGCATGGTGTATGGTGAATGAACATAATTGTAAATGTTTATATGAATTATTGATGATTGGCATGATTGGTATGCTTGAAGACACATGTATGTGTGAATATATGAATATGTATGTTTTGTGTGTTCATGAACCGATATAAATATTGTTGATGCATATTGTATATGCATGATGTTCTATTTGTAAATAGATAATGTGAATACATTGCGATGTACGGTATGACGAGGTGAGTTGCGGTGAGAATGCGAAAGACGTATATTGGGTACTATGTATATATATGTTTTTATGCATTGTTATTATGATATCGTTTCTCACCCTTCTGTTGTTTCTTTTAATGCTCTATGAGGCATTGCAGACTAGATTGCTGGAGGTATTTTGTGAAGTGTGGCTTCTTCCCTTTTTGGTCGGTCAGCTCTGATATGTAGCACCGGGTAGATAGGATTTATTTTATTTCTTTTGTGAAACATCTGAGTATGTATCTGCTGTTGATATGTTTTGTAAAACATGATGAATGATAACTGTATATGTGATACATGTTTGGTGAACTATGAAATATTTGGATATTTCCGCCTTTGTTCTAAATATTTCTTGTGGGTGTTATCCCGTTGTTGCATATCTGTTGAGCAGGTGCTGTATGTGTTGGAATTTTTATGATAATGTGATATTTCCCTTTTATGCCATGTTGCAAATGTACTCTGATGAAATTTTAAATTTATGCCTAAATGATTAATTGTATTATTTGGGGGCATAGAAAGGGGGTGTTACATTAAGTGGTATCAGAGCCCAGTGTTGAGTCAGTTGTATCTGTCTCGCTGTTTTGTTGGTTGAACGGTTGTTTGACCCTGTTGTTATTGTTGGGAATAATCAGAATATGGCTGGTCGTAATGACAACGCGATGGCTGCGGCATTGGAAGCTATGGCTCGAGCGGTGCAGGGTGCGCCGAATGTGAATGCTAACGATGAGTTTAGAAAGAATCAACCGCCGGTGTTCAAAGGAAGGTTTGATCCGGACGGTGCTCAGATTTGGCTGAAAGAGGTCGAGAGGATCTTCAAAGTTATGAACTGCGCTGAGAGGAACAAGGTGAGACTTGGGTCTCACATGCTAAGAGAAGAAGCCGATGACTGGTGGGTCGGCATAAGACAAATTCTTGGGGTTGATGATGAGGAAATAACTTGGGATTTGTTCCGCACTGAATTTTTGAGGAAGTATTATACGGAGAGTGTGAAAGGGAAAAAAGGAGATGGAGTTTCTAGAATTGAAACAAGGGAACATGTCCGTGGCCGACTACACGGCTAAGTTTACGGAGTTGGTGAAATTCCATCCTCACTATGATGCGGTGGTGGCGGAATTTTCCAAGTGTATTAAGTACGAGAACGGCTTGCGCCCGGAGATCAAGCAAGCTGTGGGATATCAGAGGATTCGAAGATTTTCGGACTTAACCGAATGCTGTAGAATTTTCGAAGAGGATAGTAGGGCTCGTTCTACTCACTATAAGAGTTTGAATGAGAGGCAAGGGAAGAAACCATTAAGGAGTGGGCCTTATGTGACGCCTGCTGATAAAGGGAAGCATAGGGAACACTTTGTCAAGAAATCCGGAGGAGGGAGTTCTGGTCCCGTAAAGTGCTATAGGTGCGGCGAAGAGGGGCACAAATCTTTTGAGTGTAAGAAGGTTGGGGAAAAGTGTGCTAACTGTGGTGGTCTCGGTCATGCTACAACTGAATGTAGAAGGAATGTGATTAAGTGTTTTAACTGTGGGGAGGTTGGTCATATTAGTACGAAGTGTACTAAGGCAAAGCAAGCTCCGTCAAGCGGGAAGGTATTTGCATTAGCGGGTGCAGACACTACTAATGCGGATCGGTTGATTAAAGGTACATGCTTTATTAATAATATGCCCTTAGTTGCTATTATCGATACCGGAGCGACTCATTCGTTTATTTCTTTCGAGTGCGCTAAGCGTTTGGATTTGTGTTTTTCTTCTTGTGGTGGTGATATGGTTATTGAGACGCCCGCTTCGGGGTTGGTAACTACGTCTTCGGTATGTTTGAGTTGTCCCTTGACCATGTATGATAAGGACTTTATTATGGACTTGGTGTGTTTGCCATTAGAAGGATTAGATGTGATTTTGGGTATGAATTGGTTGCAGTATAATAGAGTTCATATTGATTGTTATCACAAGTTGGTGAGGTTTCCATCTTTGGGAGAGGGGGAGGAAGAGAGTTTTCTATCCACTAAAGAGTTGAAGAAACTTTTGGCGGATGAAGCTCAAGTGTTCTGTTTGTTTGCGTCGCTGCCGGTAGAGAATAAGGTTGAATTGGATTTGGTTCCAGTGGTATGTGACTTTCCAGAAGTATTTCCGAAGGACATTACGGATGTACCGCCAGAAAGGGAAGTTGAGTTTTCGATTGATCTTGTTCCCGATACTAGACCGATTTCGATGGCACCGTATCGTATGTCGGCATCGGAGTTGGTAGAGTTGAAGAGACAATTGAATGATTTATTGGAAAAGATATTTGTTAGGCCGAGTGTTTCTCCTTGGGGTGCACCGGTATTGTTGGTAAAGAAGAAAGATGGGAGCATGCGGTTGTGTATTGATTATCGGCAGTTGAACAAGGTGACTATCAATAATAAGTATCCGCTTCCTAGAATTGATGATTTGATGGACCAATTGGTTGGTGCCTGTGTTTTTAGTAAGATTGATTTGAGGTCAGGTTATCACCAGATTCGTGTTAAAGGAGAAGATATTCAAAAGACGGCTTTTAGGACACGGTATGGTCATTATGAATTTTCTGTGATGCCATTCAGAGTGTCTAATGCGCCGGGTGTGTTTATGGAATATATGAATCGTATCTTTCATGAGCAGTTGGATCGTTTCGTAGTTGTGTTTATTGATGACGTTTTGATTTACTCTAAGTCCCAAGAAGAGCATGAAGAGCATTTGCGGGTTGTGTTGCAAGTATTGAAGGAGAAGCAATTGTATGCTAAGTTATCCAAGTGCGAGTTTTGGTTATCGGAAGTGAATTTTCTTGGGCATGTTATTTCTGGTAAAGGTATTTGTGTTGATCCGTCCAAGATTGATGCAGTGATGCAATGGGAGGCTCCTAAGTCGGTTACGGAGATCCGAAGCTTTTTGGGCTTGGCCGGTTATTATCGGAGGTTTATTGAGGGATTTTCGAAGTTGGCTCTTCCGTTGACTCAGTTGACTTGTAAGGGAAAGACTTTTGTTTGGGACATTAATTGTGAGAAGAGTTTTGTTGAACTTAAGAGACGGTTGACAACGGCGCCGGTTCTGATTTTGCCAAATTTGACGGAAGCGTTTGTGGTTTATTGTGATGCTTCTTTTTCCGGTTTGGGTGGTGTTTTGATGCAAGACGGTAACGTTGTGGCTTATGCTTCAAGGCAATTGAGAGTGCATGAGAAGAATTATCCCACGCACGATTTGGAATTGGCGGCCGTGGTCTTTGTTTTGAAAATTTGGAGACACTATCTCTATGGTGCGAGATTTGAAGTTTTTAGCGACCACAAGAGTTTGAAGTATTTATTTGAGCAAAAGGAATTGAATATGAGGCAAAGGAGATGGTTAGAGTTTTTGAAGGATTATGATTTTGGTTTCAATTACCATCCGGGTAAAGCAAATGTTGTAGTCGATGCTTTGAGCCGGAAGTTAGTGCATATGTCTACATTAATGGTGAGAGAATGGGAACTTTTGGAGAGTTTTAGAGATTTGAGTTTGGTTTGTGAAATGACGCCAAGAAGTGTGAAACTTGGTATGTTGTATGTTACGAATGATTTTCTAGCTACCGTTCGTGAAAAGCAAAAGTTGGATTTGAAATTTGTGGATTTGATGATGGATGAGAGTGAGGACTTTAAGGTTGATAATTTTGGAGTTTTGAGATTTCGTGGTCGTATTTGTATTCCCGACGATGTGGATTTGAGAAAGACGATATTGGAGGAAGGACACCGGAGTAAATTGAGTATTCACCCGGGTGCAAATAAGATGTATCAAGATTTGAAGAAAATCTTTTGGTGGTCCGGATTGAAGAGGGATGTAGCTCGGTTTGTGTATTCGTGTTTGACCTGCCAGAAGTCTAAAGTGGAACATCAGAAGCCTAGTGGGTTGATGCAACCGTTGGATATTCCGGAATGGAAATGGGATAGTATATCAATGGATTTTGTTACGGGTTTACCAAATACGCAAAGGGGTCACAATGCTATTTGGGTGATTGTTGATAGGCTTACTAAATCTGCTCACTTTATTCCGATTGATATTAGTTATCCTTTGGAAAAGTTAGCCGAGATTTATGTTCGGGTGATTGTAAAGTTGCATGGAGTTCCCAAGAGTATCGTGTCGGATAGAGATCCTAGATTTACTTCGAGATTTTGGGAAGGTTTGCAAAAGGCTTTAGGTTCTAAGTTGAGATTGAGTTCGACGTATCATCCGCAGACGGATGGCCAAACTGAGAGGACGATTCAATCGTTAGAGGACTTGTTGCGTGCTTGTGTGCTCGAGCAAGGTGGTGTTTGGGATAGCTTTTTGGCGTTGATTGAATTCACTTACAACAACAGTTTTCATGCAAGTATTGGTATGGCACCATTTGAAGCTTTGTATGGTCGGAGATGTCGAACACCTTTGTGTTGGCATGAAACCGGAGAGAGATCGGTAGTTGGACCGGAAATGGTACAACAAACGACGGAGAAAGTGAAGTTGATTCGGGAGAAGATGAAAGCTTCCCAGAATAGGCAAAAGAGTTATCATGACAAGAGAAGGAAGGATCTTGAATTTCAAGAAGGTGACCATGTGTTTTTGAGAGTTACACCGGTTACGGGTGTGGATCGTGCTTTGAAGTCGAAGAAGTTGACTTCTCATTTTATTGGTCTGTATCAAATTATTGCACGAGTTGGTGCGGTGGCTTATCGTGTGGCGTTGTGTAACACCCCCTTCTATACCCCAAATGAATGCATATAAAACAATTAAGCACATACAAGTTATCAGAGTAAAAAGGTTTTATAATAAGGTATAAAAGAAGAATGCCACAATTTCACCAATAAAACACTTTCACAATTTGCTCCATAAAATATGTAACATTTTCAATTTAAGCGGAAGATAAAATCATTTGATCGTTTTCAAAATATTAATCCACGTACACATAAGCTATCTAAATTAATATATCAGATCAGTTAGATTTACAGGACCACATAAGCTGATACATCGCAATGTATCACAAAAGAATGACTATACTAGTCTAACTACCCGGTGTTACATATCAGAGCAGTAGACTCAAAAGAATGAAGACTATTCTTCACAAAAGGACTCCAGCATCCTAATCTGCAATGCCTCATAGAGCATTATAAAACAGCAGAAGGGTGAGAAATATAACCATAATAATCAAGGCATAAGATTATATATATATAGGTAGTCATATAACACATATTCACATTTCTCACCATACTTCATTCTCATAATCATAATTATATCGCGTTCACATATATCAACATTATGAATGTTCACAAGCACATCCCTTCATGCTTAATTTCACAATCATTCACAAGCACAATTATACAACAACAATATTATGCAATGTGACTCAACATGTCCAATGCAACTCAATGCTATGCGGTACCGACATTAGTTATCTTTTTTCGGTTTTCACTCTAAACCGGGTCCACCCTTCTAGACCGATAACTTGTTATCATTTTTCGGTTTTTACTTTAAACCGGGTCCACCCTTCTAGACCGATAACAACCAAGCCCGTCCCCTAGGCTTCAAACCCACCCTTCTAGGTTTGGGACAAGCCACTAGTTTCCACGAAACTAACAGACATTGCCTCTTGACTGAATGATGCATGTACAATCAACCAATCACAATAAATGCACTTAAGACCGTTCCCGCGTCTTAATCCCATGCATTCGAATAATTCACCCCTTCGAGAATTTCATCATGATTTCACATACAACATATATCAAACATTTATCAATGTATTCATTTCACACATCATCATATTCAACCACAATGCACACATATCACATATGTTCCCATGCATTCACACAACAATCAAACATTCACAACTCATCAATTAATACACACATAACCATCATTATGTTCTCATGTATTTTAACCGATTACAATTAATCATTCATCTCACAACTCTAGGATTCACGCCCGAAGGCTACCCACAACACATGTTATCATGATAGTTCACATACTCATTCATAACATAGAAGTATAAACATATGCGAATCAACCAAACAATCACCAATTGGATAACACAGCAAAGAAAATATACTGTCACATTCGCCTTCATTCGCCTGGCGAACCCTCGCAGCGAACCTTCGCCTGGCCTTCGCCTGGCGAACTCTCTCAGCGAGCACTCGCTAGGCTTCGCCTGGCGAGACTTCCCAGCGAGCCCAAGTCAGTAGCTACTGACTTCATTCGCCACCATTCGCCAGCACCTTCGCTGGGCGAACCTTCGCTATCCAACTTCGCCTGGCGAACCCACCAGCGAAGTCCACTGGGACTTAAATATAATTATTCGCCAACATTCGCTAGGCTTTGCCTGGCGAAGCTTCGCCTTCGCTCGCCTGGCGAGAGCCAGCGAACCTGCGCAGAACAGAACCCTATTCTGTCTTCTCCTTCACCAATCCATCATCAACCTTCTCTTACACATCCAAATCAGTATAAACAGCATCAATACATGTTACCCGCCTATTCTACGGCATTATTACTCATTTTCAACCGATTAAATCCTCAATCTACCGATTATCCAACATTTTGCCCTAAATGGAAAGTGATGGAAACTCTACCAAAACCCTAACCCAACATACATAACATCATACAATGATCAAATAGAAACATTTCTCACCCTTACCTCGATTAATCGGAGCTTTGATGTTGGTTCTTGATGATTTCCACTTTTCTTCTTCTTCTCTTCTCTTTCTCTCCTTTCTTCTTCTTTCCTTTTTCTTTCCAAATGTTTTTCTATCTTTCTTTTCTTTTCTTTCTCTCTTATATATTCCTTTATTTTCCTTCCTTCCAATTTCCTTCTCAATAATCTATTAATTCCAATTAATAAAAATTAATTCCAACATTAATAAAAATCCCACTAAATCAATTAATTACTATAATTAATTATTTAATGAAATTTGGGCTGTTACAACCCTCCCCCACTTAGGAATTTTCGTCCTCGAAAATGTTACCTGATTCAAACAGTTCTGGATAAGACTCTTTCATCCGACTCTCAAGCTCCCAAGTAACATTTCCACCAGCCGATCCTCCCCACGCGACCTTCACTAAAGCGATCTCTTTACCTCGAAGCTGCTTCAATTTCCGATCCTCTATCCGCATAGGTGATGTCTCAACAGTCAGGTTATCTCTCACCTGCACATCATCTACTTGGACTACATGAGACGGATCCGCAATGTATTTCCTCAACTGAGATACATGGAATACGTCATGAAGATTAGCAAGCGACGGTGGTAAAGCCACACGATAGGCCACTTCTCCTATCCTTTGCAAAATCTGATAAGGACCAATGAAACGCGGCGACAACTTGCGCGACTTCAGTGCCCTACCAACACCTGTCATCGGAGTGACTCGAAGAAACACATGATCTCCCTCTTGAAATTCAAGTGCCTTCCTCCTCTTGTCATAATAACTCTTCTGACGACTTTGAGCAACTCTCATCTTCTCTTGAATCATCTTGATCTTATCAGTAGTCTGTTGAACTAACTCGGGTCCAACAACAGAACTTTCTCCGGACTCGAACCAACACAATGGTGTCCTACACCTCCTACCATACAACGCCTCAAATGGTGCCATACCAATACTCGAATGGAAACTGTTGTTGTAGGTAAACTCAATCAAAGGCAAGTAGCTGTCCCAAGCTCCTCCTTTTTCCAATACACAAGCTCTCAAAAGATCTTCAAGCGACTGAATCGTCCTCTCCGTCTGACCATCTGTCTGAGGATGATACGCTGAACTCAGACGCAACTTAGTACCCAAAGCACTTTGCAGGCTCTCCCAAAATCTCGAAGTAAACCGCGGATCTCTATCCGAAACAATACTTAACGGAATACCATGCAGACACACAATCCTCTCAATATACAACTTAGCCAACTTCTCCAAAGAGTAATCCATACGCATAGGGATAAAGTGAGCAGATTTAGTCAACCTATCCACGATAACCCAAATAGCCTCAAAATTACTCGGCGTCCTCGGCAAACCCGATACAAAATCCATGGAGATACTATCCCATTTCCACTCAGGAATAAACAACGGCTTCATCAAACCCGATGGCTTCTGATGCTCAACCTTTGACTTCTGGCAAGTCAAACAAGAATACACAAATTCCGCAATATCCTTCTTCATACTAGGCCACCAAAATACTTTCCTCAAATCCTGATACATCTTAGTAGCACCCGGATGAATACTCAATCCGCTACGATGTCCTTCCTCAAGGATACTCTTCTTAAGCTCAACCACATCTGGAACACAAACTCGATCCCGACATCTCATAATACCATTCTCATCAATCCGAAAATCACCACCTTGGCCTTGGTTGATTAAAGTCAACCGATCAACTAAGCTCAAATCTGATTTCTGTCCTTCTCGAATTTCATCCAAAACACCACTTGTCAGCTTTAACATACCCAACTTAAATCCAAAAGAAGTTCTCTCACATACCAAACTCAAATCTCGAAATTGCTCAACCAATTCTAACTCTTTCACCATCAATGCCGACATATGCAATGATTTCCGACTCAATGCATCCGCTACTACATTCGCTTTACCCGGATGGTAATTCAAGCCAAAATCAAAATCCTTCAAAAGTTCAAGCCATCTTCTTTGTCTCGCATTCAATTCCTTTTGATCAAAAAGATACCTCAAACTCTTGTGGTCACTAAACACTTCAAATCTTGCGCCAAATAAATAATGCCTCCAAAGTTTCAACACGAACACGACGGCGGCCAACTCTAAGTCATGCGTCGGATAAGTCTTCTCATGCACTTTGAGTTGCCTCGAAGCATAAGCTACAACTTGGTTATTCTGCATCAACACACCTCCTAAACCCATCAAAGAAGCATCACAATACACAACGAATGGTTCTTCTGGATTTGGCAGGATCAAAACAGGAGATGTCGTCAACCTTCGCTTAAGTTCTTGAAAACTCGCTTCACACTTGGCGTCCCAGACAAAGGCTTGGCCTTTCCTAGTCAACTGCGTCAACGACAACGATAACTTGGCAAATCCTTCAATAAACTTCCGATAATAACCGGCTAAACCAAGAAAACTTCTGATCTCAAAAACTGACTTCGGAGTCTCCCATTGCGACACCGCCTCAACCTTCGACGGATCGACCGCAATACCATTACTCGAGATCACATGACCAAGGAAACTAACCTTCTCCAACCAAAACTCACACTTAGAAAGCTTCGCGAACAACTGCTTCTCCCTCAGCACAGATAACACAATCTTCAGATGCTCGGCATGCTCCCCTTCGCTCTTCGAATAAACCAAGATGTCGTCGATAAACACCACCACAAACTTATCCAAATAAGGATGAAAAATCCTATTCATGTACTCCATAAATACACCTGGTGCATTAGTCACACCAAATGGCATCACAGAATACTCATAGTGTCCATACCTCGTCCGAAAGGCCGTCTTCTGAATATCCTCAGCTTTCACACGGATCTGATGATACCCAGATCTCAAATCAATCTTGCTGAACACACTTGCACCAATCAACTGATCCATCAGATCATCAATCCTCGGAAGTGGATACTTATTCTTAATAGTCGCCTTGTTCAACTGTCTGTAATCCACACAGAGCCTCATAGAACCCTCTTTCTTCTTAACCAACAACACCGGGGCACCCCACGGTGACACGCTCGGACGAATAAACCTCTTTTCAAGCAAATCCTCAAGTTGACTCTTCAACTCTTTTAACTCCGAGGCCGACATACGATATGGAGCCATCGATATCGGACTAGTTCCAGGAATCAAATCTATCGAAAACTCCACTTCTCGCTCCGGCGGTAAATCCTTTATCTCTTCAGGGAATACTTCCGGAAAATCTCTAACAATGGGCAAAGCATCAATCTCTTCACTTTCACTAGTCCTCAAAGTTGCCATAAGCATAAATACCTTAGCCCCATCTTGCACCGATTCTTTCACTTGTTTCCTCGTCATAAACAATTCCCTTTCAACATCCGAGTCGGGAAAAATAACCGTTTTGTCAAAACAGTTAATATACACACGATTGAATTTTAACCAATTCATTCCAAGAATGACATCAAGTTGATCCAAATGAAGACACACTAAATCTATCCCAAAATCTCTACCGAAAATACTCAACGGGCAATTCAAGCAAACATACGGTGTAGTTACCGAACCCATAGCAGGAGTATCAATAACCATACCGCCACCAATCACAGACAACTCAAGATTTAACCTTCTAACACAATCCAAAGAAATAAAAGAATGCGTAGCTCCGGTATCAATTATAGCGATCAAAGGTATACCATTAATAAAACACGTACCTCTGATCAATCGATCGTCGCTAGCAGCCTCAGATCCAGATAGAGCGAACACTTTCCCGCTCCCTTGATTCTTCTTCGGCTTATCGCACTTGGTACTAATGTGCCCTTGCTCACCACAATTGTAGCAAGTCACGCCCGCACCACTTCTGCATTCAAGAGCCTTGTGGCCTGGCTTGCCACACTTAAAACACGTCTTCTCAACACTTTTGCATTCAGGAGCACGATGTCCCTCTTCACCGCACCTATAACATCTCACCGGAGTAGAAACTCCCCCACTTGGCCTCTTGCCATAACCCATTCTCTGCTTCCCTTTGTCCGCAGGAGTCACATAAGGTTTTCCTCTGAATTGACCTTTTCCTTTCTTATCACTTAGGCTCTTGTAGTGGCTAGACCTAGCCCTACTGTCTTCATCATAAATTCTGCTCTTGTTAACCAACTCAGAAAACCGCCTGATTTCCTGATATCCAATAGCTTGTCTAATCTCGGGTCTCAAACCATTCACAAACTTGAGGCACTTAGACCTCTCAGCATTACCAGTATTATAGTGAGGACAAAATTTGATCAACTCCTCAAATTTCGCCGCATACTCAGCAACCGTCGAATTACCTTGCTTCAACTCAAGAAATTCGATCTCTTTCTTCCCCCGCACATCCTCTGGAAAATACTTCTCCAGAAAAGTTTCTCTAAACAAATCCCACGTAATCACAATATCATCTTCCTCAAATCTTTGGCGAGTATTACCCCACCAATCTTCAGCTTCTTCTTCGAGCATATGAGTCCCAAACTGCACCTTCTGTGCATCCGAGCAATTCATAACTCGAAAAATCTTTTCCACAGCTTTCAACCAAATTTGTGCCTTGTCCGGTTCATGAGTTCCCTTGAAGACCGGAGGGTTATTCTTTTGGAATTTCCCCAAAGCACGGAATCCATCATCAGCATGATTCCTCACATTCACATTGGCCGGAGGATTCTGCCCAATTGCCCCCGCCAATCTCGTCAATGCCTCCGCAATCGCTTCGTCGTTCCTTCCTGCAACCATCTTACTAATTCCAACCACAGAACCACGTAAGAACAACCAATATTGATAATGCAACACACGCATATCAATAACACACAGGAAGAAAACACTCTAACAACTAGGCCGGACGGACCGACCTGCTTTGATACCACTATTGTAACACCCCCTTCTATACCCCAAATGAATGCATATAAAACAATTAAGCACATACAAGTTATCAGAGTAAAAAGGTTTTATAATAAGGTATAAAAGAAGAATGCCACAATTTCACCAATAAAACACTTTCACAATTTGCTCCATAAAATATGTAACATTTTCAATTTAAGCGGAAGATAAAATCATTTGATCGTTTTCAAAATATTAATCCACGTACACATAAGCTATCTAAATTAATATATCAGATCAGTTAGATTTACAGGACCACATAAGCTGATACATCGCAATGTATCACAAAAGAATGACTATACTAGTCTAACTACCCGGTGTTACATATCAGAGCAGTAGACTCAAAAGAATGAAGACTATTCTTCACAAAAGGACTCCAGCATCCTAATCTGCAATGCCTCATAGAGCATTATAAAACAGCAGAAGGGTGAGAAATATAACCATAATAATCAAGGCATAAGATTATATATATATATAGGTAGTCATATAACACATATTCACATTTCTCACCATACTTCATTCTCATAATCATAATTATATCGCGTTCACATATATCAACATTATGAATGTTCACAAGCACATCCCTTCATGCTTAATTTCACAATCATTCACAAGCACAATTATACAACAACAATATTATGCAATGTGACTCAACATGTCCAATGCAACTCAATGCTATGCGGTACCGACATTAGTTATCTTTTTTCGGTTTTCACTCTAAACCGGGTCCACCCTTCTAGACCGATAACTTGTTATCATTTTTCGGTTTTTACTTTAAACCGGGTCCACCCTTCTAGACCGATAACAACCAAGCCCGTCCCCTAGGCTTCAAACCCACCCTTCTAGGTTTGGGACAAGCCACTAGTTTCCACGAA
The DNA here is from genome assembly GCA_963859935.3 of Lathyrus sativus. Lineage (NCBI taxonomy): Eukaryota > Viridiplantae > Streptophyta > Magnoliopsida > Fabales > Fabaceae > Lathyrus > Lathyrus sativus. The sequence continues at coordinate 397,876,320 of OZ012738.1, read as the reverse complement.
ACTAACAGACATTGCCTCTTGACTGAATGATGCATGTACAATCAACCAATCACAATAAATGCACTTAAGACCGTTCCCGCGTCTTAATCCCATGCATTCGAATAATTCACCCCTTCGAGAATTTCATCATGATTGCACATACAACATATATCAAACATTTATCAATGTATTCATTTCACACATCATCATATTCAACCACAATGCACACATATCACATATGTTCCCATGCATTCACACAACAATCAAACATTCACAACTCATCAATTAATACACACATAACCATCATTATGTTCTCATGTATTTTAACCGATTACAATTAATCATTCATCTCACAACTCTAGGATTCACGCCCGAAGGCTACCCACAACACATGTTATCATGATAGTTCACATACTCATTCATAACATAGAAGTATAAACATATGCGAATCAACCAAACAATCACCAATTGGATAACACAGCAAAGAAAATATACTGTCACATTCGCCTTCATTCGCCTGGCGAACCCTCGCAGCGAACCTTCGCCTGGCGAACTCTCTCAGCGAGCACTCGCTAGGCTTCTCCTGGCGAGACTTCCCAGCGAGCCCAAGTCAGTAGCTACTGACTTCATTCGCCACCATTCGCCAGCACCTTCGCTGGGCGAACCTTCGCTATCCAACTTCGCCTGGCGAACCCACCAGCGAAGTCCACTGGGACTTAAATATAATTATTCGCCAACATTCGCTAGGCTTCGCCTGGCGAAGCTTCGCCTTCGCTCGCCTGGCGAGAGCCAGCGAACCTGCGCAGAACAGAACCCTATTCTGTCTTCTCCTTCACCAATCCATCATCAACCTTCTCTTACACATCCAAATCAGTATAAACAGCATCAATACATGTTACCCGCCTATTCTACGGCATTATTACTCATTTTCAACCGATTAAATCCTCAATCTACCGATTATCCAACATTTTGCCCTAAATGGAAAGTGATGGAAACTCTACCAAAACCCTAACCCAACATACATAACATCATACAATGATCAAATAGAAACATTTCTCACCCTTACCTCGATTAATCGGAGCTTTGATGTTGGTTCTTGATGATTTCCACTTTTCTTCTTCTTCTCTTCTCTTTCTCTCCTTTCTTCTTCTTTCCTTTTTCTTTCCAAATGTTTTTCTATCTTTCTTTTCTTTTCTTTCTCTCTTATATATTCCTTTATTTTCCTTCCTTCCAATTTCCTTCTCAATTATCTATTAATTCCAATTAATAAAAATTAATTCCAACATTAATAAAAATCCCACTAAATCAATTAATTACTATAATTAATTATTTAATGAAATTTGGGCTGTTACACGTTGCCTCCGAGTCTTTCGAATTTACATGATGTGTTCCATGTTTCGCAACTTCGGAAGTATGTTCCGGATCCGTCACATGTGATTCCTATGGATGAGGTGGAGGTAAGAGATAATCATACGGTTGAGGTTTTACCGGTTATGATTTTGGACCGCGAAGTTAAGAACCTAAGAGGCAAGGACATTTCTCTTGTAAAAGTAGCATGGGGAGGTGCTGCGGAAGGCAATATGACTTGGGAATTGGAGAGTAAGATGCGTGAGTCGTATCCTGAGTTGTTCGAATCAGGTAATATTTTCGAGGACGAAAATTCCTAAGTGGGGGAGAGTTGTAACGCCCCGATCCTGAATTTCCTTTATTTTGAGTCCTTTCTGATTTAATTGATTGAATTATTATTTTAAATGTGGAATTGTGTGTTAATATGTTATTTGTGCATATTGTGCTATTTTTGCCTACTTTGAGAGTTTCGGGTAAAAATAGACCGGAAGGTATTTTGGGCATTAGTAATTATGTTAAGTGGATATTTTATGAGAATTGATTAATTAGTGTGTGGAAAGAATTTGAGAGGAAAGAAAAGAGAATATGAGTATATGAGAGAAAATTGGTAAGATAGAGAGAAAAACAAAAGGAAAGAAAGGGAGAGAAGAGAAAGAGGAGAGAAAGAAGAGGAAAAACCTAGAACTTCAAGAAATCATCACCAAAGCTTTCGATAGTTCGGGTAAGGGTGTGAAACTTTATTATTCTATCAATGTGTATAATCATGTATGATTTTGTTGGATTGTTTTGGATTGTTGGTAGTTTTTCTACACTTTCCATTTTAGGTTGAATTTGGTTTAATCGATAGAAATCATTGTCTAACGGTTAGAATCGTGATTAGATGACGTAGATTAGTCGATATATGTTAGACTAAGGCTGCGGGATATGAGTTGGGGTTCATCGGGTGATTTTATCGGTGGTTTTAGATTCTGAACAGCTGGGAGAAGTGGAAATCGCAGACGCTCGCTAGCAGTTCGCTAGGCGAGCAAGTCGCGAATGGTCGCTGGTAGTTCGCTAGGCGAGTGCGCAGCGAACGGTCCCAAACTTGGGACAGAATGGTTTTAATGTCCCTCGCTGGCAGCGAAGGGAGTAGCGAGGAGCTCGCTGGAGGTTCGCTGTGGCGAACGGTGTAGCGAACGAGGTCCGTAGCCTCTGTGCTGGCTCGCTAGCAGCTCGCTAGGCGAGGAGGTAGCGAACGCTCGCTAGCAGCTCGCTAGGCGAGCGTGTAGCGAATGTAGCAGGATGGATTTCCCTGTTGCTGGGTGCTGTCGTGGCTTGGGGTTTCGGTTGCGATCGACCCTTCTTTGATTTAGTAGTTATATGCTGGGTTGTGTTGTGTTCTGGGTAGCCGTATGGCGTGAATCCTAGATTATGAATTGTGGCCGCTTGGGCAATTATGTGCATTGTTTAGCCTGGTTAAAAATCTATGATGTTGTATGAATATATGCGATGAATGTGTAGAATGCATGAGTATGTTTGTAAACATGTGTGCATTTCAAGAGTGTCATGAGTCATGTTGCATGTGAAGCATCATGGTATGCATTCTTGTGTCGATTGATTCCTGAATGAATCTGCAGAACCTCGTGTGCCCTTGTGGGGTGTGAGCGATGGTTAATTATTGATTCCTCGGTGAATCTGCAGAACCTCGTGTGCCCTTGTGGGGTGTGAGCGATGGTTAATTATTGATCCCTCGGTGGATTTGCAGAACCTCGTATATTACGATGGTTATTTTGATTCCGCGTAGAATCTATAGAACCTCGTGTACCCATGTGGGGTGTGAGTGATGGTTATTTGGTTCTTCAATTGAACCTGCTGAAATGAGTCGGTACCGCATTTGCATCTGCATAGAGTCGTGTGTCGGTCTCTATGAGTTGCATGTTGACATCCTGCATGGTGTATGGTGAATGAACATAATTGTAAATGTTTATATGAATTATTGATGATTGGCATGATTGGTATGCTTGAAGACACATGTATGTGTGAATATATGAATATGTATATTTTGTGTGTTCATGAACCGATATAAATATTGTTGATGCATATTGTATATGCATGATGTTCTATTTGTAAATAGATAATGTGAATACATTGCGATGTACGGTATGACGAGGTGAGTTGCGGTGAGAATGCGAAAGACGTATATTGGGTACTATGTATATATATGTTTTTATGCATTGTTATTATGATATCGTTTCTCACCCTTCTGTTGTTTCTTTTAATGCTCTATGAGGCATTGCAGACTAGATTGCTGGAGGTATTTTGTGAAGTGTGGCTTCTTCCCTTTTTGGTCGGTCAGCTCTGATATGTAGCACCGGGTAGATAGGATTTATTTTGATTCTTTTGTGAAACATCTGAGTATGTATCTGCTGTTGATATGTTTTGTAAAACATGATGAATGATAACTGTATATGTGATACATGTTTGGTGAACTATGAAATATTTGGATATTTCCGCCTTTGTTCTAAATATTTCTTGTGGGTGTTATCCCGTTGTTGCATATCTGTTGAGCAGGTGCTGTATGTGTTGGAATTTTTATGATAATGTGATATTTCCCTTTTATGCCATGTTGCAAATGTACTCTGATGAAATTTTAAATTTATGCCTAAATGATTAATTGTATTATTTGGGGGCATAGAAAGGGGGTGTTACATTAAGTGGTATCAGAGCCCAGTGTTGAGTCAGTTGTATCTGTCTCGCTGTTTTGTTGGTTGAACGGTTGTTTGACCCTGTTGTTATTGTTGGGAATAATCAGAATATGGCTGGTCGTAATGACAACGCGATGGCTGCGGCATTGGAAGCTATGGCTCGAGCGGTGCAGGGTGCGCCGAATGTGAATGCTAACGATGAGTTTAGAAAGAATCAACCGTCGGTGTTCAAAGGAAGGTTTGATCCGGACGGTGCTCAGATTTGGCTGAAAGAGGTCGAGAGGATCTTCAGAGTTATGAACTGCGCTGAGAGGAACAAGGTGAGACTTGGGTCTCACATGCTGAGAGAAGAAGCCGATGACTGGTGGGTCGGCATAAGACAAATTCTTGGGGTTAATGATGAGGAAATAACTTGGGATTTGTTCCGCACTGAATTTTTGAGGAAGTATTATACGGAGAGTGTGAAGGGAAAGAAGGAGATGGAGTTTCTAGAATTGAAACAAGGGAACATGTCCGTGGTCGACTACACGGCTAAGTTTACAGAGTTGGTGAAATTCCATCCTCACTATGGTGCGGTGGCGGCGGAATTTTCCAAGTGTATTAAGTACGAGAACGGCTTGCGCCTGAAGATCAAGCAAGCTGTGGGATATCAGAGGATTCGAAGATTTTCGGACTTAACCGAATGCTGTAGAATTTTCGAAGAGGATAGTAGGGCTCGTTCTACTCACTATAAGAGTTTGAATGAGAGGCGAGGGAAGCAACCATTAAGGAGTGGGCCTTATGTGACGCCTGCTGATAAAGGGAAGCATAGGGAACACTTTGTCAAGAAATCCGGAGGAGGGAGTTCTGGTCCCGTAAAGTGCTATAGGTGCGGCGAAGAGGGGCACAAATCTTTTGAGTGTAAGAAGGTTGGGGAAAAGTGTGCTAACTGTGGTGGTCTCGGTCATGCTACAACTGAATGTAGAAGGAATGTGATTAAGTGTTTTAACTGTGGGGAGGTTGGTCATATTAGTACGAAGTGTACTAAGGCAAAGCAAGCTCCGTCAAGCGGGAAGGTATTTGCATTAGCGGGTGCAGACACTACTAATGCGGATCGGTTGATTAAAGGTACATGCTTTATTAATAATATGCCCTTAGTTGCTATTATCGATACCGGAGCGACTCATTCGTTTATTTCTTTCGAGTGCGCTAAGCGTTTGGATTTGTGTTTTTCTTCTTGTGGTGGTGATATGGTTATTGAGACGCCCGCTTCGGGGTTGGTAACTACGTCTTCGGTATGTTTGAGTTGTCCCTTGACCATGTATGATAAGGACTTTATTATGGACTTGGTGTGTTTGCCATTAGAAGGATTAGATGTGATTTTGGGTATGAATTGGTTGTAGTATAATAGAGTTCATATTGATTGTTATCACAAGTTGGTGAGGTTTCCATCTTTGGGAGAGGAGGAGGAAGAGAGTTTTCTATCCACTAAAGAGTTGAAGAAACTTTTGGCGGATGAAGCTCAAGTGTTCTGTTTGTTTGCGTCGCTGCCGGTAGAGAATAAGGTTGAATTGGATTTGGTTCCAGTGGTATGTGACTTTCCAGAAGTATTTCCGGAGGACATTACGGATGTACCGCCGGAAAGGGAAGTTGAGTTTTCGATTGATCTAGTTCCCGATACTAGACCGATTTCGATGGCACCGTATCGTATGTCGGCATCGGAGTTGGTAGAGTTGAAGAGACAATTGAATGATTTATTGGAAAAGAGATTTGTTAGGCCGAGTGTTTCTCCTTGGGGTGTACCGGTATTGTTGGTAAAGAAGAAAGATGGGAGCATGCGGTTGTGTATTGATTATCGGCAGTTGAACAAGGTGACTATCAAGAATAAGTATCCGCTTCCTAGAATTGATGATTTGATGGACCAATTGGTTGGTGCCTGTGTTTTTAGTAAGATTGATTTGAGGTCAGGTTATCACCAGATTCGTGTTAAAGGAGAAGATATTCAAAAGACGGCTTTTAGGACACGGTATGGTCATTATGAATTTTCTGTGATGCCATTCGAAGTGTCTAATGCGCCGGGTGTGTTTATGGAATATATGAATCGTATCTTTCATGAGCAGTTGGATCGTTTCGTAGTTGTGTTTATTGATGACGTTTTGATTTACTCTAAGTCCCAAGAAGAGCATGAAGAGCATTCTTGTGTCGATTGATTCCTCAGTGAATCTGTAGAACCTCGTGTGCCCTTGTGGGGTGTGAGCGATGGTTAATTATTGATTCCTCGGTGAATCTGCAGAACCTCGTGTGCCCTTGTGGGGTGTGAGCGATGGTTAATTATTGATCCCTCGGTGGATTTGCAGAACCTCGTATATTACGATGGTTATTTTGATTCCGCGTAGAATCTGTAGAACCTCGTGTGCCCATGTGGGGTGTGAGCGATGGTTATTTGGTTCTTCAATTGAACCTGCTGAAATGAGTCGGTACCGCATTTGCATCTGCATAGAGTCGTGTGTCGGTCTCTATGAGTTGCATGTTGACATCCTGCATGGTGTATGGTGAATGAACATAATTGTAAATGTTTATATGAATTATTGATGATTGGCATGATTGGTATGCTTGAAGACACATGTATGTGTGAATATATGAATATGTATGTTTTGTGTGTTCATGAACCGATATAAATATTGTTGACGCAGATTGTATATGCATGATGTTCTATTTGTAAATAGATAATGTGAATACATTGCGATGTACGGTATGACGAGGTGAGTTGCGGTGAGAATGCGAAAGACGTATATTGGGTACTATGTATATATATGTTTTTATGCATTGTTATTATGATATCGTTTCTCACCCTTCTGTTGTTTCTTTTAATGCTCTATGAGGCATTGCAGACTAGATTGCTGGAGGTATTTTGTGAAGCGTGGCTTCTTCCCTTTTTGGTCGGTCGGCTCTGATATGTAGCACTGAGTAGATAGGATTTATTTTTATTCTTTTGTGAAACATCTGAGTATGTATCTGCTGTTGATATGTTTTGTAAAACATGATGAATGATAACTGTATATGTGATACATGTTTGGTGAACTATGAAATATTTGGATATTTCCGCCTTTGTTCTAAATATTTCTTGTGGGTGTTATCCCGTTGTTGCATATCTGTTGAGCAGGTGCTGTATGTGTTGGAATTTTTATGATAATGTGATATTTCCCTTTTATGCCATGTTGCAAATGTACTCTGATGAAATTTTAAATTTATGCCTAAATGATTAATTGTATTATTTGGGGGCATAGAAAGGGGGTGTTACATGTCGTACCCCAAATTTTATCCTTAGATTTATTGATCATTCACATTTTCATTTAGGTCATCATTTATGCATAAACTAACCGTTTTTGTCTAATTTGTTCATTTTGCAGGTTTGTCGAAGAAAACTGGAAAGTAAAGAGAGATCTCGTGTGTCCCTTAAGTTATGTGGAGTTCATGTGGATATGGAATAAGAATATGCCACCACTTTATGGTCTTTGATTATTACAAGGCCAAATTACTCCTCAGAGATTCCCCAAAGAAGATCAGGATGTTCCCTTTTCTATTTTAGCAGGGTCAAAATTTGTGACAAGCTACACCACAGGTTTCATCATTTAATTTTCAAAGGATTTCTCAAAGAATAACTTGGTCTTATTTGAGGATGTGGATTACTAGTTGTCAAGTGGAAGGATTTAAATTTTAGTCATGCCTCAAGGAATGTTCTAGCTAATTCCTGCCATTAAGTGGGATTCAATTTATTTCAAGTTGGATTTTTTTATCATATTTCAATTTGGTTTCAAGTGTTAGTTCTAAGTCATGATCGAATTTATCCCGAATCCTAAAGCTCATACATCTCCAAGCCAATGTCGAGAGCATCACACCTTAATTTACAAAGATTAAATGTATTTTAGAATTGAGGAATTTAAGAATTACTTTATTCTTGGATATGAAATCTCGAAGTAAGTTTGGGTTAGAATTTCTCAAAAGGTTCATGAAAGTCAAATTGATTCATTCAAGTCATGAGAAATTTCTTACAAAAGCTACAAACTCAAGAAGATTTGCATTTGGCTTAGATCATGTTTAAAGGAAATACAATTCATTTTATATGGGAAATCTCAAGGTGCACATTGGACTCATTTTTACAATTCAAGACATAAGTTGAGGTTACACTAGTCCTTTGTTTCAATGCATACAAGATTTAAAGAACTTTACAAGTCAAAATCTAAACAGTACATCCTAAGACTATGCAATCTCAACAAGCCTCCAAGATCTTCAAAGTCCTCACATTGTCTTCAAAGCACCATAACCTGCTTCAAGATCCATGTCCTCTTGCTAAATCCTGCACCCATCAAAACAACAACAATAGTTTTGAGTTCAAGAAGAACAATGGAATTTACAGCCCTCAGATTCAAAAAATCATCATTGGGCAAGGGAAGGGCAACGTAATCCGCTACCAAACGTCCAATCCCAACAGAACAATCAAAAACAACAACAATTTCAGAAAAAATATTTTCAGACAGCCTCTATCATCACCCTCCTAGCAGTGCCTGAAAAAAAACACAAATAGAAACCACTTTAGAATCATTTCAGGAGTACATCACGACCAAGTTCATCACTGCGAGAAACAAAAGATGCCTCAGCATTGTAGAATATCGCTTCACCATTGACAGAAAAAAAACACACAACGATAAAGTAAAGAGTTATTATTATTCCTTTTTGGGCATTCACGACAGGGCAAACATTGGCATTCATGGAAATCAAACAAAATTGGACAGACTTGGAAATGGTAGAAAACATCCAAATCCTTTCCAAAAACAGATTTAGGAGATTTAAAGTAAATAATAAACATGTTCCAGACATGTTTGTTTTTAAAAAAGGAAAGTCTTTAAGTCTTTCAATTCGTATCAAGCTATAAAAAGAAGAAGAACAAGTTCACAAAGGAGAGCTCTCAAAAAAATTCATCGCAGATTAAGACCCCAAAGAAATTCTCAAAAACCCTAACATTCACTGTAACACCCCACTTCCTAAGTTAAACAAAATGCGAATAAATCAATAAAAAAATATCAGAGTTTCTCTCCCAAAAGTGGGATATTACTTTTCACAAAAATTCCACAAAACATTTCATTAAAATATTTTCAAAATAAGCAGCGGAAAAGAAATTTGTCATAACATATATACATATATGTACATCATCTCATACATCATGTTCGGCCATCTGCCTAAAATATACAAAACATCATCAATGAATCCATCAAAACGTGATACGACACGGAGTATAAACAAAATCATCAAACAGATAAATAACTCCCAAAAACCCCGTGTTATGTATCAGAGCATCCCTACGACTCGACTCGCCACAATCCAAGCTAGCTACGCACTTGGATTGTCTGTACTTCCGAAGAAGCACAGACCACAACAACAACAAGGGGTGAGAAATCACGATCAAAATTATAACGGTAATAATGTACATGAATAAAAGGCAGATAACCATAAACATCATTCACCATACATCAATCCGGACCTACTGTCCCACGCCAGCACAACACACCAACAATGCAACATATGCAACTTGACACAATGATATGCGGTACCGACTCAAACTCAGGATAGATCACTTACGCTCCATCCGAGACATGATTTATCCCTACCACGCTCCTCCTGAGCCCATACAATCAATTTCAGGATAGATCGCTTACGCTCCATCCGAGACACGATTTATCCCTACTCGCTCCTCCTGAGCTTATATAATCAATTTCAGGATAGATCACTTACGCTCCATCCGAGACACAATCTATCCCTACTACGCTCCCCATTTGGAGCACGAGTGAATCACTTACGCTCCATCCGAGACATGATTCAACCCATCACATGCTATGCAAGACACCAATGCACACAACAAATACAAGCATCCACGATGCACACGATCCTAGTGATCCATCACCATACACCACATTGATATATATATATATATATATATATATATATATATATATATATATATATATATATATATATATATATATATATATATATATATATATATATATATATATATATATATATATATATATATATATATATATATATATATATATATATATATATATATATATATATATATATATATATATATATATATATATATATATATATATATATATATATATATATATATATATATATATATATATATATATGCATATGTTCCATACACCACCACATACATGTATCATGTCATACACCAATCGAAATATCCACATCAAACGATTAACACGGAAATTACATTCAACACCACACATACACTCTCCATAATACAACATCAATCTCATAATCAATCACGACCAGCAAGGGTCCAACAGCACAAGAGAACAAAACAGCACAACACATAAATACAAAATATTGTCATGCTCGCTGGCTCACTCGCTAGGCGAAGCATCAGCGAAGGCTCGCTACTTGCTCGCTCAGCGAACTCCCTAGTGAAGCCAAACAGTGGCTACTGGAAGCACTCGCTACTCAGTTCACCCAGTGAATCACTAGCGAAGATTCGCTACTCACTCGCCCAGCGAAGCAGTTGGCGAACGTCTGCGATTTCAGAAAAAAATAAATACTGCTCGGAGTCGGCAAAAACACTCCAAACTCAATCGATTCTACTTCAAACCAAACCCCATCATATCATACCAATATTCCACAACCCAACTACAACATCTATCCTCGATTTAGCCCGATTAAATGTCAGCTCTACTCATTTAATCAACTTCGGCATAAACTTGAAACTACCCGGAAACACCAAAAATTGATCAAACAGCACATGCAATGGAATCAACATATCATCAACAACTCAGAATCACAACACCAAGTAAAACATAATCATCAAACTTATGGGGTTAAGGGAAATCCCCTTCTACCTAATATTCATGCATTCTACCAATTTTAACGAATTCCCCCCCCCCCCCCTTACCTCAAATGCAGTTTCGATCAATGAATCTTCAAGAATTCCACCTCCAAGCTCACTTCTTCTTCCTGTTGATCGCACTCTTCAAGCTTGCTCTTCACTTGCTAGACCGTGCCCTTCTTTCCTTCTTTGCTCGTGTTCTTCCCTTCCTCTATTCTTCCAAAATGGCACTTCTGCCCCTAATACCCCAAAATTCTCTTTTTAATTCCAATAATAACATTAATCCTCATTTTCTCATTTTTAATCCAAAACAATTCCAATTAACAAAATCTTCATAATATTAATATTAATAAAAATAATAATAATAATAATAATAATAATAATAATAATATCAATATTAATATTAATTATCCATTATTATCATTATCAATTATATAATATTAATATTATGTTCCTTATATCCTCAACAATTCTCACACAAGGCATGCCGATAATAAAATAACACGGGAAAAAAATTAAATAATTAAAATGGGCGTTACAACTCTCCCCCACTTTAATTATTTTCGTCCTCGAAAATACCTAATGGAAACAACTCTGGATAAGCTTCCCGCATTCTGCTTTCCAATTCCCAAGTCAAACTGCCTCCTGCAGCACCTCCCCAAGCCACTCTCACCAAAGGTATCTCTTTCCCTCTGAGTCGCTTCATCTTGTGGTCCTCGATCCTCAACGGCATCGTCTCAACGGTTAGATTCTCTCTCACTTGAACTTCATCTCTCTGAATCACGTGAGACGGATCCGATACATACTTCCGAAGTTGCGACACATGAAACATGTCATGCAAGTTTGAAAGTTCCGGCGGCAACGCCGCCCTGTAAGCCACAGTACCAATCCTCTGCAAAATTTGATACGGCCCGATAAACTTCAGATCCAGCTTCTTGGACTTCAACGCACGTCCTACACCGGTCACTGGGTTAGCCCTCACAAACACATGGTCACCTTCATTGAATTCTAACTCCTTCCTTCGGCTATCATAATAACTCTTCTGCCTACTCTAAGACGCTTTCATCTTCTCACGGATCATCTGAACTGTCTCAGTAGTCTGATGCACAATCTCTGGTCCCAAAACAACACTCTCACCCGTCTCATACCAACACAGAGGAGTTATGCACCTCCTATCATAAAGAGTCTGAAATGGTGCCATTCCGATACTAGAATGGTAACTGTTGTTGTACGTGAACTCTACCAATGACAAATGAGTATCCCACGCTCTGTAACGCCCCGATTCTGAATTCCCATTAATTGTTGAGTCTTTTAATTTATTTAATTGATGTTTGTTTAAATTGAGAAATTATATATTGCTATGTGGTGTTTTGCTTATTTTATCTATTTTACCGATTCGGAGAGTTTTCGGGGAATTAGAGTAAAAAGGGCATTTTAGACATTTAGCACCTTAGTGTGAGAATTGATTGGTTAGTGTTGGAAAGAATTTGAGAGGAAAGAAATAGAGATGAAAATAGAATAAGAGAGGAAAAAGGAAGAAAGATAGTAACATAAGAAGAAAAACAAGAGAAAGAAAAGAGGAAAAGAGAAAGAGAAGAGAAAGTGGAGAGGAAAACCTAGAATCATCAAGGAATCATCACCAAAGCTTGCAATCGATCGGTAAGGGTGTGAAACTCCATCATCTCTTTAATGTATATGATTGTATGTGTGTGTGTGTGGATTTTGTAGAGTTTCTACTCTTTTTCCACTTAGGTTAGAAGTTGGTGTTGTGAGTAGAATGAGGTTTTAATCGGTTAGAACTCGGATTAGACGATGTAGTTTATTCGGGTGATGGTTGGGTTGTGCTACTGCGATTGGTTTGGATTTAATCGGTTGGTTGTGTGGAGTTTGGGCTTTGAGACAGCCATGGAAGTTCTGTCTTCGCAAGTTCGCCAGGCGAATGGCAGCGAAGCTTCGCCAGGCGAAGCCCAGCGAGCTGTAGCGAAGCAAGTCAGAAGCTAATACCCTGTATTCGCTGGCAAGTTCGCCAGGCGAGGTGAGTTGGCGAAGGTTCGCCAGGCGAGTGGGTAGCGAGCCTCAGCGAGTAATTCCAGAATTACTCCCAGTGGACTTCGCTGGGGAGTTCGCCAGGCGAAGGCCAGCGAGCATTCGCTGCGTGGCTTCGCCAGGCGAAGGTTGGCGAATCTGGCAGTGTTATTTTGTTTTGCTGTTTGTTCATGGCATGATGTTTGATTGATTCAATTATGATTAATGCCTATATGAATGATTGATGTGTGAACTGTTTCAACATGTTGTGCTGTGGTGGGTGGCCGAAAGGCGTGAATCCTAGATTGTAGAGTAAATGATAAATCTTGAATATTTGATAATCTTGTGTATTTGCTCGAATTGAATAGAAATGCACTGATAGGCTGATATGTGTGTAAACCATGTGTGGAATGGTGTATAATGTGAATGCATGATAGATATATGCTATGTATATGATAAATGCAATGAATATGTTTGTGAGCATAGTATGCATTTTTGTGTCGATTGATCCCTCGGAGGATTTGCAGAACCTCGTATGATACGATGGTTAAATTTGATTCCTTGGAGAATCGGTTGCATTGTTTGATTCCTTGGAGAATCGGTTGCATTGTGTGATTCCTCGGAGAATCGGTCATAACATGTAATCCCGTGGAGGATTGGTTAGAGTATTTGATTCCGTGGAGAATCTGCTGAGTACTTGATCCCGTGGAGGATCTGCTGAATATTCGATTCCGTGGAGAATCTGATGAATATTTGATTCCGTGGAGAATCTGCTGAGTACTTGATCCCGTGGAGGATCTGCTGAATACTCGATTCCTTAGGGAATTTGTTGAATGAGTCGGTACCGCATTTGCATCTGCATAGGGTCGTGTGTCGGTCTCTATGAGTTGCATGAGTCATCTGTGTATGATGCATTGGTTGTGTGAATATAACTGTGTATGTTATATGTGATTTGTTTGGAGGATATATAGTGATTGTTCATGTGTATGTGTAGAGACATGATTATTTGTATATGCTTAATGTGGTGAGAACATAATTTGAGTATAACTTGTATAATTATGGAGTTATGTATATATACAATTTTATGCATTAACTGTTATGATGTTGTTTCTCACCCTTCTGCTGTTTTATAATGCTCTATGAGGCATTGCAGAGTAGGAAGCTGGAGGTTCTTTTTGTGAAGCGATGTCTTCATTCTTTTTGGTCAATGGCTCTGATATGTAACATCTGGGTAGTTAGGAAGTCTTTGACTCTTTTGGAGTTACTTTTGTTTTGATTCTTTTGCGATACATATGTGTATGTATCTGTTGTGGATACGTTGTAAAGCATGAATTAACTGATGGTTGTATATACCTTTATGAATGTGATTGATTCAATATTTGGATGTTTCCGCTTTATTCTAAATATTGAGATGTGGGTTACCCATTGTTGCATATCTATTTTGAGCAGGTGTCGTATGTGTGTAATTTCATGATAATGTGATGCGCCTCTTTTATACCATGTTTTAATTAAACTCTGATGAAATAAATTTTCTAAGTGCCTAATTGATTTATTTGATTAATTTGGGGGTATAGAAAGGGGGTGTTACATTAAGTGGTATCAGAGCCAGTGTTGAGTCAGTCGTGTCTGTCTTGTTGTTGTGTTGGTTGAACGGTTGTTTAACCTTGTTGATTTTTGGGAATCCTCAGAATATGGCAGGTCGTAATGACAATGCTATGGCAGCGGCGTTAGAGGCTATGGCCAGAGCTGTGCAGGGTGCACCTAACGTGAATGCGAATGATGAGTTCAGGAAGAACCAACCACCGGTGTTTAAAGGGAGATTTGATCCGGATGGTGCTCAGATATGGTTAAAGGAAATTGAGAGAATTTTTAGGGTGATGGATTGTGCTGAAGGGAATAAGGTGAGACTAGGGACTCACATGCTGAGAGAAGAGGCCGATGACTGGTGGGTCAGCATGAGGCAAGTTCTTGAGGTCGACGATGAGGAGATTACGTGGGATTTATTTCGTGCTGAGTTTCTAAGGAAGTATTATCCCGAAAGTGTTAAAGGGAAGAGAGAAATGGAATTTCTGGAGTTGAAACAAGGTAATATGTCGGTGGTGGACTACACCGCTAAGTTTACTGAGTTAGTGAAGTTTCACCCTCACTATGATGCGGTTACGGCGGAATTTTCCAAATGTATCAAGTATGAGAATGGCTTGCGTCCGGAGATAAAGCAAGCGGTGGGTTATCAAAGGATACGAAGATTTTCGGATTTGACTGAGTGTTGTAGAATTTATGAAGAAGACAGTAGAGCTCGTTCTACTCATTATAAGGGTTTGAGCGAGAGGAGAGGGAAGCAGCAAGTACGAAGCGGACCTTATGTGACGCCTGCTGATAAGGGCAAACATAGGGGAAACTTTGATAGGAGACCCGGAGGAGGTTCCGGTGCGATCAAATGTTTTAAGTGTGGCGTGATGGGCCACAAGTCTTATGATTGTGGAAAGTTCAAGGCGAAGTGTTCCAACTGTGGACTCTTTGGTCATGATGCAGCAGAGTGTAGAAAGAATGCTGTGAAGTGTTTTAATTGTGGCGAGGTGGGTCACATTAGCTCGAATTGTACCAAACCGAAGCAAGCTCAGGCGGGCGGAAAAGTATTCGCATTAGCAGGTTCAGGCGCCACTAATGCGGCAGATCGTTTGATTAAAGGTACATGCTTTATTAATGATATGCCTTTAGTTGCTATTATTGATACTGGAGCGACTCACTCGTTCATTTCTCTTGCGTGTGCTAAGCGGTTGGATTTGTGTATGGTTTCTTTGAGTAGCGGTATGGTTATTGGGACTCCCGCTTCGGGGTCGGTAACTACTTCTTTGGTGTGTGCAAGTTGTCCTTTGACCATGTATGGTAAGGACTTCGTTATGGATTTAGTGTGTTTGCCGTTGGAAGGTTTGGACGTAATCTTGGGTATGAATTGGTTACAATTTAATAGAGTTCATTTGGATTGCTATCACAAGTTAGTAAGGTTTCCTTCTTTGGAAGATGGTGAAAACGAGAGTTTTCTTTCCACTAAAGAGTTGAAGAAACTTTTAGCGGACGAAGCTCAGTTGTTTGGTTTGTTTGCATCGTTGTCGGTGGAGAGCAAAGTTGAGCTCGACGTGTTTCCTGTGGTTTGTGAATTTCCTGAAGTGTTTCCGGAAGATGTTGCGGATGTGCCGCCAAAGAGAGAGGTTGAATTTTCTATTGATCTAGTTCAGGGTACTAGACCGATTTCGATGGCCCCGTATCGGATGTCGGCATCGGAGTTGGTGGAATTGAAGAAGCAGTTGAATGATTTGTTGGATAAGAGATTTGTAAGACCAAGTGTTTCTCCTTGGGGTGCGCCGGTATTGTTGGTAAAGAAGAAGGATGGTAGTATGCGATTGTGTATTGATTATCGGCAGTTGAATAAGGTAACAATTAAGAACAAGTATCCGCTTCCAAGAATTGATGATCTGATGGATCAATTGGTTGGAGCCCGTGTTTTTAGTAAGATTGATTTGAGATCCGGTTATCACCAGATTCGGGTTAAGGAAGAAGATATTTCGAAGACGGCTTTTAGAACACGATATGGTCACTATGAGTATACGGTGATGCCATTCGGAGTTTCTAACGCGCCGGGTGTTTTCATGGAATATATGAACCGTATCTTCCACGAGCAGTTGGATCGTTTTGTGGTGGTGTTTATCGATGACATTTTGATTTATTCTAAGTCTCGAGAGGAACACGAAGAACATTTAAGGATTGTGTTGCGGATTTTGAAAGAGAAGAAGTTGTACGCAAAGTTGTCTAAGTGTGAGTTTTGGTTGTCGGAGGTGAGTTTTCTTGGGCATATTATTTCCGGCAATGGTATTAGTGTGGATCCATCCAAGATCGATGCGGTAATGCAATGGGAGACTCCAAGATCGGTTACGGAAATTCGAAGCTTTTTGGGCTTGGCCGGTTATTACCGAAGGTTTATCGAAGGATTTTCAAAGTTAGCACTTCCGTTAACGCAGTTGACTTGTAAAGGAAAGGCTTTTATTTGGGATGTTAATTGTGAAGAGAGTTTCATGGAATTAAAGAGAAGGTTAACAACAGCGCCAGTTTTGATTTTGCCGAATCCTACGGAACCTTTTGTGGTTTATTGCGATGCTTCTTTGTCAGGATTGGGTGGTGTATTGATGCAAGATGGGAAGGTCGTGGCGTATGCTTCTAGGCAGTTGAGAGTGCATGAAAAGAATTACCCTACTCATGATTTGGAGTTAGCGGCCGTGGTGTTCGTTTTGAAAATTTGGAGGCACTATCTTTATGGTGCAAGATTTGAAGTTTTTAGCGATCACAAGAGTTTGAAGTATTTGTTTGATCAAAAGGAATTGAATATGAGGCAAAGGAGATGGCTAGAACTTTTGAAGGACTATGATTTTGGTTTAAATTATCATCCGGGTAAGGCGAATGTGGTAGCCGATGCTTTAAGTCGGAAGTCGTTGCACGTGTCTACTTTGATGGTTAGAGAGTGGGAACTCTTGGAGAACTTTAGAGATTTGAGTTTGGTTTGTGAGTTAACGCCGAGTAGTGTGAAGCTTGGTATGTTGCATGTCACGAATGATTTCCTTACTACAGTGTGCGAAAAGCAAAAGTTGGATTTGAAATTTGTGGATTTGATGACGGATGGAAATGAAGATTTCAAAGTTGATGAATTAGGAGTTTTGAGGTTTCGAGGTCGTATTTGTATTCCCGATGACGCGGATTTGAAAAAGATGATATTGGAAGAGGGACATCGGAGTAACTTAAGTATTCATCCGGGAGCGAATAAGATGTATCAGGATTTGAAGAAGATCTTTTGGTGGTCTGGATTGAAAAGCGATGTTGCTCGTTTTGTGTACTCGTGTTTGACTTGTCAGAAGTCTAAGGTGGAGCATCAGAAGCCTAGTGGATTGATGCAACCGTTGGATATTCCGGAATGGAAATGGGATAGTATATCGATGGATTTTGTTACGGGATTGCCGAATACGCAAAGAGGACATAATGCTATTTGGGTGATTGTTGATAGGCTTACTAAATCGGCTCATTTTATTCCGATTGATATTACTTATTCTTTGGAAAGGTTGGCCGAGATTTATGTTGGCACTATTGTGAAGCTTCATGGAGTTCCTAAGAGTATTGTGTCGGATAGAGATCCTAGATTTACTTCAAGATTTTGGGAGAGTTTGCAAGGTGCCTTGGGTTCTAAGTTGAGATTGAGTTCGGCATATCATCCGCAAACAGATGGTCAAACCGAGAGGACGATTCAATCGTTAGAAGATCTGTTGCGTGCTTGTGTGCTTGAACAAGGTGGTGCGTGGGACGGTTATTTAGCGTTGATTGAGTTCACCTATAATAACAGTTTCCATTCGAGTATCGGTATGGCGCCATTTGAGGCTTTATATGGACGGAGATGTCGAACACCTCTGTGTTGGCATGAGACGGGTGAAAAGTCGGTAGTTGGTCCTGAAATGGTACAGCAAACGACGGAAAAGGTGAAATTTATTCGGGAAAAGATGAGAGCTTCTCAGAATAGACAGAAAAGTTATCATGATAAAAGGAGAAAGGATCTCGAGTTTCAAGAGGGCGACCATGTGTTTTTGAGAGTTACACCGGTTGCGGGTGTGGGTCGTGCTTTGAAGTCGAGAAAGTTGACTTCTCGTTTTATTGGTCCGTATCAGATTGTCGCACGGATTGGTGCTGTGGCGTATCGTGTGGCGTTGCCTCCGAACCTTTCGAATTTGCATGATGTATTCCATGTCTCGCAACTTCGGAAGTATGTTCCGGATCCGTCACATGTGATCCCAATGGATGAAGTTGAAGTAAGAGATAACCTTACAGTTGAAGTTTTACCGGTTAGTATTTTGGACCGTGAAGTTAAGAAACTAAGAGGCAAGGATATTGCGCTTGTGAAAGTGTCCTGGGGAGGTGCCGCGGAAGGCAACATGACTTGGGAATTGGAAAGCAAGATGCGAGAATCGCATCCAGAGTTGTTTGAATCAGGTGATATTTTCGAGGACGAAAATTTCTAAAGTGGGGGAGAGTTGTAACGCCCCGATTCTGAATTCCCATTAATTGTTGAGTCTTTTAATTTATTTAATTGATGTTTGTTTAAATTGAGAAATTATATATTGCTATGTGGTGTTTTGCTTATTTTATCTATTTTACCGATTCGGAGAGTTTTCGGGGAATTAGAGTAAAAAGGGCATTTTAGACATTTAGCACCTTAGTGTGAGAATTGATTGGTTAGTGTTGGAAAGAATTTGAGAGGAAAGAAATAGAGATGAAAATAGAATAAGAGAGGAAAAAGGAAGAAAGATAGTAACATAAGAAGAAAAACAAGAGAAAGAAAAGAGGAAAAGAGAAAGAGAAGAGAAAGTGGAGAGGAAAACCTAGAATCATCAAGGAATCATCACCAAAGCTTGCAATCGATCGGTAAGGGTGTGAAACTCCATCATCTCTTTAATGTATATGATTGTATGTGTGTGTGTGTGGATTTTGTAGAGTTTCTACTCTTTTTCCACTTAGGTTAGAAGTTGGTGTTGTGAGTAGAATGAGGTTTTAATCGGTTAGAACTCGGATTAGACGATGTAGTTTATTCGGGTGATGGTTGGGTTGTGCTACTGCGATTGGTTTGGATTTAATCGGTTGGTTGTGTGGAGTTTGGGCTTTGAGACAGCCATGGAAGTTCTGTCTTCGCAAGTTCGCCAGGCGAATGGCAGCGAAGCTTCGCCAGGCGAAGCCCAGCGAGCTGTAGCGAAGCAAGTCAGAAGCTAATACCCTGTATTCGCTGGCAAGTTCGCCAGGCGAGGTGAGTTGGCGAAGGTTCGCCAGGCGAGTGGGTAGCGAGCCTCAGCGAGTAATTCCAGAATTACTCCCAGTGGACTTCGCTGGGGAGTTCGCCAGGCGAAGGCCAGCGAGCATTCGCTGCGTGGCTTCGCCAGGCGAAGGTTGGCGAATCTGGCAGTGTTATTTTGTTTTGCTGTTTGTTCATGGCATGATGTTTGATTGATTCAATTATGATTAATGCCTATATGAATGATTGATGTGTGAACTGTTTCAACATGTTGTGCTGTGGTGGGTGGCCGAAAGGCGTGAATCCTAGATTGTAGAGTAAATGATAAATCTTGAATATTTGATAATCTTGTGTATTTGCTCGAATTGAATAGAAATGCACTGATAGGCTGATATGTGTGTAAACCATGTGTGGAATGGTGTATAATGTGAATGCATGATAGATATATGCTATGTATATGATAAATGCAATGAATATGTTTGTGAGCATAGTATGCATTTTTGTGTCGATTGATCCCTCGGAGGATTTGCAGAACCTCGTATGATACGATGGTTAAATTTGATTCCTTGGAGAATCGGTTGCATTGTTTGATTCCTTGGAGAATCGATTGCATTGTGTGATTCCTCGGAGAATCGGTCATAACATGTAATCCCGTGGAGGATTGGTTAGAGTATTTGATTCCGTGGAGAATCTGCTGAGTACTTGATCCCGTGGAGGATCTGCTGAATATTCGATTCCGTGGAGAATCTGATGAATATTTGATTCCGTGGAGAATCTGCTGAGTACTTGATCCCGTGGAGGATCTGCTGAATACTCGATTCCTTAGGGAATTTGTTGAATGAGTCGGTACCGCATTTGCATCTGCATAGGGTCGTGTGTCGGTCTCTATGAGTTGCATGAGTCATCTGTGTATGATGCATTGGTTGTGTGAATATAACTGTGTATGTTATATGTGATTTGTTTGGAGGATATATAGTGATTGTTCATGTGTATGTGTAGAGACATGATTATTTGTATATGCTTAATGTGGTGAGAACATAATTTGAGTATAACTTGTATAATTATGGAGTTATGTATATATACAATTTTATGCATTAACTGTTATGATGTTGTTTCTCACCCTTCTGCTGTTTTATAATGCTCTATGAGGCATTGCAGAGTAGGAAGCTGGAGGTTCTTTTTGTGAAGCGATGTCTTCATTCTTTTTGGTCAATGGCTCTGATATGTAACATCTGGGTAGTTAGGAAGTCTTTGACTCTTTTGGAGTTACTTTTGTTTTGATTCTTTTGCGATACATATGTGTATGTATCTGTTGTGGATACGTTGTAAAGCATGAATTAACTGATGGTTGTATATACCTTTATGAATGTGATTGATTCAATATTTGGATGTTTCCGCTTTATTCTAAATATTGAGATGTGGGTTACCCATTGTTGCATATCTATTTTGAGCAGGTGTCGTATGTGTGTAATTTCATGATAATGTGATGCGCCTCTTTTATACCATGTTTTAATTAAACTCTGATGAAATAAATTTTCTAAGTGCCTAATTGATTTATTTGATTAATTTGGGGGTATAGAAAGGGGGTGTTACACGCTCCACCTTTTTCCAACACACAAGCTCTTAACAAGTCCTCCAATGACTGAATAGTCCTCTCTGACTGTCCATCGGTTTGCTGATGATATGCTGAACTCAGCTTCAACTCAGTGCCCAAAGCTTCCTGCAAACTCTTCCAAAATTCTGAAGTAAACCTCAAATCTCTATCCGACACAATACTCGACGGCACACCATGAAGCTTCACAATCACCCAAATATAAATCTCTACCAGCTTCTCCAACGAAAAACTGATATTAATTGGCACAAAATGCGCAGACTTCGTAAGCCGATCCACAATCACCCAAATGGTGTCAATACCTCTTGCCGTGTTCGGAAATACCGTAACAAAATCCATGGCTATACAGTCCCACTTCCAAACCGGAATTTCCAATGGTTGCATCAAACCAGACGGTTTATGATGTTCCACTTTCGATTTCTGACATGTCAAACAAGCATAAACAAAACGAGCGATATCTCTTTTCATGCCAGCCCACCAAAATAACTTTTTCAAATCATGATACATCTTCGTAGCTCCCGGATGGATACTCAGGCTACTACGATGTCCTTCATCCAAAATTGACTTCTTCATCTCGTTATTATCTGGCACACAAATTCTGCCCCGAAATATCAACACACCTGCACTATCCAACTTGAAATCACTATCGGAGTCACTTCTTGCTTCTCGCATCAAATCCAAAAATTTCACATCCAACTTTTGATTTTCTCTAATCATATTCAAGAAATCATTCCTGACTTGCAACTTGCCGAACATCACACCATCTGTCGTAAACTCACACACCATGCTTAAATCTCTGAACTGCTTAATTAGCTCCATCTCTTTCACCATCAAAGCTGACATATGAATTGTTTTCCTGCTCAAAGCATCCGCAACAATATTCGCCTTTCCGGGATGATAACTCAAGCTGAAATCATAATCCTTTAAGAATTCGAACTATCTTCTCTGCCGCATATTCAGCTCTTTCTGATGAAACAAATACTTCAAGCTCTTATGATCACTGAATACCTCAAACCTCGAACCAAACAAATAATGTCTCCAAATCTTCAACACAAAAACCACCGCAGCCAACTCAAGGTCATGAGTAGGATAATTCCTTTCATGCACTCTCAATTTCCGCGAAGCATAAGCTACCACTTTACCATTCTGCATAAGAACTCTGCCTAATCCCAACTTAGACTCATCACAATACACCACAAAAGGCTCACTCGGAGTCGGCAATACCAACACTGGCGCTGAAGTCAACCTCTTTTTCAGCTCCTCAAAACTTTCCTCACAGGCAGCATCCCACATAAAAGCTTGATCCTTTCTTGTTAATTGAGTCAATGGCAACGCCAATCTAGAAAATCCTTCAATAAACCTCCGGTAATACCCTGCCAAACCCAGAAAGCTTCTAACTTCCGTTACCGTCTTTGGTGGTTCCCACTCTAATACCACACTCACTTTTTACGGGTCTGCTGCTACACCATCACTAGAAATCACATGCCCCAAGAAACTCATAGTCTTCATCCAGAACTCACACTTTGATAGCTTGGCAAACAGCTTGTTATCCTTCAACACTTGCAAAGCGATCCTCAAATGCTCTGCATGCTCTCCTTCCGACTTAGAATAAATCAGTATATCATCAATGAACACAATAATAAACTGATCCAAATAAGAATGGAAGATCCGGTTCATATACTCCATGAACACTCCCCGCGCATTAGACACTCTGAAAGTCATCACCGTATACTCATAGTGTCCATAACGAGTTCTAAATGCCGCCTTCTGAATATCACCATCCTTCACTCTGATCTGATGATAACCCGACCTCAAATCAATCTTACTGAACACATGAGCTCCCATTAACTGATCCATCAAATCATCAATCCTTGGAAGAGGATATTTGTTCTTGATGGTCACTTTGTTCAACTGACGGTAATCGATGCACAAACGCATACTACCATCCTTCTTCTTTACCAACAAGACTGGAGCTCCCCACGGCGACACACTCGGTCTGATAAACTTTCTAGTCAACAACTCTCCAATCTGAGACTTCAACTCGGCCAATTCCACTGCCGACATCCTGTACGGCGCCATAGAAATATGCATCGTACCAGGAACAAGATCAATGCTAAACTCAACTTCTCTCTTCGGAGGCAATTCCATAATATCATCAGGGAACACTTCCGGGAATTCATTCACCACTGCCAACTCATCCAACAACGCCTTGTTGTCAACAGATAATGATGCAAATAAAGCAAACACCTTAGCTTCTTCTTCCAACAAAATCCTCAATTCCTTATTAGACAAGGAATCCGCCAATGCTTCCTCTTCTGGAGTAAGAAACAATAACACCATCTGAAAATAATCGATGTAGACTCGGTTGAACTCCAACCAGTTCATACCCAGAATAACATCTAAACCTCCAAGTGGCAAACAAATCAGATCTACCCCAAAATCTCTACCAAATATAGTCGGTGGACACTTCAAACACACCAAAGAAATAGTCATTGAACCAATAGAGGGAGTTTCAATAGTTATCCGCCGCTCAAGAGTAGACGACACCAAACCTAACCTTTCCACACAATCGACAGAAATGAACGAGTGGGTTGCACCCATATCAATCATAGCAGTCAAAGGAACATTATTGATAAAACAAGTACCTTTGATAGCATGCTCCTCATCTGTTGATTGAGTTCCCACCAGAGCAAACACTTTACCGCTGACCTGGGACGTCTGGACCTTCTTCGGCTTCTCACAATGAGTGCTAATATGACCTTTCTCACCACAATTATAGCAAGTAGGCACATTAGTCCTACACTCCTCCATCACATGGCCCGACTTCCCACACTCGAAGCACTTCTTTACCTCCTTAGGACAATCATTAGCACGATGCCTCGCGACACCGCACCGAAAACAACTCAAATCCACAGATGCCCTCCTCTCTCTGAACTTCTTATCAGCAATAGCCTTCTGCTTTACCTTACGATCATTCACCGCCTTATAGTGTGCAATCCTTGCCCTATTGTAATTATCATAAATCCTGCTTTTGCTCACCAGCTCAGGGTAGCTCCTGATCTTCTGACAAGCGATCCCCATCTTAATCTCCGGACGCCGCCCATTCTCAAAATTCAAACACTTGGAAGTCACTGCCTCATCAGTATTATAATGGGGACAATATTGTGCCAACTCTTCAAATCTAGCAGCATACTCTACTACAGACAGGTTACCCTGCTTCAGCTCTAGAAATTCAATCTCCTTAGCACTTCTGATGTCTTCCGGAAAATACTTCTCCAGAAAAATCGTCCGAACCACCTCCCAGGTAATGGTAGTTCCCGCAGCCTCCAATCTCTGGCGACTGTTGTCCCACCAAGCCTCAGCTTCACCCTCCAACATATGAGTACCGAACCTCACCTTCTGCTCATCAATGCATCCCATGGTCCTGAAGATCTTCCGAGTCGCCTTCAGCCATTTCTGTGCAGCTTCAGGGTCTAAAATCCCTCCTTCAAACTTCGGTGGCTTATTATTCTGAAACTGCGTCAAATCTTTGAATTGCGTACCCGCAGCCAGATTCTGATTGGCAACCACCTGCACCATCGCTTGCATAGCTGCCGCCAGAGCAACATCATTCCTCCTTGCCATACTGCTCAACCAAAACAACACTGGGTCAAAAGACACACAACCTCTATCCTAAGGATAGATTCAAAACAAAACACTGGTCGGACGGACCGACCTTCTCTGATACCAACTTGGAACACACCACATCCCAAGTTAAATAAAATGTGAATAAATCAATAAAAAATATCAGAGTTTCTCTCCCAAAAGTGGGATATTACTTTTCACAAAAATTCCACAAAACATTTCATTAAAAGATTTTCAAAATAAGCAGCGGAAAAGAAATTTGTCATAACATATATACATATATGTACATCATGTTCGGCCATCTGCCTAAAATATACAAAACATCATCAATGAATCCATCAAAACGTGATACGGCATGAAGTATAAACAAAATCATCAAACAGATAAATAACTCCCAAAACCCCGTGTTATGTATTAGAGCATCCCTACGACTCGACTCGCCACAATCCAAGCTAGCTACGCACCTGGATTGTTTGTACTTCCGAAAAAGCACAGACCATAACAACAACAAGGGGTGAGAAATCACGGTCAAAATTATAACGGTAATAATGTACATGAATAAAAGGCATACAACACATAAACATCATTCACCATACATCAATCCAGACCTACTGTCCCACGCCAACACAGCACACCAACAATGCAACATATGCAACATATGCAACATATGCAACTTGACACAATGATATGCGGTTCCGACTCAAACTCAGGATAGATCACTTACGCTCCATCCGAGACATGATCTATCCCTACCACGCTCCTCCTGAGCCCATATAATCAATTTCAGGATAGATCGCTTACGCTCCATCCGAGACATGATTTATCCCTACTACGCTCCTCCTGAGCTTATATAATCAATTTCAGGATAGATCGCTTACGCTCCATCCGAGACACGATTTATCCCTACTACGCTCCCCATTTGGAGCACGAGTGAATAACTTACGCTCCATCCGAGACATGATTCAACCCGTCACATGTTATGCAAGACACCAATGCATACAACAAATAGCAGCATCCACGATGCACACGATCCCACTGATCCATCATCATACACCACACACACACACACACAGATATATATATATATATATATATATATATATATATATATATATATATATATATATATATATATATATATATATATATATATATATATATATATATATTTATGCATATGTCCCACACACCACCACATACATGTATCATGTCATACACCAATCAAAATATCCACATCAAACGATTAACACGGAAATTACATTCCAACACCACACACACACTCTCCCTAATAAAACATCAATATCATAATCAATCATGACCAACAAGGGTCCAACAACACAAGAGAACAGAACAACACAGCAAAGAAATACAAAATGTTATCATGCTCGCTGGCTCACTCGCTAGGCGAAGCATTAGCGAAGGCTCGTTACTTGCTCGCTCAGCGAACTCCCTAGCGAAGCAAGACAGTGGCTACTTGAAGCACTCGCTACTCAGTTCGCCCAGTGAATCCCTAGCGAAGATTCTCTACTCACTCACCCAGCGAAGCAGCTGGCAAACGTCTGCGATTTCAGAAAAAAAAATAAATACTGCTCGAAGTCGGCAAAAACACTCCGAACTCAGCCAATTCTACTTCAAACCAAACCCCATCATATCATACCAATATTCCACAACCCAAATACAACATCTATCCTCGATTTAGCCCAATTAAATGTCAGCTTTACTCATTTAATCAACTTCGGCATAAACTTTGAACTACCCGGAAACCCCCAAAATTGATCAAACAGCACATGCAATGGAATCAACATATCATCAACAACTCAGAATCACAACACCAAGTAAAACATAATCATCAAACTTATGGGGTTAAGGGAAATCCCCTTCTACCTAATATTCATGCATTCTACCAATTTTAACGAATTCCCCATACCTCAAATGCAGTTTCGATCAATGAATCTTCAAGAATTCCACCTCCAAGCTCACTTCTTCTTCCTGTTGATCGCACTCTTCAAGCTTGCTCTTCACTTGCTAGACCGTGCCCTTCTTTCCTTCTTTACTCGTGTTCTTCCCTTCCTCTATTCTTCCAAAATGGCACTTCTGCCCCTAATACCCCAAAATTCTCTTTTTAATTCCAATAATAACATTAATCCTCATTTTCTCCTTTTTAATCCAAAACAATTCCAATTAACAAAATCTTCATAATATTAATATTACTAACAATAATAATAATAATAATAATAATAATAATAATATCAACATTAATATTAATTATCCATTATTATCATTATCAATTATATAATATTAATATTATGTTCCTTATATCCTCAACAATTCTCACACAAGGCATGCCGATAATAAAATAACACGGGAAAAACATAAATAATTAAAATGGGCGTTACATTCTTGGCCAGAAATCTAGAAAAGACAGAGCTCCTCAAAGTAAACATAAAAATCTCAGAAACCCATCACAGATCCACGAAACTCACAAACGAATTTCACGAAAGAATCGACAATCACTCAGAAATCAAAACCGAAAGAGATATCTTTCTCGGTCCTTGTTTCTTCATCGTGAGATCACCGGCGACGCAAAACCCCCATTTTCATCACAAAGCCTTCCTTTTCGTCACCATTATTCATTCTTGGGTAAATCATTGTTTTCTTTTGTGATATTGTTTATTTTTACATAATCAAAGAAGAAAGAAGAGAAGCGAGTGGGAGAAGATGAAGAGGAAAGGCGAAGGAAGTGAATAGAAGAAGAAACGTTGAGAGAGTGAGAGAACAAAGAAGAGGTGAGGCGAAGGTGAAGAAGAAGAGGAGGTGAGCGATCGGAAGAGGGAGAAGAAGCGAAATCAGAGAGAAACGACGTCACTCTGTTTGGAATTCTAGGGTTTTCAGCACAAACCCTTTCCTTGTTTTGTTTTGATTAGATCTGGACCGGGTTGGGTCCGATGGGTTCATCACCACCGAGCCAACCCATTTATTTGTAGTTTTTTTTAGTTTTTTATTTTTGTAATAAATAATAATAATAATAATAACTAACTACTAACATAATATAAAATCAGAATTATTAATAAGAATATAAAAAAGTAAAAAAATAAATAACATGATTAAAAGAGATTTAATTTAATTTAGTTGTTTTGGAAATATAATAAAAATAATCAGATTTCTATTCTAGTTTAATTTTTATTTCAATTTAATAACAAAAATATAAAAATATGTTTAGAATAGGTTTTATATTAATTTTAGTTTTTTTATTTAATAATTAAAAAACCCATAAAAAATATATATATCTAACAAAAATTCAAAAAAAAAACTTTTTTAATCTAATTTTTAATTAATTTAACTTTTTAGATAATTTAGAACTTTTCGAATTTAAGTTAATTAATTTACTTTTTTAACTAATCCTCTCCTAATTTCCACTTAATCCTATTTTTCTCAAAACAACAAAAATTGCTCCTTTAAACAATTCACCTTTTTTGCTATTTCAAATAATCACATATCTAACTTGATTTCTCGATTATCCATTTAACGCCGCCTCTAATTATGCTTATTGTACAATATTTGCATTTTCAATATCTCATTCTTATCACCTGTATTATCTCTGCTTTAATTTTCCATTATCAATTGTTTACGTTTCCGAAGGAAAGGTATTCCATTTTGACCGTCGTGTCAATGCCTTAACCCTTTACCCCATCCTAGCCCTAGGATCCGAGTCGTCGTACTCGTGCTTAGCGTCCCGCCGTGGACATACCTTCACCTTTTTCTGGCCTTAGGATCTGAGTCGCCGTACTCACTTTTAGGCGTCCTGCCGTGGACAATCTTACCCTTCATCCTATCCTTAGGATTAGAGTCGCCGCACTCCACGTAAGCGCTTCCATATGAACGTTTACAACCCCTGGAACCTTGACCACAGTCAAGAAGTTCCTCCTCTCCCTCTTTGAGGGGAACTACGAATACTCTAATTCCATCCCCTACCCAGGATACGTAGGCACAAGATGCGATTTCTTGGTGAGTATACTTAGGACTAACCCCTTAGGTCCTTCTCTTTACCCTTAACCCTTTAGCACTACCCTTAAATAGATAACCATTAGCAATAACACATTTAAACAAGAGGTTCCTGTAGAGTACTACAAAAGCTTAGGATGCTAATACCTTCCCTAAGCTTAACCAACCCTCGTACCTTAGATCTATCCCCGCGTTGTGTTTACGATGCAAAATAGGTTTTTCCTTCTTTAACCTTTCCTTCGAGTAAATCAAAGACCGGTTGTGAATTAAAGATTTGTGATTAAAATTAATCAATAATTTGATATCATATTCTCACCGCAACAGGAAATGACGACTTCACTGGGGAGGACTCTTATATTTGTGGGTTACCCCTATCTTGTTTATTTTTGTGCTTGCTATTTTGTATATATTATCTATTTGTATTTTTTTTGTATGTTTGTACCTTGCCTAGGGTTATATGTTGTTGTGAGATAAGTCCTACACCCGTACTTGAGTGCAATTATTATAGAAAGGTGATATATTTTACGAGGCTTATAGGGAGTGAGTCTCGACCAAGCTGACTTGAGAATCACCGATCTGTTGAGGCCGTCTTGAAAATTAGTATTGTTGAACGAGTATTCGTGAAAACATTCACTATTTTCGACCTTAGAGCCTGCGATACTGGGGACCGTAGTTACCTAAACACAACTTTGGCCTTATTAGGACGTAGTGCGATGACTATGAGGGAGTAGTCCCAAAATAGTTGCTACGCAATACTACACTCAAAAGAGGTTCTCTTGAGAATATTGTTAACCATCAAATTATTCAGGAAATTGATAATATCTGAAAGATGAACTGATGACTTTGGACACCTCTTTAGAACCCTTGCTCTGCAGGTACAATTAACCCTTAGTGCTTACCTTTCGGGATGGGTAGACCATGGCTCCTTGCTCATAACCCTCTAACCTAGGACCCTTTGTTTGCTTTTATGTGTTTGTGCATCATATTCCAGCATCATGACATTCCTAGTTTCAAGGAATTCAACTGTCAGTCCTTTGCAAATTCAAAAAAAAAAATTCTTGAATTCAAAATCGAAAACTTTTTCAGCTTTCCTAAATATATTTGCAACTGGCCGTTGAAATCCTTGAAACCACTGCATTGCATTTGTGTTTTTGCATGTGCATTTTCCTTCTAGTTTTCTTATCTTCCGTTCTCTCGCCTTCCAGTTCTGTCACCCTGAGTCCTCTGCACCAGTACAACACCAGAGCTCGAGCTCGTAAAAAGATGACGGAACAAAATCAAGAGCTTGATCGTGTTAGCAATAAACTAGAAGACCTTCGAAGAAGTGTGGGGAAAATTATGGAGATGCTATAGGTTATTCATGCAAGGATGGATACTCAGCCCACTGTTGTTTCTGAGATTACCAATGTTGTTGTGGATCCTCAACCATCTGTTTCTACTGTAAGTGTACCTCCTTATGGTCTTCCACCTGGTTTTGTGCCAACTCCTACTGCAGTCCCTATTGCTCAACAAGTTCCTGCATATCAGCTTGTGCAACTGGCTCCTGTTTATCAACCTCCTGGTTATCAGCCTACACAAGCTTCGTCCAACTATCAACGAGCTCCCAACGCTCCTTCCTATCAACAACCAAAGAATCAGGCACCTCGCTTGAATGTTCCTAACAGGAAACAGTACAAGCCGATTCCTTCTATTCCGATGACTTATACCGAGTTGTACCCTTCATTAGTGAAACAAGGTCTTATAACTACAAGAGCTTTGGGTCCACCTCCTAATCCGCTGCTAGCTAATTACAACCCTGCTGCTCATTTTTTATTTCATGAGGGTGCGTCTGGCCATGATCTAGAAAGTTGTTATGCTCTCAAGCACCTTGTCAGAGAGTTAATGGAAAAGAAGATCCGATCTTTTGATGATCCTCAGCCTAATGTCAAAAGTAATCCTTTGCCAAATCATGGGTCTATTAATGCTGTTGATGAGGTATATGATGAGAGCCCAATTCTTGATGTATCCCAGATTAAAACTCCTCTCCGGGTTTTCCATTCAAAATTGTTTGAAGTCGGTTTAGTGAGTGTTTGCCAGGATGATTGTACAAATTGTGATGTCAGTACCAAGGGTTGTATGATGGTTCAGAATGATATTCAGAAGTTGATTAATGATGGTTTCTTACGAGTGCTTAACAAAGTGAAGAAGGATGAAGTTGCTGTGATTGAGCCCGTATTCAACTTTTCTGAACCAAGTGCTAAGGTGTCAGTCTTCAATTTGTCAAGGTTAAGCTCTACAGTACCTGTGTTCAATAAATCAAAGCCAATTGCTTCTACCGTTAATCAGCCAAAGCCATTAATCATTCAGAAGCCAAGTCCGTTTTATTTCAGTGACTCTAAAGCAGTACCCTAGAAGTATGAGGCGACCATGCTCGACAAAGAATATGAGAAGGTTATTCTGAGGGAAGAATCGAAGGTTGTTAATGAAGATGTGACTAATATAGCTGGGGCAAGCAAGATAACACGAAGTGGTCGTATCTATACTCCTCGTTTCAATGAGGCTCCGCCTAAGGAAACTGTTACCATTATGCCTGCCAAAGGGAAAAAGGTAGCTACAAACAATGAAGACGCTGAATTCTTGAGGATCATCAGGAAAAGTGATTACAATGTCATTGATCAACTTCATCAGGCTCCTTCCAAGATCTCAATCTTTTCTCTTTTGATGAATTCACCTACTCATATAACTGCATTACAAAAGTTGTTGGCTCAAGCTCATGTTGCTCAAGACATTACTACTGGTCAGTTTGACAGTGTGATTGCCAACATTACTGCCTGCAATACTCTTAGCTTCAGCAACAAAGAGTTACTAAGAGAATATCAGAATCACAATTGTGCCTTACATGTATCAGTGAAATGTCAAGAGGATAATTTAGCAAGGGTACTTGTGGATACCGGTTCATCTTTGAATGTTTTACCTAAGAGGGTTCTTACCAAATTGGCTTACAAAGAGACTGAGATGAAGCCTACTTCCTTAATAGTTAAAGCTTTTGATGGTTCTTGTAGAACTGTAATTGGAGAAATTGAGCTGCCGATCTTGATTGAACCACATGTATTCAACATCACATTCCAAGTATTAGACATCAATCCTAACTATAGTTATTTACTTGAAAGACCATGGATCCACGCCGCTGGTGCTGTAACTTTAACTCTACATCAGAAGATGAAGTTTGTGGTCGATGAAAAGCTGGTTATTATACATGGTGAAGAGGATTTGATGGTCATCAACCTGTCTTCTTTCCGTTACATAGAAGCCGACGAAGACGCTCTGGAAACCTCCTTCCAAGCATTTGAGATCGCCAATACTGTCCTATTGGAAGTTGAAGAAACAGTGGGTAAGAGTAATCCATCTTTCGCATCTTTCAAGAGCACTATATCAACAATCAAAGGAGGCATACCTGAAGGTTAGGGAGAAGTGATCGACATCAAGACCAAGACGAATCGCCATGGGTTGGGTTGAAAACCAACTTATGTTAAAGCTTCTACAACTGCCAAAGGTCATCCGAAGACTGTTCAAGAAGTGTTCGTAAGTGGAGGTTTCCAAATCAATGCTATCAACGATGATAATGAAGATGAAGACTTAAGCAACCTGGTGTTCAAGTGCGATGCAGCTTTAAGCAATTGGGAAGCAATAGAGATTCCTGTGATTTATCCCGTGTCAAAGTAATTTTATGTTTTTTACTTGTTGTTTTAAAAAATTCCATAGCTATGCCCAAGGCTACTGGATTATTTTGTAGGTCCACCTTTTCACTTTTCAAAAGAATATTAATAAATGCATTTTGTTAAATTCTTGTTTGTTTCATTTCTGTTTTTTGCTTTTACCATTTTAAAGAAGTTGGCAATCTTTCAAAACTACAAAAAAATATTTTCTTTCTCTTGCATTTTCTTTTGTGCATTTTATAAAAAAATTCTTCCAAACATGCAGAACTATCCCAAACCTGGTTGAATCCAATGACCCTGCTGTCACTCCTTACTTTGATTCACCCATATATCAAGCTGAAGATGAGGGTGATGAAGATTTCGAAGTCCCCACTGAACTGGAAAAGTTGGTTGAGTATGAGTACACTGAACTTCAACCGCACAAAGAGTAGGTAGATCTGCTAAAGCAAGAGTATCCAGCCAATGCTACTAATCTTGACAAGAAAACTCTGAGAAGATTAACATCCAAGTTCTTCCTCAGCAATGATGTATTGTACAAAAGAAACTATGACATGGTTCTGCTTAGATGTGTTGACAAACATGAAGCAGACATGTTACTTCAAGAGATTCATGAAGGAAACTTTGGAACTCACGCCAATCGGTATGCTATGTATAAGAAGATTTTGAGAGTTGGATATTACCGGTTAACCATGGGATCTGATTGCATCCAATATGCCAAAAAATGTCATAAGTGCCAAATTTATGCTGACAAGGTGCACGTACCTCCAACGATGTTGAATGTTTTATCATCACCGTGGCCTTCCTCAATATGGGGCATTGACATGATTGGGGCAATTGAGCCGAAAGCTTCCAACGGTCACCAATTCATTCTAGTCACTATTGAATACTTCACCAAATGGGTAGAAGCTGCTTCTTATGCC
Organism: Lathyrus sativus; assembly: GCA_963859935.3. Lineage (NCBI taxonomy): Eukaryota > Viridiplantae > Streptophyta > Magnoliopsida > Fabales > Fabaceae > Lathyrus > Lathyrus sativus. The sequence goes on along the minus strand of OZ012738.1, from coordinate 397,842,726 downwards.
AATGTGACCAAGCAAGTGGTTGCTCGCTTCATCAAGAAGGAGATTATCTGCCTGTCACGATGAAAATTGGATACCAAGCTATTGATTAGCTTGAATCTTAATTCATTACAACCGGTCTTTAATTTTTCCAAAGGAAGGGAAAAAGATCGAATTACCCACAGTGCAATGCAAACGCAAAAGCTAGAGAGTTATAGGTTCGGGGGTTGGTTAAACTTAGGGAAGGTGCTAGCATCCTAAGTTTCTGTAGTACTCTACAAGAACCTCTTGTTTTAATGTTGTTTATTGCTATGGGTTATCTGCTGAAGAAATAAGAGACCTAATGGTTTATTTCTATGTATACTCGCCAAAACGTCGCATCTTGTGCCTACATATCCTGACGGGAATGGAATCAGAGTATTTGTAGTTCCCCTAAAGGGTTTAAGGAAGCATTGACTGTTGGTCAAAGTTCCAAAGGGATAAGGATAGTTGATTGATTGATTCTAGGAGAAAAGACGAGTTGTTATCTTAAGGGAGATTACTCGACTTTAGCCAGCACAACTTGTAGGAAAATAGTCTTTGCATCATCTTGAGAGGAGGGATTAGAAAATCGGATTGTGATCGACGAGTATGCCACTATCACTCTCAAGCAGAAAAGTCCCTACATATTGATTGTATTGTTATGGGGCAGGAGATTTATATCTCGACTGTCAAGATGACTCATGTCTTATTCTCTAATGGTTTGAAATAGTTGAATTGAGTTGAATATTGTTTTTCTATGTTGTAAAATATAAAAGAGAAAGGTCCTCCTTATGGGGTAGGATCTAAACTTAAGAGATCAACTTGAATGGGATCAAGGATCAAATGGGGATTATGATGCAAATGAAATGCATACGCACAAGTTTTACATTATACGCAAATTCTTCATTTGGACATTGATGTGATGCGGTAAAAATAAATACGGGAAGGTAAAAGACGATAAATATAAATTGCGGATAAGTAAAAGCATACAAACGCATGAAAGCACTAAGACATACAAGTGTGTGAAAGTGAACATGTGAATGAAACGGAGCGAAAACGCAAGCGTGCACGATTGAGTTATGGGATATTGATTAATTTTAGTCGTATTAATTTATGAGAAAATATTATTTTGGTGAGATTGATTTTAAGAAAAGTTGGATTAATTTAGATTGATTTTAATGGGAAAGCTAGATTAGATTCGTTTTAGTAAAAATTTTATTTAATTTTTTAGATTTAAGATGATAATTTGATTTTTTTTATAGAAAAGATTTTAGTTAATATAAATTTGAGAAAAAAACGTTTTATTAAATAGGATGGATTTTTAGTTATTATCAAAAAAGGTAAAAGTTAATTTGAATAAAAAAGGTTGTTTATTTTTATTTATTGTGAAAGTTAGTTTAAATATGAAATGGATTTTTAGAGAATAAAATAAATAAGCATATCGTAAAAAAAGGATTATTATGTTTAAAAAAAAGGGTGATTAAAAGATCTAATAATTAAAAAAGCATTAGTTAACTTTTTAAAGAGGGTTGATTAAGGTTTAATGATTAATTAACGAGAGGATTAAGGGAGGTGGATCGATTGTGCGTGTGTGGTCCGCATGGCTTACGGTGGTCGAGCGAGTGTGGATCGGTGGATTAGATCCGTTGGAGAGATTCACACTGGAATTGTAGACGGGGATACCCGAGCTGAGGTTTCATAGGGGATAAAATAAGCGCCCGCTTCAATGGGAAACCTGGGTTAACATAGCCGTTGAACATGTCGGAGTCGAAACTTCAATGAGGATGAAATAAACATCCGTTTTGCTGGGGAAGACTAGAGTTGATAGAGATCCGCCGGGAAGTAAAATAGCATCCACTTCATCGGGAAGGTGAAGTTTAGGATTCACTAGGAATTCTGCATCGAACAACTTCATCAGAGAATTGTCATGACCACCAGAACTAAAATTTACCGGGGACATGAATGAAGAATGTTGTGAAAACAAAGTAGTTTGTCTTGATGAACTGCGTAATGGTAGTCGCCATTTTGGACAATAAGTTTTTTGTGAGCGGATAAGATAATCTTTGTTTCTCAGATGCCCCAAGTCATATGGTTATGAGAAGAAGTCGTTCCAAGAGGATTTTACAGAAAACATGGTGTCCCATTGTTTTCAAACTCTCTGGAGAGATTCGCCGAATCTCGACGTAACTGGCCCTGATTGACAGTATTATGACCGAGTCTTCAAAAATAGATCTTTAGGCGAAGTCAAATTTGCACATAACGCACCACTTGGAAATAACTTGCCCCAGGTTAGCAGAGTCTTCAAATTTTAATCAGTGATGTCGTGACGTAATCTTTCTAAGATATCAAGCAAAGTTAGCAAGTCAGAAATGTTAATTTCAAAACTGTTAATGCAACACACATTTGTCTTGAAGTTTTGAAAAGAGATATCATAATAACTTATGACCGAAATCACTAGTTAGGATATAGATTTGTTTTATAAAGCTAAACATCAAATTGAGCACACCTCATAGGAGTCAGGAAACGTTATCTCACTGAGTATGCTTTCGAAGTAACCTTACTTCAATTAGGACTTTTGAGGGTTATATTATGGTTTAGTTTACGATTTGTAAAACAAAGGGATAAGGGTCAAAACTTATTTGTACCCGTCCATTTTTGAAAGATGTACATTCTTTTTTGAAAGTTTAAGTGTTCAATCAAGCTGACTGAAAAATTGCTCTTCCCCTAGGTAAAAATGAGGTTGAAAAGGGTTAAAGAGAAATTAACCGCTTTATATCTTTGGTGTTTAGGAGGTTTGAAACAATGCCTTACATCATCAGTAGGGTTTTTATTCAAAAGCATTCATCAAGAGGTCTTACGTTTTACTTCGTCATCTTCCTTCCAATTATTCATCAAAGTGAGAAAGATTGGGTAGATTCGGCGTTTATAAAAATAATGGAAAATTATTTTACGAGTGAATACAAATGGATTTCTTCAAGATAAACATTTTATTGCATTACTTATTCGAAATAACAAGTCCTTACATGCCAATTATGCTTTTAATCAAAGAAATAAAAAGTACATATAAGAAAACAGAATGAACTATCTGATGGAATTTCCACATATATCAGCATAATGGTGTTCCATCCAAGATCAGGCTTCCTCCTTTGAAGGTTAACACTTCATCATCAATAATTTCTTGAACATTCTCTTGGAAAACTTTTCACTCTTCAATCGAATGCCCCACTACTCCATCATGAAAGTCACAACTGGTGTTCGAGTTGAACCAAGGTGGGCGAAACTTCATGATTCTAGTCTTTTTGGGTGCCATTACCAAGTTTCTAGCAAAATAGGACCATAGTTGATGGTAAGTCATCGGGATGGGCTTAAACTGGTGAATCTCTTCCTTCGGAATACTCAGAGGTATCTTCTGATTCTGAAACCGTCTTCGAACTCGTCGATTCTGATGTTGCTCTGGATATGTCAACCTTCGTTTATGAGGTAGTCGTTGCTTGTGCTGAACAGGCAATGCGCATTGATGTTGAGGATAAGACACTGGAACTGGATCTGGCAGGATTTGAGAGGAATCCCAAATTGCATTAATATTAACACTTCCTTCCTCTAGGGAATCCTCAACTGAATCTTCTTCATTAGCTTGGTTATTCAAGTTATCTTGAATTCTTCCACTTTTGAATGCATTCTCAATGTTTACTCCGACTTCTACAATTTTGGAGAACTTTAATGGCACAACGCCTACCATCCTATCATAATAAGCATCTAGTAGCATTCTCAGAAACATCTTGGTTAATTCTTTCTCTTGCAGTGGAGGATGAACTTGGGCTGCCAACTCTTTCCATTGTTACACGTACTCCCTAAAAGATTCATTGTCATTCTTACTCATGCCTACCAGTTGATCACTGTCTGGAGCCATGTCCAAATTGTAATTGTATTGCTTTACAAAAGCATAATCTAAATCTCTCTACGACTGAATATGATTCCTTTGTAGCTTCATATACCATATGAAGGATGCCCCAAATAAACTCTCTTGAAAGCAGTGAATCATCAATTTGTCGTTGTCAATGTAAGCAGTCATCTTTCGACAAAACATCATCAAATGATATCTTGGGCAACTAGTACCCTTGTATACTTCAAAGACATGCATTTGGAACTTCGGAGGAATAATTACGCCGGGAACTAAACATAAGTCACGAGCATCAAGACCAAATGCATCAGCTTCTTTCATCATCTTCAACCGTTCCTCGAGATCACGAAATACTTTCTCAATTGCTAAAGTTCTAGGATCATCCACTTTTGTCTCAGTATGGGCATCCTGAAGATTTGGCATACACTGCAGAGACTGGGAAACTCTTCTTTCAATTTGACCAACCATATTATCTTGCACAGGCTAAGGTTATGTAGGAACATCCGCTTGTTGAGCAATTTCATCAGAGGGAAGATTAAATATCAGATTAGTTCTTACTTTGAAACCAGTCATGGAATCCATATCTTTTGTTTTCTTTACTATCCTTCAGTAATACTTCGAGCTTGGTCAGATGGTCAAGATGTTAGCTGACAGAACAAAGACGGAAAGACCGGATGAGCCACAACAGAGAAGAGACAAATGCACATGCAAAATGCTGAATGCGGGATGCTAATGCAAGAATGCAGGAATGAAATGTTTTATGGAACTCAAGTATTTATAAACGTCACAGAATACCAAAGAAACTTTGTTTATTTTTTTTATAAAGGGTTACAAGTGAATATTCTTAAAATAGTCCTAAGGAAGTCCTTCATCGTGCTTGTTGATTTGTTGTTCTATCTGGACTTTCTTGAATATAAGTTTGTCCATGATCAATGCTCAATGAGTAGTGTGATGGAGGAAAATAAATCCTCTATCTCTCTTCTTTTCTTGATGGCAAGGAAGGAAGAAAGCCCTTGTTTACTTGGATCTTCAATATTGATGAAAGTCTTTTGAACTTCTGTTGATCTTCAATGATAATGGAAGCCTTTTTTATTTTTCTTTTGAGTTTTCTTGATTCTTTAATCAGTGCCCTTAACTTCCTTAGGTCATCCAAGTTAGGACTCTTAAAAGAATATTTCAAAATATTTTCTTTTGTAATACCTATTGGTTTCGGTAAGGTTCATAAGTAAAACTTGAATTTCATGAAACCAATGCAATATGATGCTTTATGGATGCAACAAGCACAGGTAAGAACACAGATAAACAAGGATAAACAAACAAGGAGACCCTAAGTTTTCAACGAGCATGGAGCAAAGGGTATACCCATCCCCAAAGGATGTGGACTAAAGGTTGATTGTACCTGCAGAACAAGGTTCTAAAAAAAGTGCCCAAAATCATTAGTCCATCTTTCAAATATTATCGATTTCCCAATTACTCGGTGGTTAATAATATTCTCAAGAGAACCTCTTTTGAGTGTAGCATCACGTAGCGACTATTTTATGAATACTCCCTCATAGTCCTTGCACTACATCCTAATAAAGGTCAAAGTGGAGTTAATGGTAACTACGGTCCTCAATATCACAGGCTCCAAGGTCAAAAATAGTGAATGTTTTCACGATTAACTCGTTCAACAATACTGTTTTCGAGAGGGCCTCAATTGTGCGGTATTTCTCAAGTCAACTTGGTCAGGATTCAACTCCCTATAAGCCTCGCCGAATATATCACCATCCTATCATAAGTTCACTCAAGTCCGGATGTAGGAATTTTTTTCACCACACAAGGATATCAACCCAAAAAGCAATAAAACAAATATACAAATAAGCAAATAAGCAAACAAGCAGATACATATTAAGCGATAAACAAAAACAAAAACAAGTTAGGGAAACCCACCGAAGAGTCCCCAGTGAAGTCGCCATTTCTGTCGCGGTGAAAATTGGATACCAAGCTATTGATTAGCTTGAATCTTAATTCATTACAACCGGTCTTTAATTTGTCCAAAGGAAGGGAAAAAGATCGAATTACCCATAGTGCAATGCAAATGCAAAAGCTATAGAGTTATAGGTTCGGGGGTTGGTTAAACTTAGGGAAGGTGCTAGCATCCTAAGTTTTTGTAGTACTCTACAGGAACCTCTTGTTTTAATGTTGTTTATTGCTATGGGTTATCTGCTTAAGGAATAAGAGACCTAATGGTTTATTTCTAAGTATACTCGCCAAGATGTCGCATCTTGTGCCTACATATCTTGACGGTAATGGAATCAGAGTATTTGTAGTTCCCCTAAAGGGTTTAAGGAAGCATTGACTGTTGGTCAAAGTTCCAAAGGGATAAGGATAGTTGATTGATTGATTCTAGGAGAAAAGACAAGTTGTCATCTTAAGGGAGATTACTCGATTTTAGCCACCACAACTTGTAGGAAAATAGTCTTTGCATCATCTTGAGAGAAGGGATTAGAAACTTGGATTGTGATCGACGAGTATGCCACTATCACTCTCAAGCGGAAAAGTCCTTACATATTGATTGTATTGTTATGGGGCAGGAGATTTATATCTCGATTGTCAAGATGACTCATATCTTATTCTCTAGTGGTTTGAAATAGTTGAATTGAGTTGAATATTGTTTTTCTATGTTGTAAAAGATAAAAGACAAAGGTCCTTCTTATGGGGTAGGATCTAAACTTAAGAGATCAACTTGAATGGGATCAAGGATCAAAGGGGATTATGATGCAAATGAAATGCATACGCACAAGTTTTACATTAAACGCAAATTCTTCCCTTGGACATTGATGCGATGCGGTAAAAATAAATACGGGAAGGTAAAAGACGATAAATATAAATTGCAGATAAGTAAAAGCATACAAATGCATGAAAGCGCTAAGACATACAAGTGTGTGAAAGTGAACATGTGAGTGGAACGGAGCGGAAACGCAAGCGTGCACGATTGAGTTGTGGGATATTGATTAATTTTAGTCGTATTAATTTATGAGAAAATATTATTTTGGTGAGATTGATTTTAAGAAAAGTTGGATTAATTTAGATTGATTTTAAGGGGAAAGCTATATTAGATTCGTTTTAGTAAAAGTTTTATTTATTTTTTTAGATTTAAGATGATAACTAGATTTTTTTTATAGAAAAGATTTTAGTTAATATAAATTTGAGAAAAAACGTTTTATTAAATAGGATGGATTTTTAGTTATTGTCAAAAAAGGTAAACGTTAATTTGAATAAAAAAGGTTGTTTATTTTTATTTATTGTGAAAGTTAGTTTAAATATGAAATGGATTTTTAGAGAATAAAATAAATAAGTATATCGTAAAAAAAGGGTTATTATGTTTTAAAAAAAGGGTGATTAAAAGATCTAATAATTAAAAAAGCATTAGTTAACTTTTTAAAGAGGGTTAATTAAGGTTTAATGATTAATTAACGGGAGGATTAAGGGAGGTGGATCGATTGTGTGTGTGTGTGGTCCGCATGGCTTTCAGTGGTCGAGCAAGTGTGGATCGGTGGATTAGATCCGTTGGAGATCTAAGGGCCACATGTGTGAGGTGTATGGTAGTTGTCGTGTATGTGAGTGTACAAGATTACATGATATACAAAACAAAATTGAAAAAACCTAAATCCCTAATCCCAATTCGCTTTCTCTGTCTTCTTCCTTCACTTCAACATTTCTCCTCTTCTTCTGCCATTTCTTCCTTCGCCATCTCCTTTATCTCCTCAGCTTCTTCGATTTTTCTTCTCTTTCCTCTTCTCTGCTTTTCTATACAAACAAAAACAAACAAAAATGTTAAAATGTTAGAAGAGAGTCCTCACGGTTTGAAGTGCTTTTTCCGCAGATCCGAAGGCGATGAGGATGGGAGGATTTTTGGCGATGGAGGTGCGAAGGGTGGACTACTTGCGGTTGACGGTAGTTGCGGCTTTCGTCGGTGTTTAAATGGTAGCGGCGGAACTCAGAGTATCTCCGGCATAGCGACGTTTGCGATATTTCAGATGAGTTCCCCCTCTTTGATTTCTGGCTATATTTCCTTTTGTTGGTTATGTTTTCTTTTCTTTGGATGTTATGGAATTTTCTGCCATTTTTAAAATACCGTCCCTTTGAATCTAGAATCCTTCTCCTTTTATAGTTGTATGATTTCTCTTCTGATTAACTCCTTATAAATTCCTTCTAAATTTGCAATGAGCATGTCCGAATATTGTTTTGGCAAGTCATGAATACTTGGATTGTTGTAAATGATATTTCCAAGTTTGACTTGAATGTGTTGGGACATGTTCATGTATGTTAGGAAATAATGGGATCCTATTTGATTTAATCCTGTTGACTGTATTGAAAGGTAGTAAATGTTGATTCAGTACGATTCTTTCTAGCCAAAGCGTGTGTTTGTATCCTTATCCCCAGGTTTCGTGTTGAGCCTAATCGGGAAAGAATACTGCTTGTTGGAAGCGCGTTTGGATGCCAGTTCGCTTCCAATTGACTTTTCAAGCTATGTCGGTTAGCCTTCGACATCAACAATTCATCGAATGGAAAATATAATTTGAACTTAACATAAGGTCTTTCCAAAAGCCACTTTCTAGAAAACTCATGAATTGTATACTCATAACCGTCTTCTCTTTATATGCAGATGGAATAAGCGCTTTTACCCTGACTTCTAGTTATTGGTAATTTCATCTTGACACTAAAGCTCGCGAATCTCACTTGTGATTGTTGAGGAAGAACCTGCTGAATAGGCTCCTTTGGAAGCTGCTGTCAATGGGGTGCCTTTGGATTCGGAAAGACGGTTGCGGTTGGTTCTTACACTTGGAAAGCCACAAAACTGCTGAAGATGGTGAAGGAATCTAATCGGATTAGCACACATGTTTTCATCGAGTTGTGACATTAATGTTAAATCCGAAGCCTTCTTTGAGATATCATCTTAAATGCTTAGTGTCTCTTGAAAATATTTCTTCGTGTTTTCTTTTGTAGGCAAGAGTTGCGGTTTCTCGATGGTTAACTTGTTTTCTTGGTTTTGTTAACAGGGCGGCATAATTTCTTTGTATCTTATTAAATAAAGCTTCCTCTGTTTGCAGCCAACAACATTCACATTTTTTGAATCAAATGACGGTTTCCCAAATTCAGGCGCCCTACTCTTCCAACCACGGCGACATGAAAATGTATAATTCCTAACGGTGGGCAACATTGCTACGTAATGCGGTAAATTACGAAAATCTCTATCACTTTCCAAATGGATTTCTTTGCAAATTAACTTCCTCTGAACATTGCTGTTATTTCTTGACAGAGTTTTGCTGTGTTGCCGTGATTAATTTGATGATCGACGAACCTTTGGTTTCCTGGAATAGAGCAACGAACTGTTATTATGAACATCTTCACATTGTTGTGTGCTCTTCAGGTGCTTGACGTGGAGAGCCATTTGCCAAATATAATCCCCTGAGACTTAATACTAGAAACAATGAGATTTTCTCACAAACTTGGTCGCGACGATGCCGACAGGAGCTTTGAAGATTTTTATTAGGAAATGAATGTAACTGACTTGTAATATTATAACTTTTAGGATCCAATGTCACTTTGAGTCAAATGGTAGGATTTAGTTCATTACTCTAGTGACATGTTACGATTATTTGAAGCTTGTAAAGACGTAATTGATTGTGAGGAAAAGCTGGTAACCGCATTTCTGGCAGTAGCGTGAGTGTACCTTGGGCTTTGGATTGGCCATTTAAGTTTTGAATTCCTGCTTGTATTTCGATGATAAACTTGCAATGTAAAGCTGACTCTTTATCCATATCATTAACTAATTTCATCATGATGATTGTTGTACCGCTGAATTTTGGTACTGAGTTTTGGTATTATGATTTGGATGTAGACCACATGAAAAAAAGTCTTTAAAACAATGAATCCTTCACATGAATTATCTCTTGCCAAAGTCATGTATTTGCGATGATAAGATTTGTCGAAAACACAGCTTATATAAACCTTGAACCTTATGCGGACTAATTCAAATTTGAAATCCTCTAAGCCCAGTGACGTAGAAGTTATTGTATTATAAAAGGTAGTGATAGTAATTACTCCGCATTACACCATTGTAAAAAAATTGGCGTTGAACACCAACGGTGACTTTGATTAGAATTCTTAAGTGGGATTTGTCTTAGCTTCGATAAAAACTCTTGTGATGATGAACCATGTCTTAGGGTTGAGGTGTTTGGACGACGGTCATCATGGTCATGCTGTTAAGCCCACCTTTTGACATATCTTCGAGGAACACCTTGAATTAGAAAGGTTGCGCCTTGAAAAGCTTGATGGCTAGGAATTTACTGGAGAGTACTACACTCACATAAGCTGGTTAGTGGCAATAAGAACGAATACGAAAGTAAAAGAAGAAACAAGAAATAGAATTCACAAAGGGGTGGAGTCTTAAGGTCAAAAATTAGGGCGTGACACTTCCATTATGGAATTCCAAGCTGAATCATAACAGACAACGGTACTAATCTGAATAATAGAACCATGAAGGAGTTGTGTGAAAATTTCAAGATTGCACATCACAATTCTTTTCCTTACCGTCCTAAAATGAATGGAGTTGTTGAAGCTAGGAACAAAAATATCAAGAAAATCCTACAAAAGATGGTAAAGACTTACCAAGATTGGCATGAAATGCTACCATTTGCTTTGCACGGATACAGAATTACAGTGCAAACTTCAACAGGGGCAACCCCTTTCTCATTGGTGTATGGAATGGACGCCGTCCTCCCCATCGAAGTAGAGTTACCTACCTTGAGAGTACTGATGGAAACCAAGCTTGACGAAGCCGAATGGGTCCAAGACAGATTTGACCAGCTGAATCTCATCGACGAGAAGCACATGACTACGATGTGCCATGGTCAATTATACCAAAAATGGATGAAGAGAGTCTTTGACAAGAAAGTTCGAATCCGAGAATTCCTTCAAGGAGAGCTTGTACTCAAGAAGATCTTGTCAGTTCATAAAGACATGCGTGGGAAATGGATGCCAAATATGAAGGCCCATTTGTTGAGAAGACAATCTTCTCCGGAGGATCGCTAATTCTCACAACAATGGATGGTGAAGAGCTTGCACATCCTATAAACTCTGATGCAGTACGAAAATAGTATGCCTAAAATAACCCGCTAAGTTAAAAACCTGGAAAGGTGACTTAGACAATAATGGTTATCCCGGTGGATTACAACCGATGAAGGAGATCTAGGCAAAAGTAAGGGATGAAAATAAAAATAAAAAATATCTCGCTGTCGCTACCGCGAAAATAAGGTGCCGGCAAAACAAAAGAGTCGTCACCTTTCGTTATTTATCCCTCGGAACGGGAAAGGAAACGATCGGAAAAACCTGACGAAAAGGTATAAGACAAGGTCATCGCAACCATGTCTGGGTTCGGGAGTCGGTTACGCAAGGGGAAGGTATTAGCACACCTCACGTGTAACACCCATTTTAATTATTTAGTCATCTTATTATTATTTTAAATATTATGTGTTGGTGTACCCTTTGGTGGGGGTGTATTTGGTGATGTTTGGTGGGTGTCCCTAATGTGGGAGGATTATTGGTGGTGTTTTGGTAATATAATAATATAGTGTATAATATTAATATTGGTGGGAATATTATTATTATTATTATATTTATTATAGTTACTATTGTTATTAATATTATTATTATTTTGGTGAGATAATAATATTATTATTATTATTATTAATTTATTAAGTTATTATTATTATTATTATTAAATTATTATTATTATTATTGGGATTAGAGAATTAAAATAGAGAATGTGAGGGTTAGTAGTTTTCACGATACATTGTGAGAAGTTAGAGAAAGTGGAAAAAGGAACGATAGAAAGGAGAGAAGTGAGAAGAACGGAAAAGAGAACGGAAAAGGGAGCGAAGAACGAAGGAACAGGGGAAAATCAGAATTGGCCAAACCTTGGAGGGCTCTTTCATCGATCAACCGATTAACAAGGTAAGGGGGGAGAAACTTGATTGGGAATGGTTTATACATGTATAGGGTAGTTGGGGATTCCTTAACCCCGGAGGAAATTGATCGATATATGATAATATTTATTGTTCTGTTATGATTGATGATGATTGTTGTTGATTATATAGTAATCGTTAATGAATTGGTGATTTGGGTTGATTTGGCATATAGGGCATATAGGGTGTTTACAGTTTGTAGGGAAAGTTCTGTATGGCTTTTGAGGTATCGATAAAGTGTGTAGGTGATGATATTGGGATTAGGAATCATTTAGGCTGAATTACGTGTAATGTGGGTACTGATGTTAAGGTGTGAATTAGGATAGGAGATTAGAGTTAATTGGCCTAGATAGCAATCTGCAGAACTGTGAGAAATTGGTGAAATCACAGCATTCGCTGGGCTTCGCCTGGCGAGTGTTGGCGAAGTTTCGCCTGGCGAGTGGAGGCGAGAGTTCGCCTGGCGAGCTGAGGCGAGTGGCAGCGAATAATTCAGAATTAAGTCCCAGACCTAAAGGGTAGGAACTTCGCCTGGCGAGTGTGGCCAGCGAAGGTTCGCCTGACGAATGAAGGTTCGCCTGGCGAATGAAGGTTCACCTGGCGAATGCACGATAGTGGAAAGGGGGGCTTCGCCAGCAGGTTCGCCTGGAGAATGCTAGCGAAGGTTCGCTACGGGGCTTCGCCTGGCGAATGCCAGCGAACGTAGCAGAACCAGAATGTGATTTGTGTGATGTTTTGGCCTTGAGCTTGGGCTGGTGTGATCCCTTTGGCCTTGATGCACTGTAAGAATGATGAGTATGGGAACTAACTTGTGTACTTGGTGATAGTGCATGTTTCCCGTAATAATGACTGGTGGACAATTAGTTGATGTATATGTATGTAGTGATCGATAGTATCGTGTATCCCCGAGTAGTGGGATGTGTTTGTATCTTGGTGATAGAATATGAACTTGTTTACTATCTGGTTGATTTATATGGTGTTGGTGCATGTTATATCTATGCTTATATATGTGATGTATAATGATACGATCAGGTGGATCGTGTGCACTTAGTGTGCCTGAACATAATAGTTATGCATTGGTGTGTGCATATCATGGTGTCTTGGTGGGATGGATCATGTCTCGGATGGAGCGTAAGTGATCTGTCCGTACTCCTTTGTGGAGAATGGTGGGGTTGAATCATGTCTCGGATGGAGCGTAAGTGATTCACCCGTACTCCTTTGTGGAGAATGGTGGGGTTGAATCATGTCTCGGATGGAGCGTAAGTGATTCACCCGTACTCCTTCGTGGAGAATGGTGGGTTCAATTGAACGAACCAATGAGTCGGTACCGCATGCATGGTGTTGAGTTGCATTTTGCGTTATAATATGTTATATTGTAATTTGAACAGTAGGTTCGTTATATGGAGTTGTTGGGGTGAATATTGGTGTGTTGGTGTGTTTTACTACCTTGTTTACATGTATTACATTACCATTATATTCTGATCATTATTTCTCACCCCTTTGTTGTTGTTGTGGTCTGTGCTTCTTCGGAAGTACAGATAATCCAGGTGCTTAGCTAGCTTGGATATGGGTGTGACTGTCGAGTCTAGGATGCTCTGATACGTAGCACGGGACTTGGGCGTTTTTAGTTATTTTATGTTGAACCTATATTTTATTTCCCTGTGAACGTATCAAACTTTTATTGAATTTTATTATTTAACATTCCGCTAAAGTTGGAGATAAACCTTTTTATAAGGAAACGTTGTTTTTATGTGATATCCCACGTGAAAGAATTGGAACTCTGATTTTGTTTATTTATAATGTTTATCAATTTAATTGATTTTGGGAAGTGGGGTGTTACAATTGGTATCAGAGCAGGTCGGTCCGTCCGGCCAGTGTTGTTGAGTCGAGTTGAGTCTGTCCTTTATGATGTAGTTGAATATCTTTTAAAACCTGGTGTTGTTGTTTGGAGCAGTATGGCAGGAAGGAACGATGCTGCATTGGCTGCTGCTATGCCCAATTCAAGAGTTTGGCGCAGTTTCGGAGCAACAAGCCGCCAACGTTCGAAGGAGGAATTTTGGACCCTGAAGCTGCTCAGAAGTGGCTGAAGGCAATTGAGAAG